>BMAU01008061.1:0-232500 GCA_019973935.1 Trichonephila clavipes
GTCGTTTATATACGTCGGTGGCACTTAAGAGGATAAAGTCGTATTGTAGCTTTAATGTCAAATTATAGTATTGTTGAATTCAATACATTGTTATTGTGTGGAGGGGGGGGCGCAATGAAAATTATGATTGAATATTGGATCGCGAACATTGAAAGTTTGAGAAACGCTGGTGTACAGTCATAAAAAGTCAGTGCTTCTCAAACTTGCATTATTTGTGATCGAACTTTCAATTATAATTTTCATCGCTCCCATACAATAGCAATGTATTGAACTCAATAATAATCTACAATACGACTTTAATTATAAACCGCACAATTTAACATAAGTATTAATTTTTTGTATATAATTTTATATATGACAACCCTATTGGTTCACTGGTTATTATTAAAATTGTTCTTATAACTTAGTATTGTTAAATTAATTACAGAATACATATTGGGCAGTACTGATATATTTATAAGTGTTTTATACCAGTGTAAATGTGCATTTTATTTTTATTACGTCAGAATAGATTTTGTTTTGCTTCTTTTCAGTAAATTAATATTTTTTTTTATTTAAATCATCTTTTGTTTTCAATTTTTCAAACTACTCACGCTCCTCATGTAGGATTATTAAGCCCCTCTAATGGCTTAATAATCCTACGTTGCCATAGAGTCCTGTGATGATTTTCAGTGAACACGGGTGTACGATTTGTTGTTGTATAAAAATAACGTTCGAGGTTAAATTTTACCAAATCATTCAGTTATCTTTATTTAATAGTATAATTTTGTTAGAACTAACCACTAAAAACTGTTTTAACTGTGAAATATATGCTGTTTTTGAGTATGTACAATTTAAGATCTCCAATATCTTCTTCGTTCTTGAAATTAAAATTAATCAATTTAAATTTTCCTCCAAAATGTCATGTGCTGATATAAATTTAATAGGATTTATTGGACAGTTATAATTTGATTTATTATTCTTTTTTGATCAACTTGTTTTGTTTTTGTCTTAAGTTCATTTTTTTTATTTCTAATGTGTTTCTATTTCTTTTAATTTATTTTCTTTGTATTTTTTGTACTTTCATTTTAAAAAAATTTTTCTAGTTTTTATTATTTTGTTTATTATATATATATACGTTTAACTCTCCTTATTTCATGAATTTTTTCTAGAACTTTTGATTAATTCAATTTATTCTTTTGAAAATAAATTATTATTACTGAAATAAAAGTAAAGGAAAATATATATATTATTTATCCGACTTTTATTCAACAAAAAGCTGATTGTAATGTATAATTAATCAAAAATATTTTTTTTTATCTTGCAACCGAATACCAAACGAAAATTCTAAAATAACTTGTTTATAGGAATAAAGAGCAAAGTTTTATTAAATTATTATTAACCCTATAACTTATGTATAATAATTATTATTAATTTGCTTTTAGCTTTCAAATTCTATCAATCATTTGGAAAATGAAATAAATATAAACAAGTAAAATATTTTGTTTTTACTTCTGTGAAATTACACAAAATAGTTCTAAAAATTACTACTAAATTGAATACAAAGCGTAATAGAACTATTTTATCGTCAAGCGAATGAAAAAAAAATTCTTATTTTCTTCCAAACAATTTCATGAAATTTCATTTCGCAATTCAAAACTTGATATCAGGGGAACTCCATTTCACTTTCTTTTTAAGCAAACATTCAAACTAAATAATGGCATACTACAAGAACGGGAAAAAGAAAAGAAAAGGGGGAAAAAAACACACAGAAGAATATAGATGTGTTATGATAGTAGAAGAATTGAATATTAAATTACAACATTAACATAAAGGACTTCGGATAATATTTCCCTAATTTAAATTTAGGTCTCCAGTAAAACAATGGACAGTAATTGGATCGAATTCATCTGTCTGACATAACGTCTGTGAAACGAACAAAACTATTACACCAAAATCGTGATAACATGCATTGCATGCATTGAGAGTAAAAGAAAACAAAAGTGGGGTCAATAGTATTGCTTTCAAACTATTCAGTTGTTTATTGAACTCAAGCCATGATCTTGAGATGAGAAAGCGAAATGCATTAAGATCAAGTGTCAGCTATGAACAATGGCTTTTGAATTGTAGTACAGCAGGTTTTGTGATTAATAGCAGCAAGCGCTGTGTGGGATAAGCGACGGAATCATTGAGGGAGATATATGTTGTTGAGAAGTCTCAGTAGGTCATGTTGACTACATTTTCTCCTGATGTTTCATATACAGCCTTCATCAAACGATTTAATAATTTGAAGCGGGAATAAAGAGATAATTAGATTATTGTGAGTTGATGTAATTTACATTTTCCCTTTCATATTAGCATCTTATTTATACAATTTATTATAGTATGAAGTCGTAAATATAAATGGAATTTACAAGTTAGTTCAGCGTTTCACAGAATGAGGTGTGCGCCCCCCAGGAGGGCTTGATAACCCTACATGGGGGCGCAAGCATATCGAAAAGTCGAAAAAAAAAGATTATTTTTAAAAAATAATAATTTACTCAAAGAAAGCGAAACAAAATACATTCTGACGTAAAAAAGAATAAGATAAATGTATCAGTTCTGCACAATGTATTTGATAATTAATTTAACGATACTAAGCAAAAAGAACAAATTTAATAATTCCCAGTGACCCCATGGGTATGTAATAAAACTATATACAAAATTTAATACTTATCTTGATAATTTGTACAGTTTATAATTAAAGTCGTATATTGTAGTTTTAACATTGAATTATATTATTATTGAATTCAATGCATTATTATTGCATGGAGGGCGCGATGAAAATTATGATTAAAAATTGGGTCGTAGACATTAAATGTTTGAGAAGTACTGAGTTAATTTGATTCAATGATGTTTTGATTGATACGACCAAAAGCGTTGAGGACTTTTCGAGATTTTAGAAAGGGTGTAAGTTATAAAAAAAATTCAAAATGTTTATTAAAACTAAAAATTATGAATTAGAGTTTTTTATTATACAGTATTTATTACCGTAATAAAAAAGGAGGGAAAGGAATTTTATTCATCATGTGGCATTGCAGAGATTTAGAGATTCTTAGAGCATTTGAGTAAAATTATTCTTAATCTGCAACAAACAATAAATTAATATTTTAAGATTTGTTTATGTATATAATTGAAAGAAATGGTTCACAAATATATGGAGAAACAATGAGATTAATATTGCAATATTCAATAAAATGTGACATTTTTTATCAATCCTTAAAACATATTTGTGCGATAATTTGTCTTCATTTATAAGTACATATTTCTCTTGCTCACAAAATTTATTTATATCATTGTTCAGAGTACTTTAAGCTTTCTTCGATTAGGTCCCAGCTAAAACTAAGCTTGTAATAAAGAAGTGACCCCAAAGAAAAAAATGATATAATCATCATAAAACAATGAAATCATATATAAATATCATAAAACAAATGAAATCATATATAAATATCATAAAACAATGAAATCATATAAAGAGTGTTTTTTTTCCAGGTATAGAAGTTTAAGTTGGCATTACTTTCCAAGATGGTGACCGATTTAACAGCTGTCAAGTGATTTATTCTCAGTTTGGTTTGGCAATTCATCAAAACGATCATCAAGCAAGGCGTAGATTCGTCGAATGAGCACAAAACGAGATTGCCGTTGTTCCCGATTTTCATAAGCGAATTTTGTTTAGCGATGAAGCGCACTTCTGGTTGAATGGCTACGTCAACAAACAAAACTGCCGCATTTAGAGTGAAGCTAATCCACAAGTGTATGTCGAAACACCGTTACATCCAGAAAAATTGACTGTTTGGTGCGCGTTATGGGCTGATGGAATCCTTTTTCAAAAACGATGAAGGCCACAACGTTACAGTCAATGGTGATCAGTATAGAGCCATGATTACTAACTTTTTCATTCCTCAATTTAACAATCATGATGTCCAGGAGCTGTGGTTCCAACAAGACGGCGCAACATGTCACACAGCTCGTGCCACAATCGATTTATTGAAAGACACGTTTGGTGACCGCCTAATTTCACGTTTTGGACCTGTGAATTGGCCTCCAAGATCTTGTGATTTAACACCGCTAGACTATTTTCTGGGGGGCTATGTAAAGTCATTGGTCTATGCGGATAAGCCACAAACGCTTGACCATTTGGAAGACAACATTCGCCGTGTTATTGTCGATATACGGCCACAAATGTTGGAAAAAGTCATCGAAAATTGGACGTCCAGATTGGACTACAGCCGAGTCAGCCGTGGCAGTCCTATGCCAGAAATCATATTTAAAATGTAATACCACAAGATTATCTTTCGAATAAAAAAAATTCATGTCAATCGAATAATACATCGTTGTTTTATTGCAATTTAAAGTTCTATACCTCTAAAAAAAACACCCTTTATAATCATCACAACACAATGAAAGTCTTCGAAACCAAAAAGGTTCCATAATCACACGTTTAATTTTAATCATAATTTGAGGAATTCTTCAAGAACTTGGATTTCTTTTCGTAATTTATGATTCACGGTAATTAACGGCTTTATGAAGATTTGTGTACAGAAATATATTAAAAAAAAACAATAACAATAGTTTTTTCTCCTTTGAAGTAAAGTATCATTTTATGGGTTTTAAAATGAAGGACACCTCATGTTTGAGTCACGAATAAACTTCCTGCTTCTTAAGATCAGTGATCTTTTAAATCCTGATATGCTTGTTCATTGTAGTCGGTATGTCGTAAATCCGCGAACATAACTAAAAGGAAGTTTTCAACTTCGATTGAGTGGTCAAGCGTTTTCAAAACATGGCAGAGAACACTAACAGGAAAAGAATGAGCTGTAGTTTATTAATATAAGTTTCTGTACTATATGATCTTCGAAAATGGAGTCAAGCGAATTATGATATTCAAAATAATTTTACCAATCCATTAAGCACATGCTTCTTACACTTATCTAGTGCAAACTCAAAAATATAAATGGAAAAAAATAGTGAATGTGTGTGTGTGACTTTATATATTATAGAGATAAAAAATAATGCTGTATATTTTTTACTATAGGAAACATTTCAAAGTAAATCAATAATATATTTCAATATTGCTGCTAAGAGTAAATGAAACATTTAGTACAATAATTTAATTTTTTACGTAAAATTACGTTACTCATCAGATGCAGAAACTAAAGAAATAAGAAATGTACTTCTTATTTTATGTTTATATATATTAAACAAAACAATATAAGTTGCATGAGCCTAATGCTCTGACCTGTTAAATGAATTGAACTATTCATTTTTCTTATAATATTGCTTAATAAAAAATACTCAATCCGCTTCATTAAATACTGATGAATATTCCAAGTGAAGGTACTAAATATTGTTAGAATTAAAACTTCAATCAAATTTTTGAATGACATACGTTTTGAATAATTAAGAAACTATTTCATGTTAATTTGAAATGAATACAAAAATTATCATCTAATTATGCAAGCCAAGATTTTTTTTAAAAAAGATTTTTACAGATCCTTTTCATAGTTAATTATATATGCGTATGTTTTCTTCCAATTACAATGAATAGTTATTCAATATTTTTTTAATGTGAAGTTTTGTTCTGTTTAGTAATTTCCTTATGTTTCGCTTTATTTTTCATAAGCTTGTTCTTGTATGCTGATAATTCGTCATCAAGAATCTTAGAGATAATTTGAATCAGCAATAATTCAATGAATCCGAAGCATATATGTTTATGCAACACATCGTATGTTGTGTGTGTGATTTGCCTTTCACGTTCATTTTAACTAGGGTAAAGAATATTTTACTTAATAAATTTAAGTAATAGTGAACCATGTGAAGTGAACCAGATGACAGAAAAAACGGATGAGCATTCATTCAGTTTATAGTAAAGACTTAATGCTTATTTCTGTAGACTGGATCTGTCACGAACTACCTTCTCTCAGCGATTGAATTGGTTTATTCGCACTACCTTATCATAACGCTTGACCATAGCAAATTATTATTTTTCACTTTGCCAATATTCTTTTTATGTGAAAATATTTGGGGCTATATTTTGGAGCAAAGTTCTTTCCAAACCGTATTGTAATGAATCAATCAATACTACTTAAATTTTACAATGTTACTAAGATTACCAACTCTACTAAAGTAGAACCTGATTTTGCGCAGACCTTTTTTATGTTATTTTATTTTTCTGCGATTTTTCCTGTGTGATCTTTTTTTTCATGGGATATATGATACTTTCTATCAATGTACCAGTGGCGTAACAGAGAATGTTAGGGCCCCAATGCAAAGTCGTTTTGCCTTTAATATTTTATAAATTAGGTAAATACGTACAAGGCGTCAGTCACGCCTTGGGCCCCCTAGAGTACCAGGGTTGTACGTTACGCCACTGCAATATATATACATACAATTCAATTTGCTCTCTTCATTTGTTATAAACAATCTCCCGACAATGCCCGTTCAGTTCCTTTCTCTCAACGCGCCAATAGCCCGCGATAGATTGAAGACGAAATTTTAATGTGGCATAATCAATAATTTGATAGATTATGTAAACAGACAAGAAGAACCTGATTTTTTTATGAGACCAGATAAAATATATGCAGGGGTACAGCTTTCAAACAAGCTTTTTCTTAAAATATATACCAATTCCGAAAGAATTATGAAATTTCAAAAAGAGCTTCGTTCACGCATATCTGGTTATCGAGACATTTACAAGCAACTGTGCAACCAACCCTCATTGCAAAAACTTATTTCTTACGTTATGGTGCCAAAAAATAAATCAATTGAAATTGTATCTTCAAGCGACGAAAGCGGTTTTGAACTAATTCATCACAATAAGATGAGCGCTTTGGATTACGATGAGTAGCAGTGAATTATGTGTGTGCATTTTGAATTCCATGTATACAATGCGAAATTAAATGTTTCTATGCGTAATTTAATTATTTATTTTGCCATGGAAGTACTTTCTCATAAATTTCGTAAATAATTGGTGTATTATCTGATACGATAAAAAAAGTTCTGTAGTATTTCGAAGAATTAGTTTGTTATATGTAAGATTTTATTAAATTTTCGAATATTTTTCTTCTGCAGTTGTTTTTATGTGGTCCCTATCTACCGCATAAAAATAGGTTCTACTGCATAATAAAGTCTGCACAGATAGAAATCGCACTAAGTGAAGTATCCTTGAATACAGGGACGCCTTAAGACTTCTTGCCCCTACGCAAAAGTAGGCCCTGGGCCACTACACGAAAGCAGGCCCCACCTATGGGCCTTAAAAGTAGACAGTACATAGTATACGTTGTCAAATACTAATACAAGTAATAACACGAAACAAATAAATGTGCATGACTTATAATCGCACAAACCGGCTTGACCGTTTGCCGCCTTTTGACTGAATGAGTAACGATGCATGGTGGTAGGCTTAGGCCTATACATGGGTGACGGTCTTCACATAAAAATACAGTCTTGCCACTGTTGCCAGTTGACATATAGACCGAAATTCCCAGTTTTTCTGAGATGAAACAGGAAAAAAAAAACCTTTGACTGTTTATTAATGCTGAATCAAAAACGAGACTTGGGTCCCATTGTAGCTGAGACCCTGGGACCGGTCCCATGCATTAAAACACCCCTGCTTGTATATACATATGTAACATTTCTCGGGAATTATTGAACATTTCACTGGATTCACTTTATATTATAGTAGTTATTGCAAAGATGATGAACTTGATGGCGTTTTAAATCTACATTTTACTGGCGATTACACACATAAAAAGACACGAACACACAAGCCAGGGACAAAAGCCTTCTTCCTTTATTTCGGAAATCACAGTTCTTGCAGCTTCCACAACTGGAAGCTTTCAGATTCATATGGTTCTCATTAATAATTTCTGTTATTAGTCCTGAATACGCAGAGGATGCAATATAGCATCATCTTGTTTTAAAAAAATATGAACGTGGCATTTTTTAATTTAAAGTTATGGTTAACAGTATATTTATTCCCCATTAGCCAAGTAAACTAAGAAAACTAAATACCACGCTGAGTGTTGAAGGGCTCAAGACAATTATGAATTAAATAAAATCCTTCTAGAGGAAATTTTTAAATTAATTATTAGATATATATGTGTGGCTGTGTCTAAATTAATGTTTTTCGCATAATATTTTCTTTTATAATTTTGATGTAATTTCTACTTTGAAAGTAATCCTGAAAATAAAATTTGCGGATATTAACACTAAACAATACAGATAATATAAATTCAAAATGAAAAGTTTTCAAATGGTTGTAATATTTATAGTATATTGGCAAATGAATTATCTATTAAATATTTATCTAACCAAAATATTCAAAATACATTTTCTAAAATATTACCTTGGAAAAAAATAGATCTTTACGAATGATTTTTTCACATAAAATTTTGCCTCAACCACACGTAAAAAACGACTACCATATTTCAAAATTCAATGAATATGAGAAAAATATTCCCCAGACATATAGAATATGTATAAATCAAATAAACATTTTTAACGTTGAAATTTAATTTTATAATATTGTAAAATTGTGATAACTATTCCCTACTTACACCTTGATAAATAAATAATAATAAGAAAATAATATGAAGAAATTTATTTCAAGAACAATTCCTATCACGGGGTGTGTTTAATGCATATTTTATATTAATAATTTTTATTTTTATACAGGAAACATAATCACTTTCAGGATTAAAATTCAAACTGTATCAAAATTAGGTGGAAAACATTTTTAAATATAATCAATTTAAAAATGGAGTACACACACACATTGCATTAGTAAAAAAAAATAATTATGATAAGATAAATATTGCAATAATATTTTAAAGGGAAGTATTTTGTCAGAAAAAAAATGTAATTGTAACAATTTAGCTAGTAAATTTAGAAGAGGAAAATGTATTTATTTTATCATCCCCTTCAGCTTATTATCTTTTTAATTTCTTTAATTTGTTAAAGAAAAACAATTTAAGATTTATTTCCAGTCATTATTCAATTATTAGGTCCTTGCAATATAAATTTGAGTCAGTTAGAAATAAACCTTATAATAAGGAAAAGGAAAAATCATCGCATTTGATATTTTTATGAAACTGATTTGTTATAAAGAATTTAGGATAAATTTTTGTGTGTGATTATTATAATTAATTGCTTTGGATAACTATTAAACTACAATTATTCAGATTAATAATTCAAAAAAAGTTCAATTTTCTTAATGCAAATTATATTAAAGCATGTTATTATTCTTTACTCGGAGTGTATTTTGAATTTTATAATGAATAATTTTAACGTAAATGAATATCATTTCAGCAGACTAAATGGGAATCTCTATCTATGATAATAAAAGCGCATTTACATTATTTTTTTCTATTAAATTATTTACACCCGTAATAATATCTATAACACAAAATATTTACCAATTACCTAAATTATACATATATTTCCAAAATTTTCAAAATAAATAAATTATTTATAATGCTTTTTTACCAATTCAATCATTAATTTCCAATGATTAATTAGTTTCAGTTTTTTAATCCATTAATTTCACTATTAAATAATCGGATGATTACTTCTAAATCTATGCAATAAAATTTATTTAGCATATATCTGTTTAATTTAACAAAAACTAAAGTAAATTTAATTGGATCAATTTTGGCCGTGAACATTACAATTATATTAATGAAATATCAAAAAAATGTACAGAAAAACTGATTTCTGAATAAAAATAAGCAATTCTGCCTTTCACAGAAATTTAAAAAATATTTAAAAACAAAATGATAGATTTGGTAAAACATGCACAAACTGTTTAATATACTATTGATATATTTGTCACATAAAAAATAATTCCCGCCAATTTCTTGGATCAACTAAGATTCTTTCCTCTCGTAAGCTCTTCGAGGATTAGATGAATTTAGCACACAAACTAAGGCGTATGCTTTGATTTGAAAAGCAGCAATCATGAATGATTTATATTTAACTAATGTTACACTTTTTTTTTTGAAGCGAGACAAAGATAGCATTGGTGGCCAATTTCACAATTATGAACATTGGTCAAGTAATAAGGTAGACACCTGAGCAGGGGCATAGCTACTGCCGTATCAATGGTACGGAGGCCCCAAGCTACAGGGGTCCCAACATGTGTAACTACAGTACCTCTAATAAGGCTTTCTTTTCTAAAAAAGGTCCCCGAAGGAGTTTTGATACGGGGCCCACTCAGAAGTAGCTACGCCATTGCACCTGAGCTAATACCCTACTCTTCCACTCAATCACCACAACAACGAAATTGAGCATCGATAAATTTAGCATACATCAACACCAGTGGCACAAGGACTCGTGTCAAAAACTACAAAAGCAAGGCCGGTCACGTTTTTGCAAAAATGATCACTTGGTTATCACGGCTCCTCGTCTGTCACTGTATTCATAATCATGACCACTGAGCTACCATTCACCAATTGACTTGGATATTTGTAGATAAATAGACAAACACTATTAAAAATCGTGCCCAACATGAATCCATCCTCTAGGTCAGGGGTTCCTAAACTTTTTAACTCATCGACCCCTTTTTATAGTGAAAGCTTGCCCACGGACCCGTTTTATATATAAAAGTCAAAACATCCCCAAATGAATAAGATATATAAATGTATAAAAGTGCAAATTTTAAAAAAAAAAAAAAAAAAAAATTTGAAACTATAACTTTTGTTTAAAATAAAATAAAATAAAATAAATAATGACTTGGATGAACTTGATGAGATGTTGTGAGGATATTTATGTCCTTCTCAATGTTTGTGAGTAGCAATCGTAAATTTTACTATGAACACTAATTTTTAGTAGGTTTCTTTTTTGTGTGTGTGGTGAGGTTCTTTACGGCACTAAATCCCCGTTCTACCAAATCAGAAGATCTTAAAATAGTCAAAAACTTCTTGTACAATAACGCATAATGCAGGATATAAAATTAGGGTATTTTTTTGTAGCCAGAATTTGTGATATCCTTGTTCAAACATTGATCTAAGTCCCACATTTGTGGATATTTCAGTAAGATACTCTTGTATTAGTATTAATTCATCTGTGTTTGGGATCTGAGTTAGTCCACGAGCTAAAGCTTTCAACAGCCAGTCGGGAATATCGAAGTGTATTATTGTTATTTAGATAAATTTCCATAAAAATAAAAATGGATAAAAAGTTTTCTTTTTATTGAACCTTCGGCGGGACCCTGACGCTGTTCAAGGACTCCCAAATCAATTTTAATTCTCCAGGGCCCCCTGAATAATATCCGGGACCCTGAGAGTACGTAGAGACTACTGCTCTAGGTCTTTTTGTTTATACGGTTGTACATAGAAACTGATTCCCTTCACACAACCCAAATTCAGGTTAAAAATTTTAAGAATTTGAAACACGGGAACAAAATAAAAATATTCGCATGCAAGATTTAATTATTTAATTACAGTCTTGTTGGAACGCGGTGAAAATTTTAAAGTAGCATGGTGTAAAAACTTGATAAATGAAATAACAACCCATCTGTGGTCACAGTAATGAAAACTGACAAGCTTTCCATTTTGCATATTCAGTGTATCAATTATTCATTCGGACTAATTATTTCCTTTACAATATAAATAGTTTATTTATTCCTATCAATCCACTGTTATTATGAAACATACAAGAAAAAGGATGAAACATGAGTTGAAAAATACATTGATGATAATAAAAAGCCAAACAGAAATTACGTAGAGAAAGAATTAAAGAAAACACATAATTTGTATTTATTTTGTATTTAACAAACCAGTTTTAATAAATATTAAATGGTAAAGAAAAATAAATTGGGCTAATTCTACCAAATCATTTAAGGTACTCTTCAGAGAATCACTGATTGCATTTGCAGATTAAAATGTTTGAGACACTTCCAATACTTCTAGATTTAAAAGCAAATATACTAAATACGTGAATTTATATAGACAAAATCAATTTTAAAAAATCTGTATAATGTTTCCACGTGATCAATTCAATATATTTTTCTAGAACTAACTTTAAGAAGATGAAAAATTGGTCTCTTCTCATGTCTTACATAAAATAATCTCTCAACACTTTATATAAATAAAACTACAAAAAGCAGTGACTTAAGGTAAGTATATCGTTTTCTCTTATATCTTTTTTTATAAAGGGTGTTTTTTTAGAGGTATAGAACTTTTAATTGCAATAAAACAACGATGTATTATTCGATTGACATGAATTTTTTTATTCGAAAGATAATCTTGTGGCATTACATTTTAAATATGATTTCTGGCATATGACTGCCACAGCTTGCTCGGATGTAGTCCAATTTGGACGTCCAATTTTCGATGACTTTTCCAACATTTGTGGCCGTATATCGGTAATAACACGGCGAATGTTGTCTTCCAAATGGTCAAGCGTTTGTGACTTATCCGCATAGACCAATGACTTTACATATCCCCACAGAAAATAGTCTAGCGGTGTTAAATCACAAGATCTTGGAGGCCAATTCACAGGTCCAAAACGTGAAATTAGGCGGTCACCAAACGTGTCTTTCAATAAATCGATTGTGGCACGAGCTGTGTGACATGTTGCGCCGTCTTGTTGGAACCACAGCTCCTGGACATCATGATTGTTCAATTCAGGAATGAAAAAGTTAGTAATCATGGCTCTATACCGATCACCATTGACTGTAACGTTGTGGCCTTCATCGTTTTTGAAGAAGTACGGACCAATGATTCCACCAGCCCATAAAGCGCACCAAACAGTCAGTTTTTCTGGATGTAACGGTTTTTCAACATACACTTGTGGATTAGCTTCACTTCAAATGCGGCAGTTTTGTTTGTTGACGTAGCCATTCAACCAGAAGTGCGCTTCATCGCTAAACAAAATTCGCTTATGAAAATCGGGAACAACGGCAATCTCGTTTTGGGCCCATTCGACGAATCTACGCCTTGCTTGATCATATTTAAAATGTAATGCCACAAGATTATCTTTCGAATAAAAAAAATTCATGTCAATCGAATAATACATCGTTGTTTTATTGCAATTTAAAGTTCTATACCTCTAAAAAAAACACCCTATATAATCATGCTCATCAATTATGAGATAAAATTTTTCTCCGTGATGAAATATGAATATTTTGTGCATGATTTTATGTCAAAAAAGTTCTTTAATAAATTAAATACAATTCTTTTTCAGCAGTATTTTATTGATTATATTTTGTATATAAAACAAAAGTCTTATAATACGCACTTATATAATACAACAGACATTTCTATGATAAATAGTCTATAGATTTTCCCTATTTATGACGCAGTTTACCGGTAATACACTATGTTGAATATATATTTCACACAGCCTGTGGCTCAGGGATTAAATCCGAAGAGGTTTCGTGAAGGAACATAAAGTTTCAAAACAAAGAAAACGTGGCTTGAAGGCGGTGAATACAGTCAACTACAAAGCCACGGTTACACAAATGAGAGAAAATTCAATCGCAATTTCCAAGAATGAAATCTGGTCAGTTCTTTTATCTGAAAAGAAACAAAGAAAATATTATTAATTGTTAGTGTTAATTAAATTATATGATATGAACAGTTATTAATAAATAAATTAACGAATATGTTGCAATGTAATCGTTTATAATCAATTTAACAATCGATAAAATGCATAAATGAAAACATAATGAATAATAAATTCATTTTATCTTATTAATATATATATAATCGTAAAGGGAAAAAATCGAATTATCACATATTGCTTATTTTGTCAATTTTTGTTTTACATATTGTAATCTTTTATTTCGTTTTTTAAGTTATTAATAGTTAATGTGGATTCAAAATGAAAATTATTTGCATAATTTTACATTTTTAAAGATATTTGAGTAAATAAAAAGTAAGTTTTATATAGCATGTGTTTTACATTTTTTTTTTTTTACAGTTAGTATCCAAAAAGCATTTTTGAAACATTTACTACTTATTTTTAAATTATTTCCTTTACTTATTTAGGTATAAATATGAAAAGGAAAATATTTTAAAATTATTCTAGTGAGAAAAATGAAAATTCAAGATATAGGAAAGATGCCATAAATTTTCAAATGGTTCCTGGGGAAAAAATGTGAAACAGAATTACAGTAATATCTTTTAATGTCAAAATTGAGGCCTTCTGTAAAGAAATAAGTAAAAATTCCAGTGTGGCGACAGTACATTTTTCTCTATATTGGTTATAATGATTTCAGAAATTTTGTTACTTACGCATTATTCCATCAACCAATTTCTCCAAATCAAAAGACAAAGCCAATTGAAAAATTACGGCTAAATACTGTCATCGCTTTTATTATTATGCTTGAACATGCACGGATTCGGTTTTCTACTATTGGTTGCATATCATGACATGTAGCGTCTTGCTTTGATTTGACAAAATTAGTCGACAGTATAACGCGTAAGTACCGATAATTCAATGTACAAAAATTTTCGATATATAAAAAAATTCAGTGCGTTAAGATCTGGTACAAAATTATTTATCATATTATTCATATTTTTTACAGCTTACCTATAATAAGGATATTTAAAAAATTATTTAAGAACCCTAGCACTAAAATTGAAATACGAGGGTTGGGGCAAAAGTCATGGCAACTATTTTTTTCTCTTGAAGATACCAGTCCGGTTGAAAAATGTGACATATACAGACGAAAGTTCAAGGTGTTAACTACCTGTGTGGACAATGAAAAGCACTGAAATATCGTAACACACTAATTTATTACGGTAGTATACAGGGAAATATGGCCTTCACGGTGCAAAAGAATGAAAACACAGTACACATAAAGTTGACATGACAAACCTGGGTCCATAGACCATTAATGTAGTGCAACACCCTTAATGTAATCCATGAGCTGCTCGATGACGGCACGTGCCAAGTCGGTCCGCACACTGACCGTTCGTCCCGAACGTTGCTCATCACTGGTTGGCACACGTCCTTGCTGAATCTTTCCTATACACCGTGCTACTGTACGGTATGGTAGGGCATTATTCCCAAGTGCTTCCACTAATTCACTGTGACATGCCATCGCATTTCTCTCACAGAGAATGGCTATTTTGATGTAAGCACACTGCTCAACACGGGTCACTTCCATCTCGCACGACACTCACCACTGACTGATTTCACAGCCCTCGCTGAGCAACTACCAGCTATCACAGAGCCATCTGATGTTCTGCATACACAAAATACCTACAGAACTTTCACAAGACACATATACGTTTGTAATCCGTTCACATATCTACGAGAAAAAAAAATAGTTGCCATGACTTATGCCCCAACCCTCGTATATTAGCAAGATTCACACAATTACACAGTCTTGAGTTTTGAATTCAAGTGCTTTGAAACTTTCATGGACATGAAAACGATAAAAAGAGCAAATAGAGAAAAAATTAAATTTTGAACCCATGTGGAAAAGTCAGGAATTCAAAATAATGAAATTACATACATGTGGAAAATATATTAAACACGTGTTTGTCATCTTTTCAATTTGGAATTTTGAACTCGCAGCATTTAATCGAGCCGTGTTCTGACGTACGAATAATTGGATTTCATTCCACTCCACTCGACTTCACATTTTATCGATATCATGAATGGTGTTCTAATATTTTATTAGTGGGTTCCATAACGTTTTTCATTCCAGAGAAAAAAAAAAGAATTTCTTTTTTCCATCCAATTTTCATTTTAGGAACGAGTGAGATCAGGTTGGTCGGGTATATTTTTTCCACCCATTTCATGTTCGCTTAGTATTTCATTTTTTGTCGTATTTTCTATTTGATTCGGATAAAAGTCATCAACTAGAAATGCAACGGTTCTTTTGTTATTTATAAGTTTGTTTATTGTTCGATTTATTACTGTTTTTCTTTATTTCTGCTTTTCAGGGATCGGATTCCAGAGAAAAAAAATTGCCCCAGTCTCACAACAGAAGAACCAGTGAAAGAGAACATTTCGAAATATATATTAAATTCTAAGGTTGCTTTTTTCATTCCTCGTCTTTTTGATTTAATAGAAGAAGGCGTTCATCTCCAAATGGTAGTGTTTTTAAAATTAAAAAGGAACACACATACACATACACACAAAAAAAATTCTGAATTGTTCCATTTATTACGTTTAATATCATTGTGGTATTTGGCTTACTTTTTTGGGGGGCTCAGCACTAGTTATCAATCGATCTATTTTTTTAAAGAAAAAAAAAATAAAGTTTGATTTGTTTTTAAAAGAGTATTTATTTGAGTTTAGAATATTTCGTAATAATTTTAGATTTACTGTTAACTATTCTTAACTATTCCTAATCAATTCCCCAGTGATTTTTAGGAAATTTAAAATTTTGATAAGAAAAGGTCTTACTATGGTGGTGCATATCCGAGGACAGGACCCAGAACACTAGGGTTCATAGCGGCGTAACATAACCACTAGACAAAAGTGTTCACCCCTGCCCGGAGGCTGTTTCTGACTAATGAAAATACCGTCACAGTACTCCCCCAACAGTGAATTGGTGGATAGGGGAACGATGTTTGTTATGGCGAGCATGTTGGTGGTGATGCGTCAAGTGAGTCTGAAGGCTTTGGTTAGAGAATCAATTTCCACAGAATCTGTGTTTAACTACTCTGTTTTTACTACTCTAACTGTTTTCTCTACTGAACCATAGAAATATATATAACACATTTCAAACATGTAGGTTAAATAATTCCGGAGTTTTTGCGATGTTGAATGCTTATCCCCTCTATAAATATAGATGTAGCATTTTGCTATAGATTTATATGTATTAAGTCACATTTTTTTTAAATAAAATATACTGAACTGGAAATTTACTTTTTATTTATTATTTGCCAAATCTCACATTTTGATGAATACTTTCATTTCTGAAACAATTTTCAAAATCTTAAGATGTTATAAAATAATTTTTAAGTGCTTCGATTATGCTTTAAAATGAAAAATAAATAATTTTAATTATCGCATAGAAAAATACACCGCATAAGCTCAATACAAATATTTATCATTGAGTACATATTTTGAAGCCAAAAAGTATGCAAAGTTCCTTTCTTAATTATATTTAACACGCATATTTACTGAAACAAAGTACTTCCCATTACTCATATAACAAGCTAAGCGTGAATCCGTTACCCAAATTCCCTAAGAATTAACATCCAATAACAGTTAAAAATACTAAGATTACTATATCTCGCATCTAATCAACCAACTCTTACTCAAATTTCACTCAAACAAAACCTTCAAGCATCTCCTTCAACTAAAATTTCATCTTAAAACATCTTCTACAAGTCGGAAGAAAAAAAGTCAAAAGTTAACAAAATACTCACTCCCTTTCCATTCATTCGAAAAGGAATATATTCCGACTTCGAAATAATCAACCTTCCTAATCAGGAGGAAAATCTGGAGAGGGAAGGGGACATAAAAATATATTCCTTACAAGTCCTGAACACGAGCACATTTCCACTCTCTGATTATGAATGTCTTCCAACTCGACATTCACACAAAGGGGCGCCGAATTGATAAGTATGATAAATCGGATTAAATCAAAAGCAAAGGGGGGGGGGCTCCTTCTAGGGTCTCACAATAGCACTCCAAACGAACGTCCAGAGTGTTATTGTCGATTGATGATAATGAGAGAGCACCTGCACTTCACAATCCACTCGCAGACGACATTCCTTTTGTAACTTCGACCTTCCTTTCCCCTTTTCCTTCCTTTTACCAAAGCGGACCTCACAGACTCCTCTTCTACCAAAAAGAACGGAGAAATGAATGTAAATATCATCCCTAGAGATTAAATCGGACGAGAGCACAAAGAGAAGGGTAGAAACGAGTGGATGGTAAAAAAATATCAAAAAGTAATACATTTAATGCAATTCAAAAGGTAGACATTGGGCTCAAGGAGTTGAGGGTTTTTTTTATATACATAAATGTAAGGAGAGATTAAAACTTGTTCTTTCTAATGCCTATTTGAATATAAATTTGTGGGTTAAAGTTCGCTTGAGAGATGTTATTTGTAAGCCTGGCAAATAGTTTAATTTGAATTATCTAATAATACGAATACATAGTTTAGAATATTAATTTTAACAAGAAAGGGGAGCGTTTTTATATTATTTTTATCAGCTTTCAGAATAGTATTACACACTCAATGGTGCGCTATGCATTTTTACTGCATAACTTAAATGGAGAACTAATTAGTTTTAAGTTATTAATATTGGAGTCCAGATAATTACTAGTATATTAAAGACAAGTACCACTGGAAATAAGATGGACATTCTAATATGACTGATTAGATTACTCACACGATATCAATTGAATACGCTAGAAACTCGAGATAAAATATTTTTATGATACCATGCACCAAAGATATTTTACTATATATTTCCTTATTAAATTAGAATTAAACATTGAATGAAATATAAAAAAGCATTTCCAATCAAACAGTAAACATAATTCCATTTACTTTTTCTTATTTAAAACATAATTTTATATAAAATTGTACAAAATCCATCGAATGTATAAACCATAAAAAATTATCACCAACTTAAAGAGAAATAGCATATATACAAGGTGCTATTGGAAAGCTCCGGGGCGTGATGGCAAAACAAGCTTTATTTTACTTTACCTAATTTTTGCTGTCATCTCCACCAAAATACTTACCTAGTATATATATATATACTAGCTGGTATACCCATTCTTCGCACGGGTGAATTTAAAAATTAAAAAATACAGACTGAAGGATAAAGAAGTTTTGAATGAGTTAATTTTACATGAATTGTATAAATTAAAAAAAAAAAAGCTTTTTGCGTAACTCAGCTGAACAAAAAAAAACATGTTTGCTAAATTTTAAGTCTTTAGATATAATTGCTGATTTTTTTTATTATTGTTATTATTTATGACGCCCCGTAACTTTCTTGTGGGTCGATTTTTGAAAACACCTACCTGCTCAGCAAAAGTAACACATTGTTACAAATTTTGTGTAATAAACGCTAAAAATATTGTAAATAATCTTTATCTGGATGTGTAATACGTTAATATTACTTACTGATGCATTTATTTTATGTTAAATAGCTGTTACCCGCGACTTCGTCCACGTGGAGTTTAACAAAAAAGTGTTTATTCACTTCGCAGAGTTTACGAAAACTTTTCTTCTACTTTGAGAATCTATGTTTCTGTTTTTTTTTCCTTTTTTTTTCTGAAAAAAAAGGAAAAAAAGGGACGCATGACCTTTGACACTGTCGATGGGGAGGACTAAAATCTTTGGGATCATAATAGGTCTAAGTAGCAAGTAGGGTAAAACGCGAACACAAACGAAGCCGCAAGGAAGGGGGTGAAAGGGACACATGACCTTTGACAATGCAGTTAAGGACTGTAAAATCATTAGGATCAAGACATGAACGGGAAATATCGCGAATGGCAGCAACCTAATCAAAGAAAAAAAGTTTGATATAACTGCTAGTAATCGTTGAGACAGAAGGCTGGCGAAATAAAATAAACCCTATTAAATAAAAATAATCCCTATTGAATAAAAAGAGTCCCCATCGAAATAAATAATCCCTATTTGAATCGGATATTGCTCACTATTTCATTGGTTTTAATTTTATTTTCTCGGAATCCTAATTTCTTTTAAAAAAAATATAAGTAGCCTAAGTTATTTATTGAAACGTTAGCTATCTGCAGTGAAAGTTTCGTCAAAATTGGTCGAGCCGTTTCAGAGATTAGCTGGAACAAACAGACAGACAGAAAGACAGACAGACAAACATTTTAAAAAATTGATTTTTTTCATGTAAGTACCGTATATACTTTTAAATGTATTCAGTAAAAAGCTGTTAATTTCAAATTACAAACAGACACTTAATTTTTATTTATATATATATATATATATATATATATATATATATATATATATATATATATATATATATATAAATCGATTTCATCACTTTTTTACAATTAAAAATCAATCCAAAATCATTATCTTGAAAGCTTTCATTGAACACTTGCAGTTCTCGTTGAATATTATTCTTTCAGTTTCCTTTTCAAGCAATGGAATAATTCAAAATCACATAGAGCTATATCCAATGAATAGGATAGGTAGAAAACATACATGTTGTGTTCAAGAGCTAAAGACTCTTTTTTTCTTTAGGGAGGTATGGACTGGTGCGTATTTGGGATGAATATTCCAGTCCCCATCACGCATAAGTTCAGGTCATTTTCATTGAAAACCTTTTCTCAAAAAGTTTCAGAACACCACATAGAAAGTTCAGATTGAACTGTAACACTCGTGTTGAACAATTCATTTGATGTTGAAAAACAAAGCAGACTTTTTGTTGCATTTCGTGCTTGGACTCTTTCACTGTGAAGATTGCTGCTTTGTTTCTAAATCATAGTCATAAATCCAACTTTCAACCTTAGAAGTGAAGCAGACATCTTTTATTTTGCTTTTGGGCGGAGTTCAAAACAAGTGTTCTTGCATTTCCTTTTTTGATAATTTGTCAGGAATCTTAAAATGAACTCTGTATCAATGCACAGCATTTTCAAATTATTAATCAAAATTTCTTGGGAAACTCCATAACCAATTCGAACATTTTTAGCAAGTTCTTGATTAGTTAAGTAATGACTATTTCAGATTAGGTTTTCAATCTTTTCCACGTTCTCATCTGTCTTGTTTTTGCTTGTTCGCCTAGAATGCTTCACATTTTCAAATGAACAACGATCCAACTGAAAACTCGAAAATTCATTCAAAAACAATTATCCACTTGAAGGTTTTATTATTAAAGCCATACGGAACATTTCTAGATTTTCAGTTCCAGTATTTACTAGGCTTCACTCACAAAATTTGATGCACGCATGCTACTCGATTTTACTGTCCTTTACTAAGGCGCAAATTGTCCAAAGTATGAAGCTGAAAAAGAATTGTAGAAAAGAATTGCATGCTCTCACTTTGAAGCAATATTATGAGTAGATGAGATTTGATGTAATGAGACTGTGACTCCACTTTCTCAAAGATAGCCTGTGTAATTTAAGTTCGGGAATTTCCCATTAGCACCTCGTAAAAGGTATTGCAAACCTAATTTTAACATAAAACTAATTTTCAACTTCCTATAATTCTTAAATAATTTAAATGCATGTGGTACTTCCTGCCAGAACTTAATTGTTCACAGTAGAAACATAATTCTGACAATCTATAGCTTTATTTTTTTTTCTGAAAGAAATATTAATACGCATTAGAAAGTTATAAAAGGCAGGAAATTTTAATAAATATCCTCCGATTTTGTTAATAAAATTGCTTATTCTTTTGATTAATGAATCAAGTAGAGAAGGTAACACTAAAAAACTTAGTAAGACTTTTATTCAATCAACATATGGTTAATTATTAAATGGTAAACTATTATTCCAAAGAAGCTCCGAGAAATATTAATTTGTATAAATTGAAAAAATAAATTAAAAGTTATTTAACAAATAATTTACTATTCGAAGAATTAATTATACTACTCATATAGACATTACTACGATTAGATACTACCATTAATAAATAAATATAATTGCACCATAATTAAAACTATGAAAAATATCACGACAAATAAATGCGAAGTAAATAAAATATGTGCATTATCACATTAAATGTGATTAAAGAATTAAGTACTTGACTAAAGATTTCAGAGCAGAGGAAGAAATTAAAAATAATCCAACAGCTCCCGTTTGTGTGTCTTAAATAAACACTTCATCTGCAGTTTATCGAGTAGAAGAGGGAAAAAATGAAGAAATTATGAATAAATCAATAGCAGAAGATTGTGCACGTTTGGAAGGGTAAAATGCAGTTTTAGAAATATGTATGGTTTGGAAAAATTTTCTTTTGCAGCGAATGCTCTTCCATCTTGCTAGATGTTACACGGATGGCATAAATAATCGTTAATATTCATTAAGCGGAAATGTTATCGTAAATATTCATTAGTCCAAAATGTTCGTAGAGTAAATGGAGTGCTGGAAAGTAGCAGTAAAAGAGATATTTCACTTTCTTCCTTTATTTTTTATAATTTTAGAAACTAGGAATAAATACAGATGAACGATAAAATGCATTTATTAACGTCGCAAACGGTTTCAATTATAACAGCAGTTCGATACACCCATACATTGGACACCAGCTCAATAAAAAAAACCTTTTTAAATATACGCATTATTATCATTTCTTTAAAATGAACAAACATCATAAGTGCAACATAACTTTTTAAAAAGATGAAATCAGACGGTGATAATGTTACCCATTTAATAATGTATTCATAAAAAAGAACAATTAATTTACATAAATAGAAAGGTAGTGTTTTTCTTCAAATACGGTAAAACATTAAGTACACATATTGTACAATGTACATTTTTCATGTTTTTGTAAAACAAAATTTAATTAAGTAAGTATGAGCACTTAATTTACAATTTAACGTTAACACCTTAAAAACGTGTTTGTTATATTTAATTTTAGTTTTTAACTTAAGCATATTTGGTAAGTTTATTTCCCTTCCATCATAAAACATGATAAACTGTTTTAAAAGAACTTATTTAAGGGAAAAAATTCTTATCGTCAAAGTTACATAATCATCATAATTTAATTTTAACACCTTTGCATGTAACTTATAGTCAATTTTAATTTCTAACTTAAGCGTACTTGATGCTTCTTTTCCCCCCTAGTGAAACATGTTTAAAGTATTAAATAAATACAGTTGATGGTAAAAAAATCTGAATCGTCAGAGTACTCAAAAGTACTTTAGCCTTTTTAAGTTACAGAATCTTACAATAAATAAGCAGTAATTAAACAATTAAAATTAAAGTATTAATTCGTATATATATATATATATATATATATATATATATATATATATATATATATATATATATAGTATAACAAAATAAAAGTGAAAACGTTCTAGAACCTACAATGCTAAAGAAGGAAAGAAATTGGAGTTCACAAGACACAACAGATGTAGATACAAGAAAGTCTTTGGACTAAACTGGAGACCTATTATGATTTCTAAAGCTGTCGCTGAATTATACCAGCGATATATATATATATATATATATATATATATATATATATATATATATATATATAAAGGGTGTTTTTCGAGAGGTATAGAACTTTAAACTGCAATAAAACAACGATGTATTTATTATTCGATTGACATGAATTTTTTTTATTCGAAAGATAATCTTGTAGCATTACATTTTAAATAAGATTTCTGGCATAGGACTGCCAGGGCTGGCTCGGATGTAGTCCAATTTGGACGTCCAATTTTCGATGACTTTTTCCAACATTTGTGGCCGTATATCGGCAATAACACAGCGAATGTTGTCTTCCAAATGGTCAAGCGTTTGTGGCTTATCCGCATAGACCAATGACTTTACATAGCCCCACAAAAAATAGTCTAGCGTTGTTAAATCACAAGATCTTGGAGGCCAATTCACAGGTCCAAAACGTGAAATTAGGCGGTCACCAAGCGTGTCCTTCAATAAATCGATTGTGGCACGAGCTGTGTGACATGTTGCGCCGTCTTGTTGGAACCACAGCTCCTGGACATCATGATTGTTCAATTCAGGAATGAAAAAGTTAGTAATCATGGCTCTATACCGATCACCATTGACTGTAACGTTGTGGCCTTCATCGTTTTTGAAGAAGTACGGACCAATGATTCCACCAGCCCATAAAGCGCACCAAACAGTCAGTTTTTCTGGATGTAACGGTGTTTCGACATACACTTGTGGATTAGCTTCACTCCAAATGCGGCAGTTTTGTTTGTTGACGTAGCCATTCAACCAGAAGTGCGCTTCATCGCTAAACAAAATTCGCTTATGAAAATGGACCATTATTTTCGAAATAAAATTGCACAATTTGAAAGCGTTGTTCAGGCGTGAGTCTATTCATGATGAATTGCCAAACCAAACTGAGAATAAATCACTTGACAGCTGTTAAATAGGTCGCCATCTTGGAAAGTAATGCCAACTTAAACTTCAATACCTGGAAAAAACACACTCTGTATATATATATACACACGTGTGTGTAAGTGTTTGTGTATGTATATGTGTGAATTTCGAGTGTTTATTTTTTTATCCTTCATTGGTAATATCACTATTAATATCTAAGAAGTTATAAGCATTTTAAAATATATTAATTTAACAGATCAATATTAATATATAGCAGAAAATAATAATGTTAAAAAAATACAGTAAACCCATTTTAAAAAATTGAAGAGAGTTTCCTAACAGAAAACTCCAATATAAATATCTTTCTAGGAAACATTCCATGATAAAACAATAAAAAGCTTAATTAAGAGATGAATTGGTCCTATCAGAACGTACATATAATGGCATTTTTCCAACACTGTAAACTTAAATAAGGATGATTACTTATAAGCTGAGACAATAATTGCACTGCTTAGGTGATTTTACAAGACTCCAGAGAATTACTTCCGATAATATTTATAATTGGTCTCGCCCTATGTAATTGGTCTCTGAGGGACTCTCCTACATATTAGAATTACACATTTACTTCATGGATATCAAAGACTTCTAAGCAATATGTCTTTTTTCCCCCTACACTTTTGGAAACCATAATGAAGGCTGTTCCGCTTTTTCTTTTTACTTGCGATAATAATGTTCTTTTTTAAATTTAAAAATAGATTATTAAGAAATTTTGCTAAAGGAAAGGATATATTTTTTTTAAAAAAATGCTAGAATCATAATTCTCTTTTTAAATTAAATGTGGTATTCAAAAGTTGAAATAAAAAAATTACTTTGGGAAGGGGGGTATGCATATATTTTATATTCAAAATTTAATTATGAGAGCCAAACGTTTATGATATTATCAAGGAATGTTACGAAATTGCTTTTGGAACAAGCCATTTTTTTTTTTAATTTTCAGTGTACTGTATTGCATGTATTGTTGTGATGGTTTTAAATTTCAGACTTTTTTTTTGTCAAAAATATCTTAATTTTTCTTTATAATTTATGCTTTGTTGAAAATCATTTTTTAAAATGGTTTAATCTCACTCCCACCCCATCTTTATACTTGCAAATTCCTAATTTCATGTAATTTATGTTTATAATTAATGTTTGTTTTTTTATGTATAGGTCTTTTTAATTAAACTGGAATGCAATCTTGAAATTAGTAAAATAATGCTAAAATAGAATTCGTAACACAGAAACTAGTCTCATGCAAAATTATCCAGAAGGCATTCGATTCCTTGTCATCTGAAAAAAAATGTTAACTGAAAAAAAGTCAAGAATTCGAAAAAAAATTACATATTTTTTACCCGATTTCTCACAGGATCACGTGGAATTGGATGTAAATTGAAGAAATTCTCATCAGGGTGATCAAATGTCTTATTCTGTTGTATAGCAATACACAATTTTCAAAGGTTTTTTTAATGTCCTCATGATTGTCAAATATTTACATTTTAGAAGAAGATGTAAAATTGGTTAATGAAGTAACATTCAATAATAGGCAGCAAGGAATCTCATGCTTTTTGGATAATTTTGCACTCGACCAACTTCTGTGTGAAAAAATTATATTTTTAAGCATTATTTTTTAAAAAATCAAGATTGCATTCTAGTTTAATTAAAAATGCTTATAAAGAAAAACACAAACATGAAATTTAAACATGAATTACAAGAAAATATGAATTTATAAGTATAAAGTTGGGGGGGAGAGGAAAGAGATCCAATTGTTTTGAAACAAATCATATATAAAAAAATTAAATCAATTCTTACTCAGGTCAACAAAGAAAAATTTTATTTTAGTTAATTAAATTTAATTAATGAAAAAGGTTTTGAAAAAGCTATATCAACATCAAGTGTCATCCACTGCAAGTTTAAAAAAATATATTTGAAGCTAAGAAAAAATTCGTCAAAAAAATTTACTGGCGCCATGTGTTGGTGCTATTACTAACTTCGTCTGAAATAACGCAGAAAAAAATTTTAAATTTAAAAAAAAAATTAATGAACTAATATTTGAAAATTCTGTATTAATATCAAGTGTCATCCACTACAAGTTTTAAAAAAATGTATTTGAATTTCAGCGGATGAATAAAAAGTATTTCATTAACGATTGAAAAAATTTGAACAAGATATATATAAAGAAAGAGTGAACCAATAGAATAAATTGAAAAAGATTTCCAATAAAGTCTAACATATAAACAAAAATAAATATGCTTTTGACAACAAAACAAGTCTAAAATTTAAAATCATGGGAACAATATTTATATAAAAAACACTGAAAGCTAAAAAATGATTTGACTCCAAAAACAGCTTTTAGAATATATTATATATTCTAAAAATATTATACTATCTAATTAAAAATATTATATCTATATTATATATTCTCACGAAAAACAACATACGAATCCCATCTTTTCAATTTATATAAAAAATACTCTGTGCATATATTAATAATAATATTGAAAGTGTGCTTTATATACTGAAAACACATTACCTGTAAACAACCTAAGAATATATTTTGAAGAAAATGAATTAAAGTAAACTTCACAAGAATTTGCAAAGCAGCTAAATAGTTTTCTTTAATGAACCAGGAGACGTAATGAAAAATTCTAAGAAAAAAATTCCTCCAGATCTTTTAATATCATGATAAATGAAATTCCAACGATATTCTTAAAAAACTCAATTCCCGAATTAATGGGATTCCAAATTTTGGTGCTCGCCTTTTCAAAAATTCGAATTCTTAATAGCGCATGAAAAAGTATTCTAAGAATGTTTTCGTTATGGCATATTGAATGAGAAAATATGATTTTATTGCTTTCCGAAAAACATCGAGATTTCTTAATTACACAATTATTGGAGCAGTGAATTGAAATTAATAAAAATTATATGCATCTTAGCTTTTATTTCTTAAGATAATAACTATCATTTAAGGATTTCTCTGTTAGAATTAAAATAAAACATATTATTCTATCTTTTTCAAATAAATAGTGATTTTAGTTTAATAAATTAAAGACTATTATGAAAATGAAAATCACACTAAAAAGTTAATCTTTTTTCTAATAATTCGAAAAAATAACAGTTTTCTATTTTTGTGTATTGTTAAAAAATATAATATTTTCAGTCATTACTTTTATTAAAAAATGAGAAGCTTCATTCCTAGAATTATCATTATTTACATTTTAACATGGCTGTAAGTGATTTAAGCAATTAAAGCTGCATTCAAAGAAAAGCGTATGTATTATATATGCTACCACATATTTTTCTGGTTTAGGTAAATATATTTTTTCATGGTATTTTTTACATGATGTTTGGCATTGTACATTAGTTTTAGTATTTTTAGTATTATTCTTCTAGTGTTATAATTTTTATGTATAATATAATAGACCCTTATTGTTACAATATTATATTTTCCTTGTAGCCCAGTGGTATAGTGAATATAGGTGACGGTTGTCTGGCTTTAAGCCGATGTATTTGCTATTATAACGCGGATGCTATCTAAATTTTGACCTATACTGTCTTATAGTAATTCTCTATTTCTTGCTTTGCTTTTTAGATCTGTGGCAATTTAGTAAATGTATATTGACTACATATATAAATTTCTTAATAATTGTTGATACAATATATATTTTATTTATCAATTAATTTT
This sequence comes from Trichonephila clavipes, assembly GCA_019973935.1. NCBI lineage: Eukaryota > Metazoa > Arthropoda > Arachnida > Araneae > Nephilidae > Trichonephila > Trichonephila clavipes. The sequence goes on from BMAU01008061.1 coordinate 27,656, forward strand.
AATTAAACCTAGTTTAATTATAAAATATTTCTACGTATCTCGAATTGTTGAAAAACAGTATAATTCAACGCATATCCTACAAAAAAATGCAAAATTCATTTTTTTAAAAAATTCAGAATAACGATACTACATTATTTTGCAGTAAAATATCTACAATGTGTTATTTATTTACAATACTATGAAAGTGGTGGAAACGTTTAATCCGGCGTTTAAAATATTTTTTACTGATTCAAGTCAGTGCGGCACACAAGGGGGGGGGTCCGCAAGTTCGGACACCCCTCCAAAGCCCTTTGGGTTTTTTTTTCCGATTGATTATAATCCTATGTATATAGTTCGTAAAATTTAATTAGGAATTTATTATGAATAATTAATTTTATTAATTAGTTCTAATTATTCATTCAACAGCTAATTTTTTACGGTTTTTTTTGTTCCCGAAAATCGATAAAATCAATAGAATATGTTGGGCGGCGTATTGGAGCATGAATAGTGAACTTTCGACCCTGGATCCCTTTACCTTTGAAAAATCCTTGCGTGCGCTACTGAATCAAGTAATATCCAACAAATTCAATTCAGTTTCCCTCTAAAAATAAATTAGTGGCCGAATTATTTCATTAGCTTTCGCAACACGTGGAGCCCTGCCAGAGCAAATAAAAATCACGGAATGAAAAAAAAATGTGTTAAGTTAGTATAAAACTTTCACAATGGGTTAAAACAAATTTCTATTCCACTTGTTACCATAACAATAGAAATAAATAAATATTCCGTCAAAAGATGAAAAAAATGTGAGCTTACTGAAACGAAAATTTCCCATCAACCTTTCTCACATTCTTTTGTAGTCACATGGTTTTGAAAGCGATATACGTCATAACGTCAGACCTATGTTTGGTTTAACGCTATTTAAGAGTTATTTCTGCATAGAAATGGTACAGAAATATTTAATTCTGCTCACGGATGGCGAAAACACAATGCAACATGAGATTTGCTGACAACATTGGCCTAGTCATTATGCATAAAACGTCCCGTTTAAGCATTTTTGATGGTTCACTTTAGGAAAAAATGTTAAAATGATTACGATAGTTAAAATATCCACACGCAAAATCGAGTTTAATACTTTGATTTTTCAGACGAAGCGTCACATCAGCACAAATCGGCTCTCTAGGGGTAATTTAAAAATCAATATGGTACACGCGAAGATTTCTTCAGAAAAACAACCATTATTACAATGCATTATGCATCACAAAAATGGAGCTAAATTTCTTACTTGGAGTTAGCTAAAAATAAGAGCAGAAGAATTTACTTTTAAGATAATCCAGAGTTTCGGTTTTCCAAAAAAAATATCCTGCTTATATGCTTAATTCTCGTTTATTTTTTCCTTTTCTGATAAAAAAAAAAACTCGATTTAGTAGAAGTCATGATAAGTGTTATTCACTGTTTGTATTAGTTATTTTAAATTAAAATACCCAAAATCATTTCCCATACTTTAATAATTTTGAGAAAGAAAGTAACTCCAGTAATAAGATTTTCGATTATGAAATGAACCTTGTTTAATTTCACAAAATAATATTTTTATTGAAAAAATGCCACAGTATGAAGGTTAAAAGGAAGGACCGTAAAAAGTAACATACATTTCACTAATAATTTCCTATAAAATCTATACGAAGTGTAATTATTATAAATCTAATTACAAAATCAAATAATTGAAGTTGTTGGTATTTCGTACAAATATCCAATGTTTTTTTTCTATCATGATTGCAACGACTAATATCAGGATTTTGTAAAATCCTTTTTTCCCCTTCAATTTAGACTTATAAATGTGAATACATCTTACAATATTTATTTTTAATTCATTGCGAAAACTGTAGTATTTTAAAAGAAGAAAAAAAGAATTATGTACTTCACTATAGATTCATCTAATTAGCCTACTATTACCTAAATGCCTTCAGCTGCTTTATATAAAGTCATATTATTTCTCATTAATTTAATATATACATTATTATCTTACATATTTAATTCTGTAATTTTTACTTAGAAACACGCGAGAGAGAACGAAAGACGAAAGAGATAAAGAGAAAAGAGAGAAAGAGAGGAGAGGAGAGTGGGGGGGGGGAGAAAGAGAAAGACAGGAAGATACATTAAAATGTAATTGTCATTTTAAAAATCAAAACTGTTTTCTTTTGTGGTTAAGGACTATCAGTGGAACACACAAGGGGAGGGGGTTCGGACCCCCCCTAAAGCCCTTAATTTTTTTCCCGATTGATTATAAGTCTTATATAGTACGTAAAATGTAATTAAGTATTTGGTATTAATGATTAATTTTATTAATTAATACTAATTATTTATTCAATAATTAGTTTTTTACTGTGTTTTGTTCCTGAAAATCGACAAAATCAAAAGGAGCATGATACAAGATTGGTGAACTTTCGATCCCGGACCCCCTTCCCTACTTGAAAAATTCTTGTGTGCGCTACTGATACTTATTACTAAAGATATTGTTAAGATTACATGTAATTCTCTAAACTTTAAATTCAATCTTTCGGTTCAGGAAAATATGTTTTTTACACTTTTTAAAACTAAATGTAAGATAAATATGATTTCCAAAATATTTAAAATTTATTTAACAAAAAATGTGAATGTTCCGTTCATAATAAATAATTTTTAAATATCTGCATTAAAAAATAATTAAAAACAATATACGAATGCATGTACAATACGTAAATTTTACCCAACCACAGCAAATACTTACAAAATGTATAATTATTATTCACCAGAACTATTGTGATAGGCATAAAAATTACATCAATGAACTACATCAATTGAAAGATGCACAAAGTTTCAAGTTATAAGCTTTAGCAACATTTTTAAAAAACTACGAAAACTTTATACACCATCTCATTAAAAAAGCTACGAGGGAAATATTTACAACATTAATTTTTTGCCTTTTTTCCCCTACACCTTATTTTAAAAACTTTACTACAGACATCAGCGAAGATTCTTTATTGCCACAGGGATTTCCGATCCAACAAATGATCGTTATTTTGGAAGAAATGACTCTATTTACTTAAGACACTTTTATCTCTTTTAAGCTATAAAAAGATGCTCGACTTCGATCATGCGGATATTTTCAATAATCTTGGCTATATATTTAGGTTTTAAAATAAAGACTAATAGCAGAATGTTGCGAGATAAGACTTTTTTTAACGTTCGAAGCTGTTAAAAATGCACTGCGTTGAGTTCTGATTATGAGACCGAAACATTATTTACTAACACCAACGCGATGAGAAATTCTGATGGTGTATATTTTTCTCAATTACGCTATTATGTTCTGATATTTTAATAATGATAAAAAATACAGGAAAATATGTTTTGAAAAAGAAATTATCTTTATTCTTCGAGAGAAAATAAAATGACCTAGCCAATAACTCAAATAAATAAGCATAGCCATAACTATTCACTGAATAAAAATGTATAATGTTCTTTTCAATACAGTTTTAAAAAAATGGGATATAAAGTTATTGTGTTAAAATTACTCAATGAAATTTGTCCGATGCAAATAAATTCATTTACATTCCTTTATTCTAATACAAATTTATTACTTCGTTTCACTCTTTTGAATGAATTGAAAAGAAAATCTGAATTATATGAAAATATTTCTAAAATAGTAATATAATTTGTATAAAAATGAATGAATATTTTTCTATAGATTGAACCGAAACGTTTTGTATTTCTGTATGTTGAAGAGAAATTTTCGGTAATATAGCTTATAGTTAAAATCAAATCAATTGCAATAAAAAGTTCAAAATCGCAATAAAATAAGGTAAAATAGCATTTAAATGAATAAAATAAAAGGTATCGAGGTCATAGCGAATATAAAGATATTGTAACCAGGGGTAAAATATTAACACTTATTTTTGTTCTATTAGATGGCGTGACTAGACAAAGTACTTGTACGATTTTTCCCTCGGCAGAGGAAAGGAAGCCACAGGAGAGTGAATCAGAGGGCTACTTGAGATTTAGTGTACACCAACATGCAGAAATCTCTCTCAATGTAATTTTCTTGTAATGGAACATGGAATTGTATATTATTTAGTAGCTAGAAGACTTCCTGTGTACAGGTAATAAAGTATATTAACCCAGACAATGGTGTAACGGAGAAAATTAGACCCCTTCCCCCAGCAAAGTCAGGTTTGGGGCCCCCACCTGAATCGTACAATGGACACGTACTTGGCATCAATCAAGCGTTCGTCCCCCTAGAATCAATTTGGGGGTGTACGTTACACCACTGAGTCCAAGTAGATGAACGTAACTGAGAACATTTGCCCCCCTGCAAAGTCAGGTTTTGGGCCTCCAAGTTGGATTTTACAAAGGGCGGTATTCAGGTTATTACTTGGCGGTAGTCAGGTTTTGGGCCCCCTAGAACCCTGTGCCCCCCACGATGCGGGGGTGTAAGTTACGCCACTGCTGAACCAGAGATGGATCTTTTTAGGCTTGTGAAGGATTTCTAACACGTCACAGCAACAAAAAAAGAATAGTAAGCGAAACATATACAAAAAGTTTTTTAGATTGAAATGTTTCATAAATAAAGAGAAAAAAAAAGAATGGTCAGAAATATAAAAGAATATTTCTTTACAAATTACAATGGATGTTTGATTTTAAATACATATAATCAAACATTCAAGGCAATTTTTTTTCTATATTTTTATGTTTACAGAACTAGTTAAAGAGAAATAGAAGCGGTAAGAACAAGAACAAGCTTAATTGCTTAGAAATCTTGAAACTAAATCAAGTATTTACAAATGCATCTGAGGGCTGCATGTGGCGATCAATTTTAACAGAGAATAAGTCAACGCTTAAGATAAACAATTTTCATTTTCCTCCAATCAAGATTCAAATGAAATATTACTGAGTGCGTATACAAACAGCTAGCACGATAATAAGTGCTTTTGAATACTATCTCATGAAAAGCTTTCTTATAATGTATCATTGAACGAGCAGAGAAAGAAAAGATTTGAGAATTATTTCCTAGGAAATGATTGAAGACCCAATAATGAGTTGATAGGAATGAAAAATCATGTAAAATCGTAAACTGATGATTGAAGAGGAAGCGTGCATATCACGGAAGAAAAATGAAAATGATTCAATGATCTTGAAATAGGGAAGAAAAAAAATGGATATAAAAAAAGGAGATTTTATAAGATGAAAAGATTCATGGCAAGTAAGTTGAACGAAAAATATTTAAAAAGGCGTAAGAGTGACTAGTTCCGTGAATTGATAACGTTACCTACTTAATTTATCTCTTTTGAATTAAAGGTGATAAATTGAGTCATAAAACGCATTGTGATAATATGGTGAAGAATAGGGAATTAAAGATAAAATTAGATAGTAAAAGAAATCATTATAATTAGTTATTAAAGGTAGTTAAAAATGATTAAAAGAGAATGCATGTGTAAGAGAATAAGGAATTTAATGATAAAAGGCAATAATTAGCTTTGAAAAGAAACATAAATTACGACGATGATTCTAATTACTCGATAAAAAAAACTTGCAGAAATGCTCTGTATTGATATTATAAGCATATATATAAATTTTAATATTTTCTGTATGGCTAAAAGCAATTAAAATTTCAATTACAGCAAAAAAAATATCATTTGTTTAAGCTTTTATTACATTTATTGAATAGATTCATCGTTTAATTTGCATTAAAACGAATGAGAATATTTGTATTGCCCTTTCATTATAAAATATTAATTACGTGTATGACTGACTACTTGCAGTCAATTAGCTAGCTCCATGCGCATTTTGATTCTCAATGTCAGTAGAATTAATAAAAATGTAAAAGATTCAATTTTTGTGTTTTAACGTCTATTTCTGCCAGATATATTTTATTCTGTCCGCTATGACTCTTTCTTTCTTGTAATTTAAAATGTTATTTTAAAATATTTTCATTCATTTTAAGAACACAATTAATGAAACCACACAAGGGTTTTTTTTAATTGAGTAATTCACCAAATAGGCGTTCCGAAAATATTTATATTTTCCTCATTCTGCAATAAAGATTGGATTACAATTTTAAAATTTCGCGGCTCTCAAGCAGATTTGAATCACAAAAACCGTTTTCAACGCACACGCGAATTCATTTTTCTCAAAATGAATGTAATCGAAATTAGTCATAAAAAAGTACCAAATCCTTTAAAGCAAACTAATGGGCTCAGGGATGAAATATAGCCAACATAGTTGTTGTAAAAATAAACAACTATTTATAATTTTTAATCAACAGTAACTTGGTAAAATTTTTTGTGTGCGTGTGTTTCCTTGAAAATCAAACGTAATCCCCAATTGCAAAACGTAATACAGATTCGCAGTTTTATTTCTGTTAAAAAATTTTTTACCTATGTTAAAAGTAACAGATTCCCAAACCTTATAACGTGATTCCCAGCTTTATTTCTGTAACAGACAATTTTAGGTATGTTAAAAGTAACCCATTCCCAAACTTACTATTTATTATGGATTCAAATCTTTATTTCTGCAACAGATAGTATTGTGTATGTTAAATTTATAAAGGGTATACATTTGACAAAAAATACACATACGAAAAATGTATGTAAAATATATGTACAATAATGCTAAACACACACACACCGCAAGTTGAAGAAAAACAGCAAATGCACACATTTTATGAAATCTACGCATTAAAATACAAAGGCCATCACTCTTATTAAAACTTCTAAGTAGAAAAGGACATTTCATTAATCTTTCAACATTTTCGAGACTCAAAATCGCAGTGCTTATTCTTTTCTAAACTGTAAAATATTTTCGCCCGAGTGGTTTCTCAAAGAGAACCCAAGCCGAGCAAAATCAATAACTAATGAATATTTTTCTGTAACAAAGTGATAAAAGTTCGTTAATGATATGAAGAATGCCGTCAAAAATACACTCTTTTGGAGTACAAAGCTTTAATGAGCCGCAAATTCAGGATTAGCAGAAACCGATTGAAATTGGGTGCACTTAGAGAGTTTTCAATGTGCTTAATAACCTATGAAACACTTTTAACTGCCGAAGGCCAATGTTGCATTTTTTTTCCCACGCGCTTACGCTGCAAACTGCAATGTGAGGAATAAGTATCCACTTTTCCTAAACTGTAAAAGAAGGTAATGTGCGCTTTTAAAGTGTGAAAAAAAAATCGCAGTCAATAAAGATGGAAATGTATTTTCTATCATTATTGGTACGTTAAATGGCGCTAAAAATGAGGGAAATATTTTGCTTCCTTGATCATATTTTTTGGGGAACGTAAATATCGATTATTTTGATAGATAAAATATGTCGACTAATTGTATTTATATATATATATATATATATATATATATATATATATATATATATTATATATATATAGCTAATGAAGAATAAGCAATTATTTACGGAATGCAATCATATTGAAATTTTTAATTTATATATTAATTAACTGACAAAATTCAATGATTAAATTTTGAAATAGTAAAAATGGGATATATTTTTCTTCTTGAACATATTAGGTTCTTATGGTAAGGAATTAAATATACGAACTGAAATTAATTACATCTGAAATGTTGAGAAATAAAGAAAACATATGTAAGTTGAAAACTAACGACATGGTGTAATCATAAATATAAATGCTGGATACGTTAGTCAGCTAAAAAGAAATTATTAGATTGAAGACATTTCTTATTAAAATTTCAAATGGATTCTTTAGTTACATGAAATCGGCAAGTAACTGCGAATAAATAAGTTACATCGAGTAATAATAAATGAATAAATAAAATAATATTAACCTACATATCGTAAGTTTCGTCCATTCTTTCGTTGAATTTGGTTTTATGTTCATTTTGAAAGCCACTCAATTTATTTTGACTTTTATGAGTTCTTGTAACTTAAATAGTTATTTCAAAAAATTAAAACCTTATTTATAGCAATATAAATAAAATTTATTTAATAAGTTTAAATTAATTTCAAGAAGAAATAACAAAAATTATTTTTGGAATTGCATTTAATCAAAAGAAATACCCATTGCGTACAATGTTAAGAAATATATGTTGAATACTTAATTGGTAATGCTTGATAATAAATGAATAAAAAAAAATAATAAATTTTATTTTAAGTTTAGTCAATGCGTTCGTTAAATTTGGTCTTAAATTCCTTTCGAAATCCACTTTATTTATTTTGACTTTTATGAGTTCAGAAATCTTGAATCACAGGATTTTAAACTAAAATTCAGTTCAACAACATTTCAAACAAAATTTATTTAAAAGAACTAATTTAATTTATTTAAAAAAGGGAGCAAAAACAGTTCATAGGAAAATTACATTTAATCAAATGGATACTCATTGCGTGTAAATATATGTTCAGAACACTTAATTTAAGATTTAAATTATGAAGTCGATTATTTGTCTAAAAAGTAAATAGTTAACTTATTTTATAGAGACTCGTATAAATTCAAAAAGTCAACTGTCCAGAGATGCATCTAACTTTTTTATTACCTCTAACTCAACAAAGCGTAATATTTATACAAGTTTTAGAAACCTTTTTCTCAGAAACAAGATTAGAATACTAACCTAACACTTTCCATCTCGCATGCAAAATCACTTCAGGAAGGTCATTAGCTAATAAAATAAAAAAAAAGATTCTTACAAAAAAGAAAGAGGACGTATACAGTAGTAGTAGGAGGTCACACAGGAAAGACGGTGTTTTAATATTCCGGACGTTCGCGCTACCCTTGACCAATAGAGAATGAGAAAGATATCTCAGAACCCAACCTTCGTAATAAAAATACCAGGAAGTGGGCTGATCCATTGGGCCTAACTACTCCCATTCTACTTCTGGATATCGCTTCGCAGCGCATGTTAAAAACTATCTGATGCACGGCCATGAGAAAAAAATTCGCGAAAAATCTGATGAATTAACATCAGAAAACGACTTCGCACTTCAGCCGTAGTGTGTGAGAAAAGCAAGGTCTGGGGCCTTTCGTAAATCGGCGGTACGAAAAAGATAAATGAGGAAGAGGCTCAATTGATGGTGATGGGACCGCCCCTTGCACGAAAGATGAGGAAAAGAGTCAAATAATATTACAAAAAGAGCCTTTTTGAAAGGTCATTAGTTCCTGACGAGTTGTTTTAGTGCAGTCAAAATCTTTGGATCGTTGAAGCATTATCCAGTTTCCAGTCAATCAAGAGCAACTTTGGATGCCATTAATTTGAACGAGCGATACGTGTCATATTAAATATCTGCATGTACACAGCTCTTGCGTGAAGATATATTGCGTCAATTAAGATTGGCGTATCGAAATCGTTCACATGTGGGTTCAATGATGGTTGTCTTGGAATAGCAGTGAATGCGCGGGAATTGCATTGAAGCATTGCATTGAAGATTATCTTCGGAAATCAATGCTTCATTGAATTCTGAATTGATAAAATATTAAATCTTTATCTCGTCTTTAAAATGTAAGAAAAATGCGACACTCGATACTATTGATTTAATTTATTACTTCTAGAGTTTTATATTTTATAATAAATGTCGGAAAAACGTGTGTTAAAAATTAAAAGCATATATTTTTTAATGGCTCGTTAAAATACTAGGGATTTATACGCAGTGGCGTAACGGAGAATATTAAGCACCCCTTCCTCCTGAAAAGTTAGATTTTGGGCCCGAAGCCGGGCCTTACAGAGGGTATGTACTTAACGTCAGTTAGGATTTGGGGTCCCTAGAATCCTGCCCGCCCCCTCAATGCGGGTTTAATGCGGTGTACGAAACGCTACTGAATTTACGTCTTCAAAAAGCAAACAAGAAAGCAATTTACTATTTCCTTTTTTTCTTAGAAAGTATAAATTAGTCTTTATTTCTAAAACTTCAGTAGTTTTAATTATGGTAGTAGTATTTATATCATGATGTCTTATGCGGATAATATAGTACGACCTTACGTATGGTATTATTTTTTATTGAATTTTATTTCATCAAACTGTTAATTTTAATGTAATAGTTCATAAAATACCTATATAGAATTATGCTCTTACTTAAATTTAAGTAAGTATGCCAAGTTATAATCAAAAGGAATTACATCATTTAAATAAGGTTACAAATACATACTTCAAAGGAACATAATTCAATACTCTGATACAATTTAAACTAGTTTAGATTCCTTCGGCTGGTTCTAACAGGGCCCTTCATTAACTTTTATAATCCTTTAAAAGTTCTTAATCTGTTTAAAAGCTATGGAATTTCAGTACTCAATCATTAAGTAATACATCATTAATGCACATACTACATTTCTCAACCTCTGAAAATTACTTAATAACTTACTAATACTCGGGTATACGTTAATATTAATTTAAAAGTTACGATGTATAAACCTAATTAAATAATGTTTATAAATAGTTATTCTGATTTATTCTTGTATATTTCATTATTGATTTTGATATTTTCTATACAGAAATACAACTTCTTTAATGTATAGCACAGCAAATTAGTGCCCCTTATGCATGCATCTCTTAAACATTGTCATTTTGAGGTTTTATTCCGTGTAACAAGATATCGTTTTGTAATGCTTGACCAGTAGCCTAGTAGCAAGCGAGGGCATCATTTCCCGATTCACTTCTCGGCTATAATTTGTCCCATGTTCACTAGCCATTATGTGGCAAAGCCGAACATGGTTTCTAAGCAACGCAATTCATTTTCACTTGAGTATTAAGTCCATAACAGGAGCTTGACAAGGTTTCAGAAGGCCGCTGTCACATAATTGCAACTGTTTGAAAAGAAATTTTGGAAACAAAATGAAGTTCGGAACATTCGAATCCAATGGTGAATTTTAGAAAAGAACTTTCTTAAAATGTTTTACGATTAGAATTGTTTAAAGTCGATAAGGTATTTTTATCACTGAAATTCAAAAAATGTAACAAAAAAGGTATTTTAATGGTAGAGTTAAGCTACATAAATGATAAGATAAAATAAATATTTCCTAAATAACATAAATTCTCAACTTTTTAAAATTTTGTAGACATTAAACTTGAAATATTTGCACACATACGTACACACACGAGTTCAAACACATGCGAGTATTAAACAAATGTTATAAATTATATATATATATATATATATATATATATATATATATATATATATAAATTTTGCATTGATGAACATTTCTTTTAATTTTAATGCATTTTAAATTATACGCATAAACGCATCGTTGTACTCATTTTTACTTTTATACTGATTAAAAGTACTTTTGAAAATTCATAAAAATATCATCGTTGACATTTGTAAAATTGTCATGCTTTAAGGTACTACTACTTTATATGCAAATTTATTCTTTTTGAAACATAGAGTTATATGTTTTATGAATAATTAATTATAATTGAAATTTTACGGTAAATAACAAATATACTTCGTAAATAATTAATTGAAAATTTCAAACTAATATATATATAAATATTTTTATTTTGAAACAAAATAAATTATCTTAACTGTAAAAATACTTTTTTCCGTTTCTTTAAAATTATTTAGAAAAATATTTAAAAATTGAAAAAGATCAAGAGCACACAAACTTCATTCACCAAAAAAAAAATAATAATAATAGAAAAAAGAATGAACTTTAATTAAAGAGATTAATTCTCTCTTTCAGTTTCAGAAATAATTAAATATATGAATACATCAAATTAAAAAAAAATTCCAAGTACTCGAATATTAAGATTTATTGGTTTTCATTCTTTTTGCATGTTTAACTTTCTTTACTACTTAACAAAACTCAATAAGAACATTCGATTTTCTTTTTGCTTTTCTTTCAACGAAGTAAAAATTTCTATTATTCTTATCTCTGATCAAAATTTTCTAATTGCAGAGAAGTTCCAAAATATCAAACAAGAATAAGAGTGCCAGTTTTTTTGCCCTTAATGAAAAAAAAAAAAAAAGAAAATATAACATAATATCAATGAAGTACTTTTGTCCTTTTCAATTCAATTAACGTCAAAAGGGGAAAAGAACATTTTAATTTATAAAATGAAAATAAGTTTTTAAAAACTATTCTCTCAGGGGGTAAGGGAGGGAGGTGGTTAAAAGTATTGTAGTTAAATAAAATCGTTTCGAATGTTAAGATTTTTTTTAAAACGACATAGTAATTCAAGACAATATCCTAATAAGAAGGACAGAATATTTGCAAGAATCTGAAATTCTTAAATATGGAGCATATAATGTGTGTGTGTGTGTGCGTGTTGGTGTGTGTACATATATAGGCTGCCCATACGGTATAATGGTTAATTTATATAAAAGTGATGTTTATAAACAATTTTGGCAAACCAACCTTGCCTCTTCCTGTTTAAAATACTGAGCGAAATCCAATCCAAAATAATGGATAGAACGTCTAAATCCATTACAAGAAGAAGTTAACTTATCTAGAATTTCATAGCCCATGCTGAATCTGTGAAGAATAAACAAGTTATTGCCAGATTCTTGACACAAATCCAAATGATTATATTATTTGCGGAATTGTACCACGTAGCAACAAGTGTAATATTTGTACAAGAACAATTATAGAGTACCTATTTTATGTTAAATAAGGCAATTTTATTAGTAACACTAGGAAAGTTATTGTAATTGTTAGTAAAATATTACCTAGATTCACATTAAAGAAGTATATAAATATAATATTTTAAAAAATTACTATTATACACACACACCCTCTGTAAATTGAAAATATAAGTAAATACAATGTATCTAGCTTAGAAATATGAATAATTACAATATATTTTAAAATAAACTATGAACCTATAAAAAGAATATAAATATATATATATATATATATATATATATATATATATATATATATATATATATATATATAGTCTAATTCTCTACAAACAAGAGATAATCATTCATCAATGACATTCGAAAAAAAAACACATGGATAGTAAAAAGATCATACAATGAAGGACACTAGATTAAAAATTATAAAATGGATGCTGCAGTGTTATAAACATTGCTGACTTATAGCACCGCTAATATATAAAATAATTTATACAAAAGTGGGGGTATATGTATATAATTGTTGTATATTACATCTAAATCATTAGTAGAAACGTGATTTTTGAACCATTTATGAAATATTCGTCTTTCTAAAGTTACGTGTTTAATTAACATTTGAAATTCAACAGCCGTATTCACAATTAAGCATTTCTACGAACAGATTACAACTTCCTTTAAGTTCGGACTAAAACTTTTCTACTGTTAAATCAAAGCTTTCGTCAATTGCGTATCACATATTACGCAAATCTTTTGTTTCATATCATTATAAAGGATTTTAAGCATTATCCACTTAAAGTAATCGAAAGGTTGAGAACAATTCCATTATTTCAAAATGGATACCCTGATTGTGATTAAATCCATTCGCTAATATAATGCAGACGTTTTAAACCATTTTAATCATATTTCTCAATGAAGGGAAATATTGTATTTAAATAATAAAACGTATGATAGCTTAAGCCATAAGATAAAAATGTTCAATACTTTTCTAAAAATCCCATTAAAATAAAAAAGTAACCCAAAAGGGCTGGGACAATTCTGAGTAGGTTTTAAAAAAATATATGAAAGGAATATCATAGGTATGTGATTCTGGAGAATACAAACATAAAATTCTAGCTTAACCAATCAAATATTTCTTACATATTCAAACATAAATATTCAAAAAAAAAAAACTGTCACGTACAAGTACAGAAAATATTTTTTCTACCCAATCAAACACAAGAAAACATTGCATCGTCATTTACAAAAAACTTATACTGCCTTGCTTATATTACCTAGATATTTTTCCACAGAAGAACTTTCAATCTTTTGAAATATTCTATTTTGTGTAAATTTTATTTACGTTTTCCTTCGGTTTCAGTATATTTGGGCGAGTGCCTCACAAACATTACATGAATAGTTTAAAAAAAGCATCGCAATTCTCAAGGTGGAAACTATAAATCAACAGTCTCGTATCTACACAATAGCAGTGTAAGACGGGTTGAAATAATGATATTTACATACAGGTCTTGTTTGTTCTTGGAAAAGTGGAGTAACATATACTTCGGTCGAAGAATGGTTCTGATAGAATAGCCATGTTAATATTTAATCATGTTTTAATAAATTTTGCAGCAATACACTTTTTTCTGATTTAATCAAAAAAATCAAGAAGAAAATCCGTAAGGTTTTATATCAGTAATTATAGCATTATCTCTCACTTCATGTCATATATTAGCAGATAAATTGCAAACATTGCGAACTTATGAAATACGCTATAATCACAGCTTTCAATAGGCTAAATTCATGCGACGTTATAGTCGCATGGTAAGTGCTATCAAGTTTCTCAGCCAATCAATTCATGCGCTTCGTTGTTGCCAACTTTGGTATTTTATGAAACTTTTTTTAAACATACATACTATTTGTAATCAAACTACACTTAATAAAAAGTACATGTATAATATGAGATTTTTTTAATTTGAAAATACTTAAATAATCTAAAAACTTAAATACTTTACCTAATGATCAAGTTTGAATTCAGTGATTACATTTATCACGTAACCGTCATAAATTTAGCCTATTGTGTGTGAGAGAGAGTCTTTTTTATTAATATAGATTTGTTAGGCAACTTTTTAAGACATTTCTCTATTTCATGTATCTTTCATTTATTTTTATGCACATTAAGGAAAAGTTTTCCATGATTTTTGTTTATTTTCTTTTGAGACGTAATTATCAGTCATTTTTAACACAATACTGATTTTTTAAAACTTTTTTAAAGTATATTTAATAGAGATATCAATAAATAAAAATAAGGAAAATAATAATCAACCAATTTCTTCAAATTATATTATATAAATCTTAACATAAGTAATATATTAATACAAATCCTTTCTTTTAAAAATTAACTACAAGTGCATATTCCGGCATATTATAACCACGAAGACAATCAATAACTCATTCTATAAAAAATTTATATCATTAACTTCAATTACTATTTTTACAAAAAGCTCTTTTCAGATTATTAAGCTTTTTAAGTCATTTTTCAAGCTTTTTTCATTCCTCTTTTTTAATTACTACTGTTTTACTTCTCTAAAAAATTACCTGATTCTGAGACCCAGGGAAAAATGATTTTATAACTGTGTAACTAAATAGAGAAACTTAGAGAGATAGGATCAGACAGAAATTATAGTCAATCGTATTAAGTACAAAGACATAAAAAGCAACTAAATAGGTTGCAGTCCAATAGACCAAACGCAAAGCTACAGCTTTATCTGGGAGCTTGATAATGAGGATACAGTTGGAGATGAAAGTAGAACAATTCACTGGCTATGCTACTGCATTTTGGGTGCAGATGCATCGGGCGCAGGTGTGTATTCTGGGTCTGATGTAATTCAAGACAATTTATGGAGAAGAATTCATGTTTTGACTTGTAAATACTTTCTCAATTGTTCCTTTTCATTTTTCTTTTCTTCTAAAAAGAACGTGAGTGAAAATTCCATTAATAAAAGGAAGTGTTTTGATTTTATTTATGTTGCAAAATAAAGGTCATATATCAAAAACTTTAAAAACTGGCTAAATAGTCATTAAAAAAAGTACAGAAATACCCCAAAATTACGCGACAGTTGGGACTCAGTAACAACCGTGTATGTTGGAGTGTGATTTCACATATAAATACATATAAATTATTTTTATTTGAAGCCAGAGACGAACGAAAATTATAATTTAGGAAACAAAAAATGTTTGACAAAATCTTAGATAACATACATACAAAATCGTAAGCCGAAGTTATGTAGAAGGTTCCATAAAATCTAACAAAGTAATCTACCGGCTCAAAAAAGTTTTCTTTTTCTCCCACAAAATGTTCTCGAATTATGCTAATATATTTTATTTATATATTTATTTATTATTATTATTTTGAAAAAATATGTTCCTCGTTCGAGTCTATATGTTCAAAGGTTTGTAATATATATTTTTTTTTTGATTTAACTGAGGTCTTCTGTCAAAGTCACAACTCTCATTTGATCTTCTGATTGAACTGGATCTAAAAACTCAAGACTTCTATAATGTCTTGCTTTTGCTCACGCATTTCTATGAGGTCATGAACTGTCAGCTCATAATTGTAGGAATCCAGCAGTTCTTGAACGTTATCACTATTCCCTTCTTAATTTATTTGCTTGGCGATATTGGAAAATATTTTTAGCACATTACCAATTTCATCAATTTTACCAATTTTTTTTCTATGACAAAGGACGAATCGATGAGATTTGAAAATCGCGTAAGTCAAGGTATTACAGTATAACAAAATAATGATTAAAAAAATGCGAGAAAAACAGCATAACAGTATGGCGTAGACTCTGAGGAAATGTATTCATGTATTCAATATTTTAAGTATCACTAATAAACATATATCGCCAGCCTCTAGTAAGTATTGTATTTTGAAATCTGGATATTTTAACAAGTATATTTTAAAATGCTTATCTATATACTGACGCAAGCACTTATATATGTCATTAGATGAAGTTAAAGGACTAATATTTGAACTAATTACAAACCTTAAAATATAAATTCCTACTTAAATTTCACTAAAGTGCAAGCATCCATATCATGAAAGTTATACTAAAGCAAAAACTCAATATCCTTACATAAAGGATCTCCTATTAGGGGAGGTGATTTGAAAATAGGAAAGATGATAACTCAATTAAAAAAACAACATTTAATACAAATTAATAACAAACATTACGAAGTATAGTTTTTCTTTCTTTTCTGTTATTTGGTTTTGCCATCATACAATTGGTTGAAATGTATGAAGCGACTTTTGCGAGTATAATATAGTTAATAAGATTCTTACCAAAATACAGTTATGCTCGCATATTATTCTATTATAAACATAATCTATAAGCATATGATATATTTAATATTGAGCTACATTATTCCCAATAAACAGTTATGAAGCATTTTGAACTTCACGAATTTCTGTCTTTGAAGTATGTAGAAAGTGAATGATATTTTTGCGAACATTCATTTTCATTATTATTATAATCTCTCTGTATATAGATAGAGAATTTAAGTGTTGTATTTAATGTCAAAGTGCTTTAGGATTATTTCTTTTGCTGATAGTTTCCGTAAAAAGTTTAACAATGAGAAGAAATGAGTTCCACCAAAATTCGAAGGACGTAATCTACACGGAGGGGAAAAAATGACTTAAACCAACTCTGCTCCAATGCTTTTCTTTAAAAGATAAGAACAAAACAGACAGATACGACAAAAGAAGCACTGAGTATCCATTTTGTCTCTAACAACCAAATCCGAGGTAACTGATTTGTCCATTTTCTAAACGACCTACATAACCATTTTCGGTAATGTGGCATATTAGGCCCTTTTTATAGGTCTCTCTAACTCAAACGTGTAACGCAGTTGGCATTTCGGATTTTCATTTCTTTATTTACCTTGCGACCTTCTCCGAAACAAAGAAATGGTTAAAAAGGAAAAAGAAAAGATATAATGTTTATTTTGTGTATCAGAGGAGTGTTATGTGAGAAGATGAATTGATGTGAGTGGGAATCGAATACAAAAAAAAAAAAAAAAAATGATTATTACACTTCAGCTGCAGTCGATTTCTGAGATTTCCTGTTTGCATCGCCTATGGTTGGATGAACACATAAAACCAAAATTGTAGATGTTATGTAAAAATAAAGCGGGGAACAAATGCACTCACTAGTGAGCCAAATCTTCGCAACTTTTCTGAGATAGTCGTAATTTCTTATAAAATTGACTGCGAGATATAAAATTCATACTCAAGTGGAACAATATTGTACTTTATGTATAAAGAAAGCGTGGCAACAAAATAAATGACTTAGGTGCGTACAGCAGTGTTTCTCAAACTGTGGGGCGTGCCCCCTGATAACCTTGCGAGGGGGCGCGAGCATATCGAAAATAAAAGATTTAAAAAACAATTTATTTATTTGAATGATTTAAAACAAAATACTTTCAGACATAATAAAAAATGCACTTTTACTCTGATATACGTTATAGGCGATATTAAGTCATCAAAAAAAAAACTTCTTCAATGCTTAATTAGCTATCTTTGATCCTATAACCAAATAAAAAATATTTTATTTAATTTGCTGTAATCCCATGATGAGAGAGTTTTTATTACGTTTTCTTTTTTAAACCTAACAATCTACTCTTTCAGAGAAAAAAAAACAGATCCCAGATCCAGAATCGAAAAAATTTAGGAACATAAAAATTCATCACTGTCATTATTTTTGAAATACTGCATATTATAGCTGTAATTTGTTTGACCTTCTAAGTTATTGGTACAGTTAGTTATGACCCCATCTCTTATTATTTCTCATTTAAAGAAGTTGTAAGTAATGCATTTCTCTGTTGCGCTTTTTTCCATGCAAAACAGTTTTATGATATTTGGAAAACCACGGAGAGCACACTTCGATGGATTACTTGGCCAAGACTTAGACCAAGATGAGTATTCTCAAACATATAAAGTATAACAATTGTTTTATCAGTAACATACATATTATCATAATGAATACACTTTTTACCCGGAAGTGGTCGCGCGCGACACACAGATCACGAAATTGTTAATTCTGGCAAAACTGTTTATTTTTTACCAAAGAAAAAATTGAAAAGTCCTTGAAAGTAGGTAAGGAAACTTTCTCTTAATTAAATTATTCACTGGAATAACGATTTGTATCGTGTACAATAAAATAATTATAAAAAAAAAAGGATTGGGGGGACTCAATAACCCCGCTCGACCGTATCGAGTGCGCACTTGCTCCCAGGTAAAAATATGCTGAAGTCTTTTTGCTTTAAATATTAAAAATAATACAATAATTCTTCATCGGAATTTTATATTATTGTTCATTATTTAACATCAATTATAAAAGCTAATTCTGTGAGGCTTAAAATTAAAATTCGCTTAAAACTAATTATAATTTGAGCAATCGTTTTAAAAAAAAAACTTTTACATTTTTGTAAACATTTCCGCGCACTTGACTTTACTCTCCTTACAATACAGCTATTATATCAAGAATGTTTTATGTTCTTATAAATGAATTCCTGCAAAGAGCGGGTACTTCGGCCGGTATACTTTTAATGTATCAGAGCTGCACAGATTATTTTATAACTAATTAATCAATACTAAACTAAGAACAAGTTTAATAAGTATTAACGACTTCCATGGGCTTGTCTTGCAAAGTAAAGTTTTTATAAGGAATGCTTATGAATAGAAATTGACCATCTGAGTTATTTTTCTATATTTAGCAGATATCCATGTTTTGTCTTCTAAGCAGTCACCGCATTTTGCAATATGTTCAATTTAAAAATTAGAGAACAGAAAATAACATAATAATTATCCTATTACTTAATTATTTTTTTGGCTTAAAAGTGGTATACAAAATTTAATACGTATGTTATTAATTTGTATGGTTTATAATTAAGATCTCGTATTGTAGCTTTAGCGTCAAAGTGCATTATTATTGCGTTTAGTTGATTATTAATGTATAAGGGGGGTCGCGATAAAAATTGTGATTGAAAAGGTGGGCGCCAGTATTGAAAGTTTGAGAAGCACTGGCGTACATTATGGAACTGACTAAGAAAAAAAACTTTTTTGACAATGTTTTTTCTGTAAAATAGTTACTCTGTGGCTAAGTGAAAGAGCAACAAACTGAAAACCTTAATAAAGTATCTTGTCTCTTCAAGCTGTATTAACTGCAGGGCACTGTCTATTCATACTTAACAACAAGTTTCCCAATAATTTCTAAGGTAAAAGTTCTCATTTCTGAATGAGCATCTGTTGCCTGGTATTCTGGGAAAGATACGATCATGCCTCCAGGTGTCTTCCCCAATGAATCCCACACATATTAAAAGGGAAATAAATCAGTGGAATAGGCTAGGTAATGCATTCTATGGATATTTTCAATCAATAGATGTTCTTGGACAGCATAGGATATGTGTTGCTGTGCGCAGTCACCCATAAAAATGTCTAGACCAACGACACATTAGAAAAGACAAACTTGGAGAAAGGTAATTTCATCAGAATAACGATCTCCGATAAATAAATGTGTGTCAAAAATGTGGAGCTTCCTCCATCTGTTCATTAAAATACCTCCCACACAAGCACGCAAGGACCACCCCGAACGAACTCTTTTACATGATATTAGTGGAATGAGAGCGTGCTCTTATCAATCTACAAGTCAAATAGCTTCGAGAATCCTTTGTCAGATTTAAATGACTCTCATTAGTAAAGATGACGTGATTCTATTTCTGAGATGCCCAATGTGTGTGTTCTTTACAAAAATGCAAATAGTACCACCGAATGAGCTTTTCTTCATGGCACGTATTCAAGAGGGCAAGCGAGTAGGCCACTTTTTTATGAAAATGTCTGGCCACAGCAAGCAGAGACAGGTAACGGCAGACGGAAAACGGTACATATCTAGCTTTTAAATGGTATACTACCAACGTTTTTTTTTTTTAAGTATGAATAAAAATAGCAAAGTAGAGTAAATGATATTTAAATAATTGGGAATCTTTTGTAAGTCAAAACCGTTAATTCAAGAGATCTATTATATCCAATGCCTAGTCACACAATGGCAAAAGGCTATATTGCCCTTTGCATTCAGGGTCAATCAAATTAGTGAAATTAAGAAAGAAGCAAGCCACATTCACGAACTTAGCAAATCAGTACAGTGAAACCGCTTTGCGAAAAATTCATTTGGTTCGAATACGTATAATCATTTTCGACAGGACAGTCAATAAATGCGCTTACATAAACAGGCATTTAGTGGTAGATCCATAAACGTGAAAATCAAATTTTGAAGTTACTCACGGGAAGAATTCTTACTAGCAGCTACAAAAATCTATCAGAATTAAACACATTTGAAATGAATCCCATTCTTGATTTAAATACAGCTCGACATACCTATTCGACACACTCACCAGGTCGATCATTCTAAATTCGTCATCAGAGCAGTGGGAAGATGAACATGCGCCCACAAACCACATTCTGAATTTCGAGAGAAGACGAAGCAAGTTATCGAAGGATAGTACATCAAACGCTCACAGATTTTACAGCGAACCACTCCACTTCTCAAGCAGCTGTAGTATTTCTAATTTATAAATGAACCATTTTCAGACGCCTTGTGGAAGGTAATCTGCGATTCTGACTCTCTGCATTGCTTTTAACGACGATACATCGGTGATTGAAGTTAAAAACAGTGGTATCAAGCCACAAATAATCAACCTATGCTATGACGAATCCCGCTTTTTCAGGGTATGGATGAACACCACTCTCAGATGAGGAGGCATCCTGGTGATTGATACTACCAAGTGACACCATTTTTCCACTGGAGATATAATAACTAGACTAGTGGGACACAATCCAAAATAGTAGTTTTACTCTCATAAATGGGATAGTAACCATTTAACAATATGTGGATAAGATTCTACGACATACCGTAGTATGGTTATACGACCGGTCGGGAATGGGCTTTCATTCCTGACAGGTATTTAACAATATGGTATCAGCTCTGTTTGTTTAAGTCTTCTTAAGTCAAGTTCAGATTCTCTCATAGCCTACCTGGGATGTATCCCTTACTGAGAATACCTGATACAAGCTGAAATGCCAGATGCTCCCATGGAGCTCTATTCAAGACATAGAGAGGATTGTTTAAGTTTTTAAATCCTGACTCAAAGAGAACATTAAATATCTACCGTATTGTGCTCTGTTTTGCAGTAAGATATGGTCCAACATGATATAAAACCCTGTAATCATCCACTTGTCTTATGTTTTGGATCAAGTATCTTTTACCGTATCTTGTCCGTATTTCATTCCAATCCGATGTTTCCTTCTTGGTATGATAATTTCACTGTATTTGGTTACATAGGAATAAATAGTATTTTTTTTCATTTTCTGAATCGTTATATTTATAAACAACTTAACCTCCCTTTATTAAAAATTTCAATATAATTAAACATCAACCATTCAATGAGGTTTTGATATGATAAATGTAATTAATGCATTAGGTCAATTATACATTATTAAAACAATGAAAATTAACTTTGAAAATCGAAAAATAATTTACAAAGGAAACAGAATTTTCTTAATATAAAAATCTAAAAAAAATTTAATCCTATTAATACAGTTTATTAAATACAATAACAAATAGAGGGATCAAAATAATTATCGAAATAAAATAATAATCAATTCTAAGGTAAAAGTGATATATAACATTCTTTCGAAGTGAAAAAACAATATTTCCTATTATAAATCCTTTATTTTTCAGCTTAAAAATTCAATATTTAACTAGGAGTTTATTTCTCGAGAAATACTTAATACTTTTTTTAAGTAAACCTTTGATCAGCTATTTTTTTCTCTCTAAATAAATATTTTTAAAAGACACAGATACCTTTAAAAGCATAAATTTATAAGCAGTGCAATGAATATGTAAGTATGATGAATATGCCTAAAATAAAATACTACACGGAAAAATTTCCAGACTTCTTTCTCTGCACAAGAACTGTAATTCTTTGAGAGTTAGCAATCATTAAAATAAAAAGAATAAATTTAACTCACGTACGCGATGATACTTCTAGATATACGTGGCGAAATTTTGCTTTTGAAGTTTCTCTCCGGTAAATTATTTTAAGTTGTAAATATCTACTACACTAGCTTAGAAAAGAGAGTATGGCTATTAACATGAAATAAGCAAAAAACCTACACATTTCTTAAGAATGTAGAACATTTTTACACATGGAAGAGTATTGAAAATTTGGATAAACTGTAAAACTAAGAGAAAAAAAAGAGAAAGAAAACGCAACTCAATTTCCTCAAAAAGCACGCAAAATTCAAATTCAGAAATTGAGTCGTAAAACTGAAAATTTCTGACTTCTTTTTTGCCCATTTTCAAAGGAACAGCACGATTTTAGCAGGATGTACTTCTGGTTAAAACTATAGCAAAATGAATTATGTATGAGGCTGCCGAAGGCTTTTATCGAAAATTGCCCCTTGTGTTTTTATGTGCGGTAGAACAGAAGGAATAAAATGTTAGGAACTTGAGTTAAAATGACTGTACAGTTATGGGGTATTTCAGAGCTTCAAACGAGTGTTTTAATGCCCTGTGCTGTTACCCAGTGTGAGGCACGCGATAAGAAACAAATAACAAAGGTGTTCACTAAAATAATAATTCCGAATGGGAGAACTGATGTAAACTAATCAGTAGTACTATAGCGTAGGGGTTTAAAAATGAAAATTTTGATTAAAGCTGAAGTGCATATTTTCGTGTAAAATCCTAAGCTAGACGTTTTTTTAATACAGACGAAACATTTTTTTTTTAATTCTTTCTTCCTTGTAGTAATGTGTGTCAAGGTCTTCTACCTACTCTTAGAAATATATGATTTTGAAGTAACTATCGTACAGTATCAATTTTATAAATTTTTTATAAGAAGAATCAGTATATTATTAGGAGAGCCTTTTATAGTAGATGTAGCATTATTCATATTATTTAAGAATCTTAGAATCAAACTTTAGTTTTGCTTGATTAATTTCCAATTTTAAAAAAATCAGTTAATTTTAAATAGCAATCAACTATTCCGTTATGCATGTGTGTGTGTGTGTGTGTGTGCAGAGAGTAAAATAATGTGTAGATGTAAAACGACTATAAAGATCTGATTGTAATGACTTGTAAAATGGCACACAGTTATGAAAATAAATTATTCCTTCACTAATACATTTTTTGTCAGAGACCTTGTTGAAATTTTGCATGTTTTTTTAATAGTCCTCATTTGTGTTCAGTTGTTTTACGTCAAACAAAAACAATATAATTAATTACTAATATACTTAATACAAAATAGTGTAAATTAAATAAAAAAAGCCAATATATATATTTCCGAAGTGACAAGAAATAATATTTAATAAGCTATAAAACATGGATTGTAGTTATTCGACACGTTTCCAATGAGTTCTTCCGATTAAACTAATAAAAATACCTGAGCATACAAAAAAAAGAAAAAGAAAAACAGTGAACGTCCCTACTTTTTCGTCTTCAAAGAAAGAGAGGAACAGTTCTTGAAGATGGCGAATTTAAGATATCCCTAAGAGACAAAGATTGTTATCAGTACGTTCATTTCCCCCTCTCCACATTCTTTAGTTTAAGATAAAAAGAGGTGATAAGAATGACTCCCAAAAATATATAGTAATAGTACTATTTAAAAATGGTTCTCTCTTTGACACACAGTAGCACACACACACCTCTTTTTGGGAGAATATTAAAAAAGACGAGACGCAAAAATGCCAAGAATCAATCTCTGTGGTAAAAATTAACCATCTGATAGTCTATGAGGGCAAACCTTCCCCTTGTGTACGCCAATGTTTAACATGAAAATTTTTAAATAGCATAATAAATACGTATTATCAAAAGCCAAACACATAGATCGAAAGATAGCTATGTTGAACCGCAAATAACGAAGAGTATAAGACCCATCTGGAAGGCATGGATATCAAAGGATATTTATATTAAGAAAATAGTTAAATCTTTGAGCTAAAATTTATGTATAACATTTCTTTTTTCTTTCATTTGACAAACGCTCCTAAGCACAAGCCCTACAAGTGGGCTAATAACAGAATTTGTTCAAAAATAAGTCTAGTTTTTCTATATACTAACAAAAATTTAAATTTTGAGATTGAAAAATCTAAAAGTAAAATTTTATAAGCTGACAATTTTAAAATATTTAACTGTTCTTTTTAATATTTGGTAGTGACTTTATACAAAATTGAATTTTTTTATAAAACATTAAACAGGTTGAAACCGAGAGAGAGAGAGAGATAATTATTTAATCTTTCACATAAATTTTAAAATAATTTTATTAGAATGAAAGTTATCAATATAAAAGAAATCATATACTTATCCTCTAAATGAACGGTTGGTCACTTATGGCAGTGCTCCGCAACCTTTTTATCGCTGCGGACCGGTCAACGTTTGATAATTTTACCGCGGCCCATTGAGGGTGGGACACGTTGATTGTTTATATTTTAGATTGTTTTGATTTAACAATTTTAATTTAGTTACATTTAAATATGCCTTCAGAATAAAATATAGTTACACCCAAAATGAATAAAAGTGATTTAACGTGGAATATAAAGTGATTTCCTTGGAAAGTTGCGCAAATTTGAGAGAAATGCACCACTTTATATAAAGCGGCAATAGTTCAATGTTCTTTAGGCGGCCCGGCACCATTTGATCCACGGACCGGTACCGGTCCGCGAACCGAGGGTTGCGGATCACTGATCTATGGCACGGAGTACAACTTTCAATGATATTCTGCACAATTCTACAATTTTGCTAATAGGTGTTGAATAGGCGTTTTCTTTTGGGCATCCGGACTGTAAAAGTCCTCAATCCCATGTCTTGATAAAACTTTGATGTGGAGCTTGACGAAAGTGGATTTTTTCATTCTGCTGAGTGGCATGGCGGTGATTGGTTGGACGATGGAATCTGGGAGGCGTGGCTAACATGCTTCGTCGGGATGGGAAATTTTCGGGTTTTTTTGGCATGACTGAGAGCTTAGAGGCTGCTCTCTGGTTGGATGCTTGGTAAAGTGATCATTGACTCTAATTGGCTGCCCTGGGGGCTGGGAAATTTTGCTAATTTTTGAGTGGATGGAAGTTGATAAATTTATACTGGACCTTATTTATCAAACATCTTCAGAATCATTGTTAATTATGGAATTATGAAATAATCTGTGTGAAAGATTGCAAATTATTGAAAGATAAATTTACAGCTATTTTGTAAGTTATTGAATGCCATAGGTAGAAAGAGAGAGATTTGGTTGTTTGAAGAGAGAAAATTACACGAACTTTGCTGTCCATTTTTGGTTCTACATATCTAAGTAAAAAATGTTTTCTCATACGAAAAATATTTAGAGTCCGCAAAGAAATTGTTTAACAACTGAATGTCCAGAATCGTGCTAAATTGAAAGTCCACAGCATACTCCTGACTTGGCGATATGAACTAGAGCGGTGCAAGCACAAGGTTTGCCTTAAAATTTCAATTTTTTAATTTTATTTTACTAAAGAGAAATACTTATACTTTATTTTGTCTATTTCTTATTTTATTTGACTATTTTTTCTATTTTTTAATAAGTATGTAAGAAACACATAATAGTGTCGGACCTTTATATAACGAAGTAGCTAAATCTCGGGGGAAAAGTTCGTTATATGGAAAATTCGTTAAATAGAGGTTCATCTTTCAATTTTCTTTATAAACCACATAAAACAAATTTTAAATCCAGAAACACTATATATTAAAAGAAGCCTATTACCACACCTTTTTTCAAATTAATATCTATTTATTTTATATATCTTACTTATTAAAAAAAAAAGAAAGGAAGAAAAACTGCAAGGAAAGTTTCTTGGTTCCTTTATCCACTTCCTGAAGAATTAAATGTTTTTTTTTATGCTCAAGCACTTACGTTTTGACATTTTTGAATCACAAGAAAAGAAGTTACCAGTACGACTGATCAACACTACAAATGAACGGAGACTAGTTCAAAGACACGGGGACCCGAGTTTATTCCACCGAGGGTGAAAAGGGAATATCGAAGATGCTTCCAGTGAATTGGACAATGGGGGTTGAAGGTTGCATTTCTTGGATGAAAAGCCCAGAAGTCTATTGCTTGCGGCGAGTTATGCACTTAATAAAAGCAGCTCAAGGTTTATGACCACAAAATATGTGTTAAATGAGAGAATAACTTGAAATATCAAGAAGTACTTAAAATAAGGAGAAGAAAATTGAATCACAAGAAAACAAAAGGTTTGTTACATAGAAAATACCCTTCGCTTTTGGAAGGTTATTTTACAAAGAAAATCGTACAATGTTTTTGGTTCAAGAAAAATTCGCAACATATATAGAGATTTGTAATATGGAGGTTCGACAGCCATTTATTTTTTGTTAAAAATATCTTTAAATGTTACAAATTTAATATATAATAAAACTGTAAGTATTATATTATTAACCTCTACACTCTAAATCTGCATGCATTAACGCGGGAATCGAATTGTCTTAAAAACTGAGTGGCACTCTGAATCATATTGGTAGATTAGTTTTGCATGCCACAACTAAAAGGTTGCCGACCCATGTTCTAAGTATTATCTTTATATTTTGCAATATTTGAAAGATATAGAAAAATAATCTGGATTAATTGCTCAAAAATTTAAAATGATGGTTACATCCTGACATTTTTTTTTTTTTTTTACTCTCTAGCTGCATAATCCTGCTTTTCATGGCTAAACATTGATCAAATCCCAAACTCAAATGGTCTAAAGCCAATGCAATGGCTTCTTGCCAAAAAATTCAGAACATTCTCCACATGGTATGGAGATTAGAAGAGTTTACCTTTCCTGAAGTTAAATCAATCCAAGCTCTAAAATGATAAAAAAGAATCTATCATTCAAGTATCCTTCAATTTCGGTAAAAAATAATAGATACGAAAAAAGTTTCAATAAAAATATTTTAGGGATTTTTGATTCCTATATTTTCTTAAAGTTATACTCTTTTCAAAAAATATGCAAATTCAACTGCTGTTTCCTTTAGTCAGCAGTGAAGTATGTTTTCTTTTTACTTCTATCTTTTTATTCGAAAGAGCTGAAAGAAATTTGAATATTTATTCACGAAGATATAGAAGTATATCTTTCTTGTCGCATAAAATGCACGTAAGGTGAAAGTAAATCCATATTAATCTTAAGATCTAAAAGCTTTTTTCGTAAAAAAAGAAATAATTTTTCATCTTCCGAAAAAACTTTCACTGATTTGTATTGATATTTTTATTGAATTATGTGGAGAGAAAGTTTTTAATTCTACAACAACAACAACAAAAAGTTCAGTTTATTTTTGCTTTTAATTAAACAACAAGAAAAATCAGTTAATTATCTTTGTATTATAAGATGTCGATTAGAACTAGTTTCTTAGAACTTAGAAAAAGAAATTATGCTTTGCAAGATCACATAGAGAAAAATGACTGAAATAGATTTCGATTGTTTTAAGAAATATATGTCATTCATTTTTCATTATAAATAGCTTTTTGTACTAAAAAAAAATAGCCCACTAAAGAAGATTTAGGGAAAAAAATACTGAATATAAGTTAATAATGGTTAATTTACTTATATTCATTACATTCTATGTATAATCAGAAATTAAATTTATAACTTTTGTTTTGATTAATTTCCAATATATAGATAAATTTGTTAGAAGATTAATGTTTATTATATTATATGATACTCGTAATGAAACAAATTAGATTTTAATATCTATCTACAAACTGGTATATTTTAATTTTTTTTTTCCATTTTACTACACTTTTACTGTTTTTGTCCCATTTTCTGGGTTTATTTTAAAAAATTCATTTTTTTAATCTTATATACGTTTAAGATTAACAATTAACTCACTATATTCAAGGCAGAGCAAAAATGCTTTATTTACCAGAAGCATTTTGTTCGAGCTAGATGATTTAAAGTGTAACAAACCAAAGAAATAATTTCTTTTTATTTATAAGGTTTTCAATTTGATTACAAGGAACATTCGTGTGATAGAAATGTGATTATTAAAGGAGGCGTGGAAGTAATATTCCATTTAAAATATCGTTTAAAATTAAAAGATAAAAGTATCATTAAATTGTATACTTTATCTAAATATATATATTTAAAATGATTTCATGAACAAAATAAGTTAGTTATAAGTACTAGATAAGCATCAGATGTGTAAATAAAATATTACACACATATGTATGCAATAAAGTACAGAAGTGTATGCAAATAGCAGTAAACAAGTATTTAGTGCTATATCCTTCCATGAATCAATTCTCTTTTAACATGTTATTAATATTCATCTCACTTCTTTCTCCTTTTCGTCTGTACTTATAACAGCAATTTTGAAACATGTAACTGGTCAGTTAATGATAGTAAGCACATTGCTCTACGAGAAATACCTTATTCCTTGAAATAATTTATTGGCTTTTTCATTTACAAAACAAAATTTTATTTCTATCAGCATACTGAAATCTATTGAAGTATGGCTGTTAAAATCACTTTAACCTGACATGTTTCAACTATACATAGTTCATTAAACTAAACTCAGTGGCACAACGGCCCACGAGGGCCAAGGCCTACTGAGCCCCATCTCATTATACTTGACCTTTGTCGAGTTTATTAATATATTCTGATATAAATTCATGCAGCTCAACTTTCTTTACAAATGCTAAATTTAAAATAACTGTTTTGTTTACTATGCAATTTTAAAAGTATAAGAGTGATCTTTTTATTTTGAAATTAAAAATGACATATTTTCAAAGAATCATTCGTATAAAAATGTGTTTCGCGTTTACTCTACAGAAGGTCAATTTCAACAGATGCTAGATTCATGTAAAATCCGCAGGTATATAGCGTTTGTAAGTGTCTATTTATTTTATTTTGTTGTACTATTATTGATTAGAAATCATTTTTCTCTTTTTGTGATTTAGATTTTAGTATGAAGTCAATTGTTTTTTTTTTTGTTTTAGTTGCCATATTATTTTTTTTCCAAAATTGTTTGTTCTTTTTATTATTGACACTCTTATAAACTCAAATTTTTCAATAATATTTATTAAATCATTTACTTCATTCTGTAAGTTGAAATCATTTCGTCAGAGCTTTTTCTCTAATTACTGATTAATGAAAATGATTCCAATAACAAGAATAATTGTTTTTTCTGTGCATTTATATGGATTTTATGAGCTTTCTCCATTGTTAAAAATGAGAAACAAAATTGGTTTGTTTTTCATATATGTATATATATATATATATATATATAGAGAGAGAGAGAGAGAGAGAGAGAGAGAGAGAGAGAGAGAGAGATAGATATAAAGATTTAATAATCATACACATTTGAGTATTGTCAAAAAAATACCCATTTATCAAGTTGCTTCCTTAAAAATCTAGAGGCAATAAATAAATAAATAAACTTTTAATTACACAGAAAATTATAATTCCATTTAAAATTAAGAACACATGTAGGTAATATATGAACCACATTTATTGGGGGAAATCAAATTTAACCAAACAGAAAAGTAGATGAAAATAAGTTTTTAAAAATCGATATTTTCTACTGTCCAGCGTAGAATTTTTTATAGCTACGCCATTCAAACTTTGAAATCTTCAGGACATAAGCCATTCGTGTTCTTTTTTTTCTTTCCGTAACTTAAAGAAAACAATGAGAAACCCAATCCCGAAATAGATACCCCACGTAACCTCAACTATGTATGAGAAGACCAGAAAGCGAGCAGTCATACGACTTCTTTTTCCCACGAACGAAGAATTTCATCGGAAGCGATCGAATTTCGAGTTCCTGAAAGGAGGTTCCTTCGCTTCACCGAACATTTACCGTCTTGGAACCGGAAAATGAGAAACTCGACGACTTTTAGCATCGCTTTGAAAGGTCGTTTTGTCTCTCTTCGAATTAGAAGGGGATGCGAAAAGAATCACTTTAACTCTGGCGAAAACTTCCTACTGGAGTTCTTCGATTTAAGAACTCTCTGAGAAAAGGATTTAAGCACTTAGACGATGGCAGAATGTTTCCTAAGTCCCCTCAATAGTATTCTTTAGAAAGTTGGGTTAGATTGCAGTTAGCCCTACTCTAAGATAAAGTTTATTTTGTATTGAACTACATTTTTTTTTTAATGAAAAATACTCCACAATAGAAAATACTTTTCCCTAGAGTTTGGAGGAATCTAAATTTAAAATTTTGATTTTCCCCTTTCTCTTTTTCTTTAAAAAACCTATTAATACTTTTTCTGAAAGGAAAATGAAACGATGAGACATATCAAAAATACTATTAACTAACATAGGAAACAATTATTTGGTTAACCTACTTTATATATAGAAGGTTAACATAGAAAGATATGTGTGGATCTAATTAGATTATATCTCGACCATTTCAGAGAGATCAGTAACAATATTTACAACAAAAACTTTATTAGAAATGTCACATTCAATTCTCATCAAATTAAAAGCTACAAATAAGCAGACGATAGGAGTTCAGCTGCCGCAGAGTTGTTACAATCAGATAGCTGTTAATTTATATTCAGCCGGCTTAAGTTCATGGCGGTTGAGTGCAATTTTACAAGTGCCACCGCAAATGTATATACAAATAGAATAGAAATGAATGAATTTTAAACTGCCTACAGTGCATGACACAGTTAAAATGATATCAAGTGGAATATTCTGCATATCATCAGATAAGTATTTGTTACAAATAAAATGCTGCACTTTATATATATATGTATATATATAAGCCTGTTTTTATTATTTTTAATAATTTCAGTTCACGCAATTCACATAATACTTAAAAATAAAATCTTTAATTCTTGCAAAATTTCAGAAATAGTGTTTATCTTCTATTTATTTTCTGATAACAAATGGAACTTGAAAAAAAATTAAAACAGCGCGAAAAAAATGTATTCTACAAAGTAGAAACTTTTTCACATATGAAATGGATCTAACTTAATATAGAACATACACTTATACATACACGCATCGATTTTCATTCGACGCTTCTGAAGTTAATGCATCTCGCTTTTTTCTGGTATATAAATACAAAATAGGAGTAAAAAACTTCTATTGTAATTCTAAAACTTTGTAAAAGAATGGAATATTGAAAAGCAATATTTTCTGTTACACACATGGCTCATGTCAACGAAAAAAACCTCGTTGATATTTAGATATATTTAACAAAACTGATGCTCAAATATATATATATATATATATATATATATATATATATATATATATATATATATATATATATATATATATATATATATATATCTTACAAAATACACAAAGTAATACTACATCTTATTCAAACTGAGTCTTTTTTTTTCTTTGCAATCGGAACAAAACACATTAACACTAACATACATCTATTGAAGCAACATAAATATAAGCTGAAGAAGTCACGCACAGGTGCATTTTCACATGCTCACGAAGTTCCAAACACAAAAGTCACATTTGCACAAAAAATAAGACTCAGAAAATACAATTTAATTTAATATTTGTATTAACAATTGTCGCATCTATAAGTTATGGTAATGTAAAATTAATTCAGCGCACAAAGTGCAATTCGCTTTGCCTTCTATCATTTACTACAATTTCGATTGAGAAATTTTGTTCTACAACAAACACGGAACACAGGATCGAAAACGAATTATCGGCTGAAATGGGGTTAGGAGATCGAATAATAGGACTTTTTTCCCTTTCTATTTTTTTCTGTTTTTTATTAATACAATACTTTTCAAGTCCAACATAACTCGTCTCGTGTGTTCGAAGTTTCATCTACACTTTTCTTTTTTTTCATCCCCGCCTTTCATCTTACTTTTCTTTTTGCGAACAATATAATATTCCATTTTCGATCCTCTTTTTCTCTTCTACCTAGGTACACCTAACACGTCTTGTGCATTTGCAGAGGGGAAATAACAGCCAGAAAAAAAAAACATATCTTAAGAATCTTTTCGAGAGAAAAGTAAACGGAGGGATTTCATTTTTTTCCCTTCCAGAAGCACACTTAAGATACAGAAAGTGAAGCATAAAAGCAAAAGTTTGAACGTCTTACCTGGAAGGTTTTCCTCCTGTGTTTAAGAAAACTGTAAAAAATATACACGTCAGACAGAAAAATTGGATTTATTAATTTTTTTTCCCTCTTTTCTTCCCACCATTTCATTTTATGCTTGAAAGAAAAATGTTTACTATGTTCAAAAGAAGATTTTTTTTTTCAACCTTCAACAAAAATTACTCTTACAATTACTTTTCTTTTTTTTTTTGAAAATGTCCAATTAATTAATATATATACTATATTCATTTTTATAAATCATTCAACTGTGTAAAAATTACTAATGTATTAAATTTTCTCTACATACTCTAATTAATGAATTAAAATTTTTCCATGCAATAAGCACACACACACAAATTAAACATTTTAAGTTATAATCTATTTTTATTACGTTTCATAAAAAAAAAAAAAAAAGTTTAACGAAAAGAACGTCATACACTTATTGAAGTGCGAGATGCAATTTCAGCGTTCTGAATAAGAAAAGGAATTAAACTGTTATGAAAAAAAAACTCTAGTATGTTTTTTAAAAATCATATATTCTGGGAATGCATTAAAAACAATTTCCTTCAAAAAGTAAAAGTTTTTTTTTTCTTTTAAAAAATTATTGAATAAATTTAAGTACAAAAATTGCAATGGAATTATTTTGTTTTCCTTTTTTTTAAAAGAAATCATATATAGACCCTATTTAGATTTTTTTTTCTGAATATGAAATTATATTCTCTCAAAATTTATTTCAAACACGTCAGAAAACTAATAATAAATACGAAAAAAAAAGGTACTCACGCATTTCACCGGCGCAGACAATAAAGTCACCAAAAATCATATAGCCGAAGCCACACGAAATACTCCCACTGGTAACCTTTTACCGCCAAATTTTCAAAGAAGTCGTGATCTTTTTGAAAATTTTTATAAAAAACGTCTTTATAATATTTTAAAAATGGATGAAAACCACAATGAGAACTAATATTTATTAATATTTTTATGTGTACATTGTGTGTTGTCGCCAATATTGCCAACTTTGCGAGATTTTCACCGGCGAATCGGAAAAAAGTAGCGGGGAAAAATTAAATTATAATAATTTTAATCAAGGGTACATAAAAGATAAATGAACAAGCAAAATTAAGTTAGTAGTTTATAACCATTTATTAAAAATATAATGCATATTGTCAAGAATATGTCGCTGAAGTCTTAAAATTCCATATAAGAATTAATGAACGCTGGAAGTAAAAAATTATGACTGAAGTACCATGCCTGGCAGGTTAGTTTCCCGCCTGTCTGGCTTACATCGATTATTATCACAGGGGAAGGAATGACTAGTTAACTTTAGTAATAAGCATTGAATGCTATATTAGCTATGGTTAATATGGTCACTGGAGTGTTTAAAATTGGTACGATTTAGATATTTAGTCCATACAAAGATGAAATTGCTAGATGAAACTAATCTAGCAAGGGAATTTATGAAACTGCTCAAGGCTCAGTAATTTCTGCGCTAATTATTTTCATTTCTTGCAATGTATATGGTTCAATGTATGCATGTACATTAATAATATATGTATTCGTATAGTGTTTCATCATCCGTATACTGTTACAGGCATATGAATAGCATATATTACATTTAAAGATGTGACCTAAATAGTGTATGATCTTTGCACGGATCTAATTCTACTTGGAAAAAAGCAGAATCATTTTAAGAACTGTTGAATAATGAAGTAAATACTTCTAAATTTATCTATTTAAATAACAAGCTTAAAAAAGAATTTAAAAAAAAATTGGAATCTCCTTCATTGTATGCTTATTTTAAAAAAATTGTTTCGTTTTTAAGCAAGCAAAATATTTTTAAATAATTAAATGTTTTTTAATTGTTCCACATGAATCGAAGATTAGAGATTTCTTGACATTTATCTTAAAATATTTCATATAATATTGTTTTTTTTCCTTGCAAAGGTTACGAAACACATCGATTACGTAGTAATTAGATTTTTAAAAAAGTAAATAGCATATGTGTGATGACAGATTATTCATATAGTTTTATTTAAAAACGGAAAACATTCTTTCAATATCATGTCTACAATATGGCTGTAAAAAAAGAAAATATATTGAGTAGAGAGCAAAAAAAAAAAAAAAAAAAAAACTATGCCTAAGCAAAAGAAACAATTTAAATAAGATATTTTTAGATCAGTAAACTGTACAAAAAGAAAAGCATTATCAGGAAATACATCATTAAATAGATGACTCCTCTCACTTCCCTCAATTATGATCAAACTTCAACGTATTCCTCACAGCAATTACACGCATCCAAAACAAAACTGATTACAATAAACCTGCAAGGCGGTAAAATAAATATATCAGCCAGGGTGATTAATTGAATTTAATAATTTGTTTCTGCATATGACTTTTCATTTTTTTTCTTCTGTGATTTTTTCATTATGCTTGTCCAATAACATTCTCAGTTGTTACGAATTACATACAATAATCAGAAATAATTTCCTCTAATCTAAAATATTTTAGGAATTAACTTCCAGAACCAATTTTGGTGTTTTTCCGTTTTACCGATGCAAATCTCGCAAATCAGGTTTAACGCAATATAAATTTTTTTAAAAAAAAATGTTTTTTATGTAGTTTCCAGTGGTTTTTCATCCAGTTTTGATGTATTATCAAATGACGTTACTGATAAGAAAGCCCGAGACTTGTTTTGCAAATGTAGAGGTAAAATGTTACCAGAGGTAATATTCCGTTTGGCGTCGATTGCATCACTTTTAGAGACTTTATCGCTTGGGTCAGCGAACCGTAAAAGCTCCATAGTTTTTTTACAGTTACAATAATTCATGTACAGACATAAGACGTCTTTCTCTATTATAAAACATCAGTAGCATTGAAAATTATAATTATTAACGATTTTTTAAAAAAGGCAACGTGCATTATACATTAAAGAATGGAAAACATAACGAATCAACGATGTTTCGTACGATATCTCACATAATTTCGATGTCTTCCGCAAAGCAAATTGGAATTTCACGTATTTAACAGAATTGTGTACATTACATAAAGTCTTACGTTTCATCCCCGGCACATTTAAAAAAAAAACCTCATTCTAAAATCCCCATAACACATTTTGCTATTATTTTAATAACACCAAACCAAGCAACCCAATTATCACTAAAGGCAAAAACATACCCTGAAGAAACACTTTAAAAGGGGGCTATTGGTAAGGACACCATGAGCACCGCCAAAGTGAACCGCTCTCCGTCAAAGAAAGGATAGCGGGGCGGTGAAAGATGTGACCCAATTTATTTCCCGTGAAAGAAAAGGCTGCCTTTTCCGCGATTTATGTAGGAGGAGGCACTGGAGGTGCGATATATATGCCGCATCCCTTGATGGAGTACCCCAACACACGCGAATTGGAGAGGGGAGGGGGTTCTCTCCCGAGGCTATTTCGGCGGCAACCTTATTTCTTTCCTAGTAAAAGGATATACTTTACTATAAACTGGATTTAGAGTCGAATCAGAATCAAGGGTTTTGCTAATAATAAACATTCTTTTTTTTTATTTCAGGTCTAAAATAATTTTTTGTCCCTAATGATCTCCTTCGGAGATTGTTCATTTTATTTAGTTGAAACGCAAGTTAAAACATAATTCTTACAGAGAAAATGATGAGAAAAAAGATCTTGATATTTATGCCTAGTATTGTGAACTATAATAAGCAGCCAGTAGCGCACACAGGAATTTTTCAAGGGGGATCCAGGTTCGAAAGTTATCCATTCTTGCATTCTGCTCCTTTTGATTTTGTCGATTTTCGGGAACAAAACACAGTAAAAAACTAATCATTAAATAAATAATTAGCATTAATTAATAAAATTAATCATTAATAAAAAATACTTAATTAAATTTTACGTTCTTTATACTTAGAATTTTAATCGATCAGAAAAAAAAATCAAGGGCTTTAGGGGGGCTCCGAAGCCCCAGGACCCCCTTGTGTGCGCCCCTGGCAGCTATATATTGACTTTTTTTAATTAAAAGTAATTATTTATTGACAAAATGAAATCGAGTTATTCAAGAGTATTTTGTATGAAACATTTTAAATATGTAATATAAATAAAAAATTTTAAGCATCCTGTAGGAAGGACATTCATTAAAGTTATCCAAAGGAGGAGGAGGGAAAAAGAGCTAACTTTAGAAATAATTTATTTTAAAGGCAGTCTTCGCCAAAAAAATGCGGAACACATTTTCAGACAAAGAATCACTTAATTTTCATGAAAATTTGCAACACTGAAACTCCTACATCTTCTTACAACCTTTTGCGAGCTAAGCGCGCCAATACGCCAAAAGGGATGTAAAAGGCTACAGGGGTCAATTTGCTTGTTGTTCTGGGAGAAGGTCGATTTTTTGGGTCAAAACCTCCATACACAATAAACTTTGCTTTAGACTTGAAATAAACAGTTGTTTGAATTTCGATTTCGTACACTCTTCTACACACATTGTGTTCCTAAAACTTCAAAATATTCCATAAATACTTGAAACGTATTTTGCGAAACACATGTTATACTTGAAAAAAGGGATTTCCTCAGATAACAATTTCCAATATATGATAAAATATGCTATTCTCTGTAGGATAGAGAGGCCAAAACGTAATACTATTGTGGGAGTATTTTTATATCTCAAAAAGTATTCCAAATTATGGTTCTGTTCTTTAACATTACGTTAAGAAAGCCTTAAAATATCAGTTAGAATTATTGTCTTAACAAGATGCATAAAATTTGTATTATCGTCATAATAAAAACACTGAAAGACGATACCCTTGAAATTACAATATATGCAATAAATTGAAAACGAAAGACTTTGTTAAGCATAAGGTTTGATTGAAGTTGACATATATTACTTAAACAATTATTACAATATTTTTAGAAAATCAAGAAACGAGAAATAGGTAGGTTAATAATAAATAAAACATAATAAATAAGCAGCTTAATATTTATTTTTCAATTGCACAAGATATGAAAAAAATATATATTTCTTAGTTAAGAATTTATATTTCCTTATCAGCACTTATGGAAATTGTTTTAATATTATTCTTACAATAAGATTTTATTATTCATTAAATTCAATTTATCTGTGTGTATACAGCACTTTAAAAAAATATTCTCTGAATTCTTCAGTAATAACTTCAAGACCCAAAAGAGATTTAATTGCAAAGTGATACTATGAAGAAAACAAACCAAATTCATTAAGAATTAATACTTTATCAACGACAAATCGGAATATTAAAGAACAAAATCAAATTTTAGATAGATTCACTCAAATCGAATTGAGTGCTAAAAAATTTCGCACGAAAAATCATAATCTAAGTCTTTTAAAAATCTAAATCTTTGAAAACATATTACTATCAACTGAGTAGTTGGGAGGTGGGAGGAAGATAATTGCGATTTATCTCGGTATTTGTTTTGGAAGTCTCTAAAAACCAGTAAGAAACCATTCCGTGCTTCCTCTCTGACTTTCATTCGCATAAGATAAAAAATAGCATAGTAAAAATATTTGTTTTTGTTGTGTTTAGCTTCATAATTAAATAGAATCTATTCAATCTGTCAACTTTTATTCATGATTCTTTTTTCGAATTCGTTTCTAGAAAGGAGAATGAGAGGTGAAGAGTTTTTGGAATGTAACAAGTATACAGTGGCGTAACGTGCACCCCCGCACTGCGGGGGGGGAACCCCAAAGCTAGACTGACGCCATTAACGTACAATTTCACAAAATTAGCTTTACATATTTTTTAATCCAATTTTTAAGCGATTTTCAAATTGGCGATCTAACATCATTCAAAATCAAAAATTTGATATCTTATTAGATATCTTAGATCCAATATCCAAATCAAAAAACATTTTAATTTGCTGTAATCCTCGCGACGAAAGATATACTTTTCTTTAGTGGGTTTTCTTTCCAAACTTAAATTACTTACAGATAAAAAGAAAGTCTTACGGGGAAATTGGATAAAATACTAGAAAGATAAAAAAATTCATCACTGTATTTTTAGTATACTTCATGTTAGCGGTAGGGAGAAAAAAAGACATGTTACTTTTTACTGAAGTAGCAAAGTAACTTATTGGCGTCTTTAGCTCCCCCCCACATGTATTTCATTTTCATTTAGCGAACTCGTAAATAACGTACATCTCATGCTTTTTTCATGAAAAATAGTATTGCGATACTTGAAAACGCATAGAGAGCATTTTAAATGATTACATGGTTTAGATTTATGATTTAGAAACCCATATGCCCACAGAAATTTCCGTAGATTTATGTGTCTTCAATCAAATAAAGCATAATGATAAATGTTTCACAAAATTGTTTTTAGAACATATATATTTTTATATTCAATGCACTTCAATATACGGAGTGTTCCTTCGCTGTTAAAGCATTTTGATCTCACTTTTCTCTCTTGTAATATTAGAACTGTTTTTTGTAAATGAAATTAATTATTCTCGCTCTTATATTGTTATTTTGTTAATAAGACAAGAAGAAACGCGGCCCTAAAATGAGTGGAGTTAAAAAAAACTGAGTGGTTCTCAAAAACGAAAAATTCGAAAGGAAAAGGAGTATAATATTAATTGCAAATATGCAAAATTGGATAACTTTTTAATATCCGCAAGTTCATCATCTTGCGCAAGTGCTAGTAGTAGTAATGCCAAGGAACTTGATGAACAAGGTCAAGCCCATCCCGGGATTCATAAACGAAGAATTTGGTATAAGCGATACATTTTTTCTGTCATAAAGATCTGAAATCGAAAATATTATTTTACAGTGTTCGTGTTCTTCTTAGTGTATCGTTTTTATTTAAGTTACCAGGTAATCAGTCGATTGTTGTTAGATTTTCCATTTTTTAAATACTATAAATACTCTCTAATGTTAAACATTATTCACTTTGTTTACTCAGACACAGGTTGATTTTATATTCAGTTATAAGTTTAATATTTAAATATTTTTACGTGATGTATAAAGGTACATTATGTTATGGTTTTGCAATTCCTTGTATATATATATATATAATATATCCGGCTTGGGGCCCAAGATCTGATATTGCGGGGGGGGCAATTATTTTCCGTTACGCCACTGCAAGTATATATATATATATATATATATATATATATATATAATATGCGATTTTGCCGTCTCACTCTCTCTCTGTAAAAATTGCTCTAAATACGTACACTTCATTAAGATACATGCTAACAAGAATGACATTACATTATTACAACTGAAAACTTTTGGGGAATTCTATTAACTTAGTTGTATTTTTTTTCTAACTCAAAAAAAGCTTTATTTAAGCAATACCAAGAGATATCTCACGGCAATAATGCTAGTGAAGTTTTAAAATTTAATTTTAAAACGAAATTTCTCATTTGTTTAACAGATAGAGCTATAAAAAAGAATACGACGGTTACATCATTCAAAGAGCGGAACATACTCAAAATGAATAATATGACGAATGAAATGAATTGATTTAATAAGAAATAAATAGTTACTTACATTATGTATATCACAGACAGATCATCAGATGAACCCAAAAGGCCCATTCTCATCACACGAGCTTCACTGAATTTGTTATGGAAGATCTCCTGAGTGAGGACGTCTTAAAGTCCTTGCAGTTAACGCTATCTTTGTGAAGTCTGGCTTCAGGCATGGCAAACCGAAGTTTTTCCCAGAACCTGCGATCTCCCCAGTGCACAACGGACGCCGATCTTAGGCAGAGTCGAACGTCTGAATCAAGTTCTTTGAAGCTTATCT
Source organism: Trichonephila clavipes (assembly GCA_019973935.1). Lineage (NCBI taxonomy): Eukaryota > Metazoa > Arthropoda > Arachnida > Araneae > Nephilidae > Trichonephila > Trichonephila clavipes. The sequence continues at coordinate 68,091 of BMAU01008061.1, forward strand.
TGTCCAGAAGTACCACAATCACACGATGACGTCGGTTAATTTGACTCTCATGGTGAGCAGCTTTCAGCTCATAGATACACCACTCACTTTTCAAGTACTGCTCAGAAATTACGGCTACGGTACAACGACTGCACTCGATGGCTTCAGAGATCGCTTCAGCGACATATTCAGCCATAGGAAGATCTCTGTATCTGAGACACAACCTGTGAGGATAAGTCCCATCTTCAAGCTCTGGAGCAAGCATTTGGGATACGAATGCCTCATCTTTCTTGCAGTAAGACAGGAACGCATCGAATAGTTTTTCGGTTTCAGCAGGATAATTGTTACGCTGGAAAAGACGAATGCCATAACGACTGTAAAACCAAATCTTCATCTCACTGTTGTAAACACAGAAGAGAACCAAACTTAAGATCAGAAGTATAAATATGCACGGAGCCAAAATCATCACAGGAACATAGTCTCCGGCAAACTCAGCTTTGTAGTAAGTTAGAGCACTATGGTTTGCACAAGCGGTAGAATTGAATTCTAAGACATATAGTCCAGCAGATTGGTTCTTATAGCATCTCACATCTTCTCGGTCCATGACAATGGATCCTGAAGCTAACAACCAGTCTTGGAAACTTCCCAAATAATCACAAGAGCAAGTCCAACTGTTATGTCCTAATCGCACCATCGATAGACGATGATTGTTGTTGAGATTCCAAACTTGATAATCTACCAAATTGTTATGATCCAAAGTCAGTACCCTCAGAAACTTTAGGTGAGTGAAACTAGAATTGTTTATTGTCGTCAGACGATTGTAAGACAGATATAGTTCTTGTAAATTTGTGAGATTGGTAAATTCATAACCTTGAATTACAGATATGTAATTATGTTCCAAATGTAATTTTAACAAATTTTGCAATCCATTGAAAGTTCTGTTCCGGATGACATGAATATTACTCCCATTCAAATGAAGTATGCGCATGTTTTTTCTCCCAATAAATGAATGACTACCAACTTGACTCATATCATTGCCATCCAAATACAAATCCGTTACATCCATCGGTATGCGAGCTGGTGTGCGAGTATAACGACTAGAGCTACAATCCACTATATTAGTATTCCAAGTTTGGTCAGAGTAGCACGTACAATTTTCAGGGCATACCATCTCGCAATCACAAGCATCAAATTCACAGCAGTGGCAAAGAGCAAAACAATGACTTCTGTATCTGCACAGAAATTCATTTGATTTTGCTCGAGTTATGGGAACTAAAGCTTTTTGTCGAGGAAATGTCATGTGGCATAAAACTTGATCCAAATCAGCAATCTGAGGATATTGTCGCATGTCATCTAAATTATTTATCCTCTGCAGCCATTCCATTGTACAGTCGCAATGAAGAGGATTCTCGGATAAATAAAAGACAGGTAGATTTCTCTTAATAGGCACACTTCTTAAGCGCAACGCATTGATGTCCAAGTTTTGAATATCATTGTTACGTAAATCCATCATAGTTAAGTTAGTTTTGCTCATGAAAGTAAATGAGTTAATAATCTTCAAAGAGTTATTTCGAAGCGATACTATTTCAATTCCATATGGAAATGTAGCTGGATTTATTTCCTTTATCCTGTTGAAAGACGCATCCATAAACTTTAATTTTAAAGTTGACTCTAATTCAAAATAATTCCCTAAGCTATCAATTCGATTAGAATGCATATCCAAATGAATTAATTCCGTTGGAATAAGTGCATAATCGAACCATGTTATATTATTGCGTGATACGTTCAAAGTTCTGAGATTTTGTAAATTCATAAACAAACCATTAATGTCAGATAATAGATTGTCATTTAGTTCAATTCGTTCTAATTCTATAGCATCATCAAATATTCCGTGCTCAAGCGACTGAATTCGGTTTCTTGAAAGATCCAGTATCTTCAGGGAGTACTGATCTCTTAAAGTACCTCGACTTAAATTTCCTATAAAATTGTATTTCAGATCTAGTGCTACAAGGCTTTTCAAATTCTCAAAAGTATCATTAGTGATGTTTGACATGGAATTATAGGATAAATCCAAGTCTTGTAGATATTCCATTTTATTTATTGCAATTGGGAACGATGTTAAACTGTTATTTTTGAGACTTAAATAACGAAGACGAGTCAAATTCATGAAAGCGTCTGAATGAATCAATTCCATATGATTACTGGAGAGCCAGAGCTCCTGCAGATTCAAAAGACCATTAAAAGTGTCAGCCTCAATCAGTCTTAATTTATTGTTTCTTATGTCTAAAATTTTCAGGCTTGTTAAGTGGGAAAAGGCCTTTTCTGCTATATATTCAACAGTGTTATCTCTCAAATCCAAAACCTGTAAATTAAGTAAAGACTGAAATGGCATGCCTTCGATACGTCTAATCTTGTTGTAACTCAGGTTCAAAATTTTCAATCGATTGGGATTTTTGAAAGAATCCAAAAGAAAGTGCAGATCAAATATTATGTTATGAGACACGTCTAAATGAATGAGTAAGGATAGGGATCTAAAAAGAGCAGAAGGAAAACCGGCAATAGAATTATTGCGAAGTAGTATCTCACGCAGCTCAGAAGAATGGTGAAAAAAATGTGGATGGAATTCACTTAACTTGTTATTGGACAGATCAATAAATTGAAGCCTCTGCAGACCAATCAAAGCATATGGTGACATTACAGATATGTGATTGTCACTGAAAGATAGATTCCTTAGCCGTCTAAGAGATGAAAGAATTTCATCTGTCAGATATTTCAATCGGTTGAACGACAAGTCCAACATTTGTAGTTCTGGAATACATGGAAAAAGTTTACGTTCTTCTAAGCCAAGTTGTTTCACATCTTGTAAGCCGTTGTGACTGAGGTTTAGCAATTTCAGATTTATAAGGCCACAGAATGCATATTCGGGAAGAGATACAATATTGTTATTAGCAAGATCGAGGTATTCCAACTCACGAACCTTCATCAAACTAGTAGGCCCTATACTAAATATAGATCTACCATCCTCATACTTATCAGTGTGCACTGTGAGATTCTTCAGGGCAACCAGTCCCTTTAAAGCATCATTTCCTAATTCGGCAAAAGAACACCGCTCAAATCTTAATGCCTGTAAATGCTTCAGATGCGCTAAGGAACTGTTTGTAAGGCGTCCTTCAACGTAACGGTCATCACAGATAATGGTCAGTCCAATAGTGTGCAAGGACTGGATAAGGCTAAAATTTGTGCTGTCCATTTGAGTACCTACTCCACTCACATGACATGTTAATAAAACTCCAGGCTCTATTTGGTGATTTTTTAAAGTCGTCCACTGGCAATCACTGGGCGCTGCGTAATTCATGACGAAGGCATGTTTGAAATGTACCAGCACTGTAAGAAAGAGAATTATGAATTTCAGTTGGTCCATCATTTTTCAAAATGATATGTTGAAGTATTAGAATAAAATGTTTCACTGGTTATACTCTAAAATAGAATTCGTTTGACAAGCTGTCAACAACAGTATACGTTATACATACAAATCTAATGAATGGAAGATAATGTTTCATTTAGAATCTCAAGATAATCCTAACTATTTCAGTATGCAAACATGCAATATATATTTATATCACAATAAAGTTTGACAACATCAATTATTTCAAATACTTTATGGCACGTAAGTGAACTCTACTATGAAAATATAAAGCGATTATATATTCACAAGTTTAGGTATTGATATATGTTCTCTTTATGCAAGTTTCTGCTGTTTCAAGTTACGAGACGTAATATAGTTTATTATTTTTTTTTCTCAAAACTATATGTAGTTCCACGGCGAAAAAATCCCGTTCTCTTTAATGAAAAAAAGTTCTTCAAATTGTATATGTACAATTTGAAACTATGTTCTTTCTTCTGAAAAACGACTCAAGTAATAGATTTCGGAACTAAACCAGTTATTTCGAACAAAAGTTGTTCTATTCCTTTAAAACGAAGTAGCAAATAAAAAGAAGCGCTAATCGCCGGGAAACAACTTCGAAGACGAAGTGATCTTTTTCCTTCCTCCGACAATCTTCCGCTTCCAACTTAATCCCCAAGTTGAAGTATCCTCTCACAAAAGCTTGAAGAAGACAAATAATACTCTGCAACCCGATTGTGCTCTACGGGGATTTAACCGCTTGGTTCATCTTCCCCCGAGTTTCCAAACATGGATTCTTCTAGGGACATCTGTCAAATGGACTAAGTGGCCGTCACATTCCTTTGGAGTGTATAACGACCATTTCTGGCTCATTTGCAGCTCAGGTAGGTCAGAAGATGCTTTTACGCATTAGTTAAGCTTGCCATTAGTTTCAGAAAGAGCGATGCTGTAAATCAATAGAGCATAATCTTCCGATCCCTGGTGTTAGTAGCGGTCACTAGCTGCTCATCTATGAAGTAGATTCGTAATAGAGACGAATGGTTCCCAGAGGCACGGTGACTGTCCCTCCAAGACTGCAATTCCACAGGGAATGGGATACCACTTCTTTTGATTTTACCTGAAAAATTAAAGAAAAGAAATCGGTAAAAAAGACACTCTTCCATTAACATAAATAAATAATACAAATAAATAAATAACGGCAAACACAATGTTCTTTTCTAATACTATTTTTTTTTATGTGTAACATCTTTCCTCTCGGTAGCTGGATATTTGTGGGAGTGATTTCATGAAAAGGGATGGATGTGTGTAACAGGATGTGACGTAAGCGCGTGCTACTTGATATGACCAATGATAGTGCGTGGCTGTGTCTTTTCGCTACCCTCGCATGGGGGTCCAACTCTAGTAGCCATCAAGCACTCGAGCGCTTGACTAAATCCGTTAGTCAGGATATTGTGGGACATAAGTGCGGCATAATGCTTATTTGAAAATGGACAAATAGTGTTTTCGGTGGTCATATACATTTCTTCGAATCAAACGGTTAAAAAAAAATTAATAATTTTCTGCATTTTGTACTTTTACCATATAACGAAGGTGGTTCTGCTCTTTTAAAAAATTATCACTCGCTTCCCCTAATATTGAGTGGTGATTTTAACTTTAACTTCAGTTTGACAGAAGATGAGCCGCTCATAGCTTTTATGAATAATGAACTCAAGCTCGAAATGAACACAAATCAAAATGTTTCGACTGCTAACAGTGGTACTGTTCATTGACGCTGTTTTTCAACGGTTTTTAAATATTTTGAAATCACAAGTATATGTGTCATAATTTAGTTATCATAAGTCTATTGTCTCCGCTCTTCCCCAAATTAAACAAGAATAATTATTTTTGATAAAATATTGCATTTTTTATTCCTTTTGTTAATTAAATACATTTTTCATTAAATATATAATTATTATGAGAGAAAATTATTTCCAATCATACCCGATTCATATTTTTTTCAGGAAAAAGTTAATATTGCGTATTTACCACGATAACATGTCAAATGTTACACATATGCGACTACTGTAAGAGACTCGTTTTTTTTTACTTAAATTTTTCAAATCATTAGAACTAGATATTTGTTGGAAAGTTTCCAAAATATACTTATATTAATGATACCAATTGTAAATTTTATGTAACATTATTATTTCCTTTTTATGCACCGTCTGCAAACGATTCCAAATACTTGACAGTTAAGTATTAAATTATTATTTGCTTTTTCTTCTTATTTTTTTACTTAATGTCGTCACACTTAAGCCCTTGATTTATGGATACAGTTACAGCAGACTAAATAAAATAATATAAGATTCAATTTTTAAATAAATGTGCTATAAATAGTAGAATATTTTAATGACTTTTCTAGAATATTTCTAAAAAACATGCTACTCAGAACATTACTCAGAAAAGTTCAAATCGAAAATCGAATTGATTAAAATATTATATTTGAAACAGCTGCTGGATCATAAATATTAATCATTCCCAAATGCACACGTAATTCTTTTGTAATTCTTAACAAACTGAAATAATCACATCTGATTACATATTTCCCATAAATGATTATAAAAATGCACAAAATAGTAGTAATTTATTCTAAAACTTTTTATTGACAATATAAAACTACTAGTGGTTAAGAAGATAAAACACAAATTTCAGGTTGTAAGGATGTTCAACTTAGTGACATTTTCAAAGAATATTGTGCTTTCAGATAATATTTTGGAATACTTAAGGATTTCTCGCAATTTTCAAATGAAGTTTCATTATTATTTTCTTTAAAATACGTCAGTTGTTTTCGGTAATACTGATTATTATTTAATTATTTAAAATTATGTAAGACTAAATTTCCTCATGAGTATTTTTTAAAATGGTTTCTTATAAAAATATTTTAATTATATACTCTGTAAAACGGAAATTTAAAAGAAGATACATTGAACAGATCAATAAATACATACTATCCGCTTCATTGTGTGGCGGTGTGATAACTATATAAACCAGTACTAGTCATCACGCGAAGACGATCATTTTGGCATGATCGCTAAAGTACTCGCTTACGGAATAGAAGGTGCTCAGATCGAATCTTTTCTTTATTGGTGACCCTGGCAGTAAAAAAGAACCGCACCCTTCGCGCGCAGCAGTCGTGGCACCATCTATCCACCATGAAAACTACCAAACCGTCAGACATATGGCGCAATTAAGCCGTCTCACACAAATGACACCATCCACACAAGCCGCCACGCACGAATGACGCAACTGCTCACACGCTTGCCATGAATATGGTATTGTTCGTTCGCCTTTTCACCGAATCACTGGCATGGGAATAGTGTGATATAAATTAGTACTATCTATATAAATTAGTACTAGTCATCACGTGAAAACGATCGTTTTGGCGTGATCACTAAAGTACTCACTTACAGAACATAAGGAGCTCAGATCGAATCTTCCGTCCTTCAACTGTATAAAGAATACAGAATGCAATGAAAAGTATTTTTTTACAATTAAATGTAATTTTGTGATGAAAGAAATAATTCATCTTCAAAACATGTAAGATAGTTTAATATTTAAGTTTAATGATTTACAGCAGGGGTGTCAAAATCGCGATCCGAGGGCTGCAGTTGGCCCACAACAAACATTTCTCCTGGCCAGCCAATATATCCCCACGAACAATATATAATAAAATTTTAGAGAGAAATTTTTTTCAAAATTGGAAAAATAGCAGCAGAAAAAAGATGTCAAGTGTCAGGATATAAACATTAATTTTTTTGCTCTTTTATATATGTTTGTTGTAATGTATTATTCAAAATAAACCCAGGCCGCGGTAGCTGAGTGGTATAGATATCGAATCGTGGCTTGCCTTGTCACGAGTTCGAACCCAGTACCACTAAAGACCCGCCGTGTAGGGCAGCGATGCACGTTAAATCTGTCGAGGGCTGAAACGTCCTCCTTTTGGTGTGCTGTAGTAGTTAGGAGAGGGGGTGCTAGCTCAGGTGTCGTCCACGTCACTTGACCATGGTTCAAAATTACGTGGTCCGTCGCCAAAAGCCCTCGTGTAGCTGAACAAGGCGACGTTAATATTCAATCAGTCGAAATAAACGTACGTTTCTATAAATACTGATTTTTTATTTATTTATTTATTTTTACTGACCACTCCAAATTAAAGTTTGTTTTCCTAACCCGAGTTAACTTTTAAATTTAACACCCCTGGATAATGTGATCAAAAAGCAAAGAAATTCATTATTTTTCATGTAGGAAAGAATTCATATCTCTTGAAGCAATACAAAGCGTTTCTTCGGTTCGATAAATCGTTAGGGAAATCAAATCTCCTATATATATAAGAGGTGATTTTAACCACGGTACTACCAGCGCCACTTTTGTTTTGAGATATATCATTGTATTGTAGCGAGTGTTAGCAGGGAGAACCCTTGTTAAGTGGCCCAGGTGGGTGTCAAACTCACGGTCCACAACGAACAATTTTGTAGCCTGGCCAGTATATCGGCACACCATAATATTTAATAAAATATCAAAACTTTTCTCGAAATATAGGAAAGGCGGTAGCACAGGGGATACGTCAAGTGTTAGGACGCAAACATTAAATATTTTTCTTGTTCATTTATTTATGTTTATTATAATATATTATTCGAAATATATAAACTTACGTTTCAAGGACTATTGATTTTTTTTTGGGGGCGCCAACTTGTGTTGGTGTGTTTGTTTGTGCAAGTTAGTCTTTGAGATTGACACACCCCTAGAGTAGCCTATACACTCGATTTCTGATGTTCTTAAAGAGTGATTTTCCCTTTGAAGAGGAACGATATGGCGGCGGTAAATGACGATTCGATGGATGTTATAATTTTTTTTAAATTTATGTTTTATTTAGGCCTGTGTAGTTGTCGTTTATGTTCTTCTATTTGCGTAGTATTTTATTGATCGTTTTTTTTAAATAATTTTAATCAGCAAGGATATGATGCAGCTTTCCTTAAATTGAGGATCAGTTCACACCATGAGGTTCATTCACATCTGTTTGCTGCAGCTAAGTTCGATGTACCAACTCTCTCCGAAAAAGGCTTCGTGTTGTCTTCTAAGGCGCTCAAAGTGTAATATTAGTGCTCCTCATCCTTTTTATCACCACGGGCCGATCAACATTTGATAATTTTACCGAGTCCCGGTGAAGGGGGAGAAACAGGCTGCTAATTGTTATATTTTAGATTGTTTTGATGCAATAATTTTAATTTAATGTATTTAAGTATGTTTTCCAAATAAAATACAGTAACACCAAAAAATGAATATAAATTGAGAATAGCACAAAGCCTTGAGAAATACACCACAGTAAATAAAGTTGAAATCATTTGATGTTCCTTTAGATATCTTGGTACTATTTGATCCATGGACCGGTGCCGGTAGCAGCCCAAGGGTTGGGAACCATTGTGTTATAGTATGGTGTCACCACTGTGTGTATCTCTCTCGGTATTTCATCCTCATTTCATAAAATCCTGTTAAGTTACCCCAAAATAATACTAATTCATCGTACATTAGCAATAGTTATTTACCCATTCATCTTTAACTAAATTATTACAATATTTTTTTATCTGCGAGGAAAATTTAAAATAAGTTTCAGATGTATAACATAACAGAATGAAAAATAAGGAAGGATGAAATCAGAAAGAAGTTATGCAATCAAAAAAAAAAATATTTTTAGAAAACATTAATCCTATTTAATAGGAATTAGTAATTCGGATCACGACAAAAACTATGGAACAATTGAACGTCGAAAACGAACCAAAACTTTAAAAACCTAAACGTGTTTCTTCTTTTTTTTCAGTTACGGGATCATTTGCCACTGAGACATTTTAACTTAACGGACTAAGAAATCAAACCTACAAAGACAGAAATCTCGTTTCTAAATCCACTGAAGTAATTAAAGTGCCTCTCATTATAGAGAAACTATTTGTTGGCGGTTAAAATTCCGGGAAAGCTTTTGTGTGTGTGTGACTTTTTTTGGAAGCCAGCCAAGTAAGAATTGTTTAGCCACAGATAAAAAGAGGAACTTTTTAATCTTCCAGGATTCAACAAAGAATTGCTTAATTTAAAGCCCCCCACCATAGCTGATTACAGTTTAGGTTTATGTGTACAGCGTTTTATTTTTTTTTTTTTTTCTGTTATTCGACTTCAAAGAATAAATGTGCAAGGCAATTTGCTCTCGGTTTTGAATGCGAGAAGATTATGTCAAACCATCTGAGTGAAATTCTTTTGAGCTAGAATAATTCGCCTTTTGTTTTACATAGGGAGGATGATTATATCTTTCCCGTAGGAATAAATAACGGAAGTAGTCTTTTTTTCACTAGCTTTTACTTCAACAAAAGAGCTTAAATTTACATTTGTTTGCTTAACTAGCATGTAAAGATTAGCAACTAAAGTGAGTTCAGTTTCATGAAGGTACAAATTACCTAAACTCAATGCTAAAGTTAAGTTTCTATGCGCTTCACAATATAAATGCGTACTGTCCATCACTTCATTAATAAAAACTGTTTCCTTCCTTTTTTAATTTTGCGCATTATTTTTTCTCTTTATCTTCGGTTTATTTTTTAAATTAATATACCGTATTTATTTCGAATCTAAGTCGCACTTTTTTTTCTAATGTTAAGGTTGTTGAGAAAATATGGTGTGGCTTAGAATCTAAAGCGGAAGAATTCATTGTATGGGGGAGACTGAACACGATTATGCTGCTTAAAACAGTGGTAGGCATTAAATCGATCGCGGTCGATCGATGGACTGCCAAGACATTTTAAGGTGACCACCTGAAAATCAGAAATTAGTAACTATATACCGAAATATTCAATATTGGATAACAGTATGCAGATTATATAAGTCTTCTACTGACTATAACTACGAGAGCTAACTTTAGATGAAAATGTTTTGTTTGTTAATGTATTTTGAATTCTTTCGTAACAAATGCATCATTTAATACTAGCTGGTACTTCCGTTCTTCGCACGAGTGAATTGAAAATTAAAAAAATACAGATTGAAGGATAAAGAGGTTTTTAATGAGTTAATTTTACGTGAATTGCACATTAAACAAAAAAAAAGCTTTTTGTATACCTCAGCAGAACAAAACAAAACAAAATAAAAAGAAAGAAAGAAAGAAAACTATGTTTGTTAAATTTTATGTCTGTAGATCTAATAGCTGATAAAAAGGATTTTTTTTTTATAACTTCCCGTAACTCTCTTGTGGGTCGATTTTTGAAAACACCTTCTTAAGCTGATCTCTGCTCAGCAAAAGAAACACATTGTTATAAATGTTGTGTAATGCACGCTTAAAATAGTGTAAATAATTTATATCTAGAAGTGTAATACGTTAATATTACTTTTGGTTGTGTTTATTTTATGTTAAAATTGTAATCTGCCTCACGATCCGCCCGTTCAAGTCTTCGCAGTTCCTGGCGCCTGAGGTAGAAAAAGCAAAATGGGAAAATTTTTGCTTCCCACATAAAAGATAGATATATCCTGTCGCGGGATTGTTTGCAGATGGCAGAATTTTTCCGTATTTACTTGACGTATATTGTTATATTTTGAGGATTTCACACAATATCGTTTAAAATATAGCCTATGTGTTATTATAATATGTAAGCTATATCATTGTAAAGTTTCATTAAAATCCATTCAGTTGTTTTGCGTGAAAGAGGAGCAATTATCAAAACATACTTTCGCATTTATAATATTAATAAGGATTATTCTTATAACTATTATTATCTTTGTATCATGCGTTTTTTGCTTTAAACGTGGTCTTAAAAATATAAGCTTATTTTATTGTAGTTATGAAGGTAAGTACATATTCCATATTTAGTATTAAGTTATAATAAATATTGTAAACCTTTTTCTTAGCTCACCACACCAACACCACTAGGTGGACCGCAAAACATTGGAAAAAATTGGAAGTTGCTGGTACCCCACACAATTTTGCCTGTCCTTGGGTTAGAGCAGGTTGATGTATGTATTTAAAAGTTTTTAATACTGATAAACTAAATTAATTATTCACTTCTTTTATTAGTTCTCATTTTACATAGTTTTTTTTATTTCATAAATATGGAAAATCAATAAACCATTTTAAACTCTTTTTTTTTTTTTAAATTTTTTCACAAAAATGTGTTGAGAATTTGGGTTGTGGCTTAAATCTCCGGTGGCTTAGATTCGAATAAATTCGGTAACTATCAGTCATAAGAGAAATTTACTGTGGGATATATGGATATATATTTTAGTCCTAAAATATTTGCGATCGCTTTAAACGAATCTATTTAAAATTGCTTAAGCAAACGATAATTATATTTAACTGCATTTTATAAACAGATTTTATATATCTGGTAACTTATTTTAATACTCTTTTACAGTGTCAGTTTAAACTCATTTCGGGCACTGGGCGCAGAAAATCTACCAGCCCTAGAAAATCTGGTTAAGTCTAGCTCATGTGAGCTCGTGCCCCTAAGCCAGTGGTCTCCAACCCCCGGTTCGGGGATCAAATACTACTGGTCCGCACAAAAAACATTAAATTATTTTCATTTTATTTACTGCGGCATATTTTTCTTGAGTTTGGGCTACTTTTTTTTATGAAAATCGTTTTATATTCCTTGTTAAATCCCTTTATATTCATTTTTGGGGTGTAGCTATATTTTATTCTGAAGGCATGCTTAAATACAATTAAAATAAAAAATTATTAAAACAAAACAATCTAAAATATAAACAATCAACGTTCTCCCCCGCAGCAAGCCGAGTTAAAATTATCCAACGTTGACCGGTCAGCAGCAATAAAAAGGTTGGGAAATACTGCCCTAAGCTACAGGCCCAAGCGCCCAATGGATTAACTGGCACTGCTCTCTTACGCTTTTATATGTTCCATATGCTTTTTGTGATACAATATAAATTTTGGAAGACATCCATAAAAATAATGATGCATTGCCTTGAAATGGTAACCAGTGGCGCACCCCGAAAAGCCCTTGATTGAATGGTAACCCCCGAAAGCCCTTGATTTTTTCCCGATTGATTATAATTCTATGTATATAGTACGTAAAATTTAATTAAGTATTTGTTATTAATGATTAATTTTATTAATTAATGCTAATTATTTATTCAATAATTAGTTTTTTACTGTGTTTTGTTCCCGAAAATCGACAAAATCTAAAGGAGCATGATACAAGAATAATGAACTTTCGAATCCCTGTGTGCGCTACTGAATAGTACAGTTATATTAAGTAAAATGCCTCGCTTCCTTTTAATTTGATAGTTCATTACTTTAAAAAACGCTAATAAATAAATAAAACGAACACTTAAATAAGAAAATTATACCATCTTTTTCTTTTAAAATCTAGAAATCAAAATACAAATTTTAGAATTCAAAATAGTATATATATATATATATATATATATATATATATATATATATAAGACAGAATATCAAGTTAAATTCGAATATTTAAAGCAAATAGGGCTAGTTGTCTTACTCATATCATTTTCTTACTATCATTACTTATTTTTTTCCCCTCTTTTAATATATCACAGTTAGTCGAATCTGTGATATATACTAATTAAACTCCATTTTAAAAAAAAATCAAAAACTAGTAACATCAAAATACGAAAAATAAATAAATAAAGATAATCCAAATGCAGACTGCGTCAGTCAATACAAAATGAATATTTCGAATTGATTTCAGCATATCTCACACATCGCATTCTTCTCATATATATCAATTTGAAAATACGAAAATGTACAACAGAAAATCATTTAATTTTTAACAATCGCAATGAGTATTTCAATAGAGTATGTGTTACATAGGATGACATTGATCTTCGATTATAAATTATAAATTTCACCAACTTCAAATAATTTTTCAGCAAGTTCCAGACATTGGATTCAAACACGTTAATTCTTATTTTTAATGGGAAGATGAGAAAAAGCCAAGTAAATGTTCTAAAATTCTTTTTTAACCAAGAAAATACAATATATTAAATAAATAGCTATTTAAGTAGAATTTTCAAAATTAATAATCTATTTTTAAAATACGAATTAGCATTTGAACTTCGTTTACACAGTTTTAAATAAATAAATGGTAATTAAAATGGTAATAACTGAAATAGTTATTATTATTACTATTCAACCGTAACTTTGAACAAAATTCAGTAACATTTCACGTTCATCAAAGAAGTATATATATAAGAAAAAAATTCATAGCTCTACATTTTCCAAAATTTTGGTAACAATTTTTTTTATTTTGAGATAGAGATAACATAAACACATTTTCTTTCATTTGCTTGAAAAATATAAAAAAGAAAAATGTGCTATTGTGTTGTAAAATAATATAAAATTGCATTTCGCTGATTTAGGAATAACAAGAACAACATTCACTCCCCCCTTTTCCCCCTTCTCCATTTGGATAGAAACGACTCACTCTTTCACAATGGTTAATGCAATACATGCTATAATTCTCAAACTTAGTTTTCTTTGATTTTAAGTCTTTCCAGTCCATCTAGAATAATGCGGTAAGAAGTTTTAAAATTTCCTTAATACTATTTCGTCACGAATATCTTAAAAGTAATTCGGAAGAAAGTTCTAAAATTTTCTTAATACATTTTCCTCACGAATGCTTTTAAACAAAATGGGTACATAAAAGAATGACTTTTTTAAATATTCTTTTATGCTCACATTTTTCTGCCGCTTGAAGTTTTATTCAATCTTTCCATCACAGCGTGATTTATCACTACGTAACATATTCGAAAGAAAATTAAAAGCAAAGGCAATAGATGCATAGCAATAACTTCCACGTCGACAGTTAAGCGTCCATGAAAGAAAAAGAACTGGGGAGAATGAAGCAAACTGTAAAAACAAATGGGCTTTGCCACTTTAATATTCCATTTAATCTTTCACAGCATTGGGAATACATCATCCTACTTCGAATTCCCAAAACTCTGTCCGTTTCTGGAAAAGTCGCATGGTGGCATCCTCAATAAAACGATTGAAGGGAAAACTAAAACTATTTCGAAATGAAATAAAGTCACGTAAAGACGTTTCTAAAACAGACATTTCGCTGGAGAAGGAGGATGGTATAGTGATACGTGAAATAAAACTTGATTTCTTAACATGTAGCTGAAGTAAAAGAGAGAAACAGAAAAATGGCTGCAAAATCTGCCAGCGACCACCAACCACTACAGAAGTCTTTTTTTTTTTATTTACCTCGAAGGAATTTTGTTATCATTACAACAGCAGATGCTGCAGGTTCATTTCATCCAGCAGTTAAGGTTAGAGCTGCAAACTTAGCATAAGAATCGTAATTACTTAAACGCGAACAATTACTGGGCAAAGTATCACCAGAGCCCCTTTTTTTTCGTATTTCCTCTCACATTTACAACTCAAAGCACTATCTAATTGCCACTAAGAGGCACCAAAGACCCCTCCTGCGTAATTTGGAGTGTCCTAAGCTTGGATGGTAGGAGGGGAAAAAATTCATATGTCGGAAAGATCTTAGGGATTTTAGTGAACTCATTAATAAGAAGGTTTTCCTCTGCAGTTCGCGTAATTAGTGTTCCACCACGTTTTGTTTATCATCGCTAACGCGGCAGGCTTACTTGTTGAGTAGGGAGCGATTTTTCTCGCTAATTACCCAAATTAGTGGGTTAGAAAGAGATTTAAGCTTCACGAATTGGGAAAACTAGAAAGGCATAAAATATTACCAATCGGGTTAATTATTCAACGATGTGATGATCTTACGGAATACTTCAATGTCATTGTTCGTAATTCTTCGGGAGAATAATCAAGGGATCTTTTAATAAGTGGATTGATACATATTTGTATCGAAATCCTCTCGCTTAGGTTGTTTTGATAAATGCTTTAGGGATTTGTATTCACATTTTGTGTTACATTCATATCCTTTGTTACTCGTATGTGTATTTCTGGTTACCTAAAATGGTTTCAAATATACTAGTTTAAAATTAGTTTGTAAAAGTGTAAAGAAGAATGATAGCCAGAGAGAGCGATGGTCTATGAAGGGTTCTTAAACTTTTCGGGATGACAACCCCATTTTTTTGTACAATGATTTTGTATGACCCCATAAGCATTGAGTAAAATTTACAAACGCTTGGGTACTTCTATGTGTTTTAGTCGTAGTTTATTACTGTTTTGCAGTAACAAACACCCGCAATAAGTTTTACTTTGAATATTTAACGATATAGAATTTTAATAAATAAATAAAACGTTATGTAATGTAATTACACGGTAAAATATACATAAACTATAATCTGGTAATTAAGTGTAGTCATTTTGAGATTCTCCCCTTTTATTGGCAACGGTATATGCAAGATTTAAGTATCAGCACCAGAAGGGTGTGCATGATTATTTTTAATTATGTTATTATATAAATCATAGAACAGTCGACACCACTGGACGAAGTGTTTCTTCAATATTCTTTAGGTTTGATCAATACTCCAATATGATTCTAAATAAACAATTATTGGCTTTCGCAATAAGAATCTATCTTACAAGTAAATTATTGTTATTATTAATGGCGAACAAGTTATTTTATGCAAAAACTAATTGAATAAAAAATCCAAAGACTTTGGCCCTTTTAGTTGCGACTCACGCAGCTCCATCTGGGTCGTGACCCCTAGTTTAAGAAACACTGGTCTAGGACAACGACATCAGTTAAAGGTACAGTTCCGAAATCTAATGTAGTCTAAAGAGACCAAAAACCAGTTAATACTGCTTGAAATTTCTACATTATTTTCTTAACTATATTACAAATTTTCTTAATTTGTTATGAATTACAATATTTTGCTTTAGAGTCATGAAAATTATACAAAAAAAAAAGAAGGATTAGGAGGAGGAAAATTTTTCAATGAAACCATTCTACATTTAATATTAAACATGTATGTTATGGTGATGATTTACCATTTAAGTTCAGAAACAGAATGCTTCATATTATCATATATTAATCCTCACAGTTTCATTGTCAAAGTAACGTATAATACGGCAAGATTTTATCACTATTAATAATAATAATAATAGTAATAATAATAATAATAATAATAATAATATATATATATATATATATATATATATATATATATATATATTTGTTTGTGTGCTAATGGTTCGCTGGTATTCTAGTACATCAAAATTTATTTTGAAGCTTTTCTTAAAGATTCAATTTTTGAGGAGTTTCATTTCTTTTTTATTCACGTTAGGGCGCTCTTACACAATATTTTCATGGTACAAATAATGCATATTAATCCAATTAATTAACGCTGCAAAAATGATATTTACATATTCATCGCAAAATCTGATGAATTTAGCTTTAATAAAAAAAAAAATCACACACAAAAAAACTTATTTAAAAAATAATGTAAAAGGAAAAGTAAATTTATATAATGCTTTATCAATATATATATATATTATAAATCCAAAAAAATAATATTGACTGCGAATAAATCACATTATTGTGTGAAGCCTTTCTGGGTATTTTTATTTTTTTGATGTTTTAGTTCCATAAATTTAATATCCTAATTTAAAAGCCTCTACTAAATCTCTTATATATATATATATATATATATATATATATATATATATATATATATATATATATATATATATATATATATATATATATATATAAAAAGCTTTTTTCAAAAGCTAAACGCAGAAAACGAGTTACTAGAGACATGTCAACCCTCAAGAATTCTATGTTAGAATTAGCTGCTAAATTTGATGATAACTACAACACAGGCTCAATTAAATCGTTTATGTTTGGCTTGAATAAAACTGAAATTAAAACTATGACAGATATTTTAAGCAGATATAAATTTCGAGATTCTCATGGTATGCATATGATTCGAGACCTTAATAACTATTTAGTACAAAAAATGAATATTAAATTAGATGCAAGTGAAAATTACTCTACAGAATATTGTACATTATTATTTATGAATAAATCCTTTAACAAAATTAATTTTCAAGTATATTTCAAAAATATCAATCCTTTTTTCCTATTAAAAATATTATTATTAAAAAGGCTTTCAAATACAACAAGAAATTTGGTAGATTTATATTTAATTATAATCAAATCTCGGAACTCCTAAGTTCTGAATCATGTAGATGCAATCTATATCGAGACTATATTGATGATTATCATCAGCACGTTGTCACAGGAGACCTTAGCATCGTGAAAGATGATTTGTTAAGAAATTTTATGGAAAAGGGTACCGGTTTTAGACTTATGATCACAAAAAATAAATCTAATGTTATGAAACAAATCATAAAAGATTTAGATAAATTTTACCTTAAAATGGCAATTAAATACGGAATGCCGATTGAAGCATTCAATCAATTTAGATCTTATGTGGCAACAGAAATTCGGGAATTAGATTTTACTGTTGAAAATGAAATTATGTATAAAGATCTTAAATCATCAATAGTAAATATCCAAAATGACTTCGTTATTACATATGTTGATAAAGTCTCTGCTAATTATGCCATAATTTGTAAATATTTTTACAGTAAAATATTAAGTAACCACATTTTAAATAATAATTCATTTCAAAAATCAATTCACAATAATAGAGAAGATGATAATCGTCTTTTGGCTTTGAACAAAAGACTGAATATTCATCTAAATAATATTAAATATCCAAGTATTTTTTTAACACCAAAATTTCATAAAAGCCCTATAAAATTCCGTAGTATCACTAATGGATACAATACATATATCACGAAGTCTGGGAAGATCTTGCAATCTCTTCTTCAAAATCTAATTGATAATTTACAAAACACGGCAATTATTAAAAATAGCTTAGAGATTGCTAGAGTTACTAAGGATATGTTGATTTTTTCTATGCATGGTTTTGATTTCGAGGACCTTTTTTAATTCTATAGATATTGACGATATGATTAAGGTTCTTCAGTTAATTTATGATAAATATGAATTATATACTTCAATGAAAAAAGAAAAATTTGATATTCTTGTTAACCTCATTTTAAAAGAAAATTTCATTATATTTGATCATAATCTTTATAAACAGATCAAAGGATTACCTCAGGGTGGTCCAGCTAGTAATTGTTTAGCGAACCTATATTTACATTTTTTTGAAATAGATCATGTTATAAATGATTCTTACTTAATTTATCGTTATATAGATGATATAATAATTTTTGGTAAAAATAGTGAATACAAACCAAATATTACGTTCTACCCTGATTATCTCAAGCTCCTTAAAACTAACTTCAACTCTAATAGGGTGGAATTCTTGGATTTAGACTTGCATCTTATTAACAATAATGTAGTCAGTAACATTTTTGACAAAAGAGATTCATTTAAGTTCCATATAATTAAAATTCCTGTATGGAACAGTAATTTTCATATATCAATTTACAGAAATATCATTTTGAATTTTTATTTAGAAATGATAACTTAACTACCCACAAAATAGATAAATACAATAATTTAAAAAAAAATTTTCAATGTTGTTTAGATCATGAATACCCTTTTAATTTCTTGAGATCTTATATTCATCACAAATACATTAACCGTCTTGCTACTTCGAATTCCAAATCCACCACACAACAATAGGTTTTCAAAGTCAGCATGTTAGTGGTCTTGCTGTGAAGATTATATCATAACACTCATATCACAGTTTACATTTTTTCCACACACATCTTAAACATCTTACACATTTTTGACAACCAACCAAATTAGAGCCTAGCAAATTTACATTTTTGACAATCAACCAATTCAAATTTTACCATATTTGATTGTCGTCATTCTATACTTGTCTTTGCTGGCTAGTTTAAAAGTCAGCTCAAAAGATGTGTTTATGTTTTTTCGAATTTTTTAACTTGGTGAATAATTTACTTTCATTAATGGCAAGATGCTTGTTTCTCTTCGTAAAAGCTTTGTGAGTAAAGAAATTTTGTTAAATTAATTTTTGAATTATACTTTTCTTATGTAATTGCTTTAGCATTTTTCTACTTTCTTACATAATTTTTTTGTGTTTTTGTGATTTTTTTCTGCATTAAGGGGACTTGGCACCTTTCAAAAACCTAAAATCGATGAAAATATCGATTTTTCAATTTTTAGTTTAAAATGTAGTTTGATACCTTTGGTACAATTGAGGGAAGTTTTGAAACGATCTGATTATTTTAAACGCAGTAAAATGCATTTTAAATATTTTGACAGCTCTGTCAGCAGTTTAAATGCCACGCCCACCTCAATGTTTACATTTTTTTACTTGAGAATAAATCCATTATTTTACATTAAAAACTACAGAGAAGCAGAGGAATCCGTTAAGCTGTGACTGTAACTATCAGCAAAGTTGTTTATTTACATTAGCTTTGCCATTTTCGCTTGCTGTGTGATTTCTAGTTTCATTAGTTTTTAACTTCATAGAAACCTAAAACAGCATTTTTAATGCTACTTCAATCATAATTTTTAATGCTACTTCAATCATAATTTTTAATGCTACTTCAATCATACATTCATTCATTTTATTAGTTGTTGTTATCGCTTATCTTAGAAAACGTTCAGTACGTGCTTTGCAAATGAATGAAAAGCGATGGTGTAAAGCGAAAGTTGATTGTGAAGTGAACAAAAATTCAGTTTTTTCAAATGTACGCCTGGAAAAATTGAACACTGTGGTAAAAAGGATACCTCTGCTATTGGAAATTATATATTGGTGGACTTTAACCAAGTTAACAATCTTCTTCGAAGTGCAAAGTGCCAATATTGTGAAAAACAAACTTTGAAACTGGAGCTTGGAGCCAAGTTGGGATTTTCATACAATTTAAAACTATTGTGTAGCAATTGTGATGAAAACAAAACTGTTGTAAACACATCTCTAAAGTCTGTTCAGACCAGCCATGATGTGAATTTGAGAATAACTCAAGCTTTTTCACATATTGGGAAAGGTTATTCAGCTATAGAAAAATTTTGTATGGTGATGAATATAGATCCTTTTTCATCAACTACATATGGGAAGTGTGCGAGACGGCTGGATAATGCATATACTCTGGCATCTGAAAACATATTTGCGGAAATCCACCGAGAAATTAAAAATGTGTACGAGAATGGAGCTGAAATCACAGACTTAAGTGTTAGTTTTGATGGAACGTGGCTAACTCGTGGTCACACCTCACTTATCGGTGTAGGATGTGTTATAGATATGCTCACCGGATATGTTGTTGACTTTGAAGTGATGAGTAAGGTGTGTCGTCATTGCTCTGTGGCAAAAAATAAGCTAGGCCAGTCAAGTGCTGAATTCAGCATATGGTATGAAGGACATAAAAGCGAATGTGATATAAATCACTTGGGCTCATCTACATCAATGGAAATGGAAGCTGCATTAACCTTGTGGAAAAGATCCACATCACTTGGATTCCGTTATATTACAGTATTATCCGATGGTGATTGTAAAACGTTTAACTACTTGTGCGAGAAAAAAGTGTATGGACCTGACATTGTGATAAAAAAGGAAGAATGTATTAATCATGTTAGTAAGCGGTTAGGAACAGCTTTGAGATCTACTGTAAAATACTGTCGTGCTCAAGGTATTTCTTTAGGTGGTAAAGCTCATGGTAGTTTGAAAGAAGCCACGATTAAAAAATTAACTACTTACTACCAAAAGGCTATTTTGAGAAACAAAGGGGATGTGAATGCTATGAAAACAGCAATATATGCTACATTGTTGCATAGCATTTCTACAGATGCTAAACCTCAACATTCGAAGTGTCCTGCAGGAGAAAACTCATGGTGTTTCTACCAATCTGCGATTGCTAATGGGGAAAAACCTAACAATCATAAATTAAATGTAGGAACACCAATAAATGAAAAGTTTCTTCCAAAAAATTCTACCGATTTATCAAAGACTTGCATCTAATGAATTGTTAGAAAGATGCATTCGATGTGGAACACAAAATGCAAACGAAAGTTTGCATAGCATGATTTGGGCAGTGTCCGAAAGAAATTTTCGTAAACAAAAGACGTGTTAAGCGGGCAGTAACAGAAGCTGTCTGCGAATACAATAAGGGTACAGTACGCACCATTGTAGAAACACAGAAAGCATTAGGTGTAGCTACTGGAGGTTCAACGAAACAACTTGCTACTATCTTAGATTGTCGAAAACAAAAATTTAGAAAACGTCGTCAAAATGCCAGTAATAAGCTGGCTCTTAAACTTATTAAAAAAGCAATACATAAAAAAGAGTTATTAGCTAGGAGGAGAGAAGGAATGACTTATGGCGCAGGCCAATTTTAAAACAAACCTGTTTTGAAAAAATAATACATTTTAGCATAAATTTGTTTTACTTTATTTTATTTTAGATATTGATTTAAGTAGCAAATTATTTTTATAAAAGCTTTTAAATTTTCTATTGTACATTTCATGTATTTTTATTACATTTATTTCATGTATTTCGTTTATTTTTTAATATATTTCATAGATGTTTCTTGTAAAAATAAGTCACAATGATATTTCCTATTTTTCGTAATTTTGGGCTCACAGACAGGCACTTTAAAAAAAGCTTATATTTTTGTTTAATATTTTGAAATTGAATTGTATTATGTTTTATTTTAAAGGTATATATTTATACAACATATTGAAAAATTATTACAAAATTTAGACATTGTTTTGATACATATTTGCTGATTGGTATTCTTAAAAATGCATTGTCTCAGTTCGAGTTTTTTCATGAAATCATGGTCTTTAAAAGTACAAAACTTCTACAGATATTTATCAAACACCTTGAATTTTGGTGTGTATCTTTATTACAATGTGCTTAATTAAATTAGGGATCCATTTTTCAATATTTTGAATAAAAAAAATTTTATAAAAGAAAATGTAGCAGAAGTCATGTTTTTTAGCTTTTTTTTCCATTAATGTTTACATTTTATTTTTTTTCCAAAACTAATTTGTTTGTTGCAAAATCGATCCCTAAAGTTATTACTCATAGTCTAATAAAAAAAAAAAAAAAATTTTGGTGTCAAAATAATGATAATTGTAAAAGAAGAAGAATTTTGAAAATCGGTAAAATTTTTAAAAACTTTAAATTTTAAATTTTTTTTTAAATTTAGAATTTTTTTCATGGTGAAATTTCTTAGTTTAGTAGTAACTGTTAATAATATACAAAAAAAATATTTTAAAACCCTTAAATAAAAAAAAAATTGAAAAAAGGTGCCGAGTCCCCTTAAGAGATTGGGAGAGTTTGTTACATAATAGTAGTGATTGGTTTTATCATGCTCTCTGAGTTATACTTTCTCTGAAGCTTTGTTTATTTTATTTGGTTTTCCTACCGAGTTGCAAAGGGGGAAGGTTGGCGCCCTCAAACTAGTTTAACCCCACTTATTCGGTCCTAAGTCCGAAATTGCTTTCTGACTCGCTAGGTTCTTCTTTTTTGTAGTTCTTTTTTTTTTCTCTATAATTTTGTTCTTCATGTTCAGCTTTCATATTTTTATTGCGTAACTTCTTGTTATGTTCTTTATCTATTATTTCTTGTTTTTGATAAATAATACATATTTCTTTTATATATATTTTATGCATTCATTTGGCTGCTTTGCGCCTATCTATGTATAAATCTATTTTCTAATGAGTTTGTTCAGTTTTGTATGTAGTCAATATAGAGTATGTTTGCTTATAGCGAATTTTGAAATCGCCATTAGATTCAAAATCTTGTCTATGAATGTTTTTTTTTTTTTATTAAGTTTTATTTGGCTTTGTTCTTTTCCTTGTGTGTTCTTCTTGTTTATATAAAAATATTATGCCAACTTCTGATTTTGTGCCTATAAAGTAATTGTGGATATGTTATCTATGAGTGGATTAGATTTTTGGAATTATTGCTCATTATTTCACTTTATATTAATGTGATTGAAAAAACTTTTGCTAGTGATATTTTATTTGGGTCCATTCATTATACCTTTAACTTTTAAAATAACTATGAAATTGAAAAATAACAAGTTTTAAGCGACTGGCAATTTGTTATACCAGGGTATGACATTGCTCGGTGGTACAGTATAATGGTATCTGTACCATCGTCATCCATTTACCATTTTATGAGACCTTATGTAGAAATTTTGTATATATTTGGGTATGGCTTTAGTTAGTTGTGGTGATTGGCACAAAGGTTCTGAGTTGGCATATAAAAAAACTATAAATTTTTTAAATAATACAAAAAAATGTGTGAATTGTTTTGATAATCAGAATTTTTTTGCTTTCCCTTCTGTATCTAAACATTGTCGTTTTAGATTTTTTAAAACTCGAATTTTTTGGAACTCTAAATATAAGAATTTATCTCGTACAACAAAACGAAATATTCATTTTTCCGATAGTATAGATGGAAATCAAAGAGATAATGATTTTGGTAACATATTAGAAACTCGGTTTTTCAGAGATATTCATGCTTTAAAACTAAAATTTAGATCTTGCACTGATAAAAGATGCAAGGCGTGTGGCATGATGAGTGGGGAACAGTTGGATATGGATGCAGGTTATATATTTTGTAAGACTTTTAACTGCGTTTACAAAATGACATGCAACATATGTAAATTTGCTTACATAGGTCAGACCTCTAACACTATCAATATTAGATTGAACCAGCATAGGTCTGATACAAGGAAATTTGATTGCAACAAAAACCAGGCTAAGATTGAGATAGGACACTTTCATAAACATGGATTCAATAACATAACTGTACATATACTTAGAATAGTGCCAAATATTAAACAAAGATTATGGTTCGAAAACTTTTTATAGATTCATTTAGATCATATTATCCTTATGGTTTGAATGTTATATGGAAAGGTGAAAGTGCCTTATTAACTTTTAAACAAAAATCCGAGAATTCATTATATCTTCCGAATTTTAATAAATTTATTGATAATAGTAATAATATTCGTTTAGCGAGAATTTCAAAAGCTAAACGCAGAAAAAGAGTTACTAGAGACATGTCAACCCTCAAGAATTCTATGTTAGAATTAGCTGCTAAATTTGATGATAACTACAACACAGGCTCAATTAAATCGTTTATGTTTGGCTTGAATAAAACTGAAATTAAAACTATGACAGATATTTTAAGCAGATATAAATTTCGAGATTCTCATGGTATGCATATGATTCGAGACCTTAATAACTATTTAGTACAAAAAATGAATATTAAATTAGATGCAAGTGAAAATTACTCTACAGAATATTGTACATTATTATTTATGAATAAATCCTTTAACAAAATTAATTTTTCAAGTATATTTCAAAAATATCAATCCTTTTTTCCTATTAAAAATATTATTATTAAAAAGGCTTTCAAATACAACAAGAAATTTGGTAGATTTATATTTAATTATAATCAAATCTCGGAACTCCTAAGTTCTGAATCATGTAGATGCAATCTATATCGAGACTATATTGATGATTATCATCAGCACGTTGTCACAGGAGACCTTAGCATCGTGAAAGATGATTTGTTAAGAAATTTTATGGAAAAGGGTACCGGTTTTAGACTTATGATCACAAAAAATAAATCTAATGTTATGAAACAAATCATAAAAGATTTAGATAAATTTTACCTTAAAATGGCAATTAAATACGGAATGCCGATTGAAGCATTCAATCAATTTAGATCTTATGTGGCAACAGAAATTCGGGAATTAGATTTTACTGTTGAAAATGAAATTATGTATAAAGATCTTAAATCATCAATAGTAAATATCCAAAATGACTTCGTTATTACATATGTTGATAAAGTCTCTGCTAATTATGCCATAATTTGTAAATATTTTTACAGTAAAATATTAAGTAACCACATTTTAAATAATAATTCATTTCAAAAATCAATTCACAATAATAGAGAAGATGATAATCGTCTTTTGGCTTTGAACAAAAGACTGAATATTCATCTAAATAATATTAAATATCCAAGTATTTTTTTTTAACACCAAAATTTCATAAAAGCCCTATAAAATTCCGTAGTATCACTAATGGATACAATACATATATCACGAAGTCTGGGAAGATCTTGCAATCTCTTCTTCAAAATCTAATTGATAATTTACAAAACACGGCAATTATTAAAAATAGCTTAGAGATTGCTAGAGTTACTAAGGATATGTTGATTTTTTCTATGCATGGTTTTGATTTCGAGGACCTTTTTAATTCTATAGATATTGACGATATGATTAAGGTTCTTCAGTTAATTTATGATAAATATGAATTATATACTTCAATGAAAAAAGAAAAAATTTGATATTCTTGTTAACCTCATTTTAAAAGAAAATTTCATTATATTTGATCATAATCTTTATAAACAGATCAAAGGATTACCTCAGGGTGGTCCAGCTAGTAATTGTTTAGCGAACCTATATTTACATTTTTTTGAAATAGATCATGTTATAAATGATTCTTACTTAATTTATCGTTATATAGATGATATAATAATTTTTTGGTAAAAATAGTGAATACAAACCAAATATTACGTTCTACCCTGATTATCTCAAGCTCCTTAAAACTAACTTCAACTCTAATAGGGTGGAATTCTTGGATTTAGACTTGCATCTTATTAACAATAATGTAGTCAGTAACATTTTTTGACAAAAGAGATTCATTTAAGTTCCATATAATTAAAATTCCTGTATGGAACAGTAATTTTCATATATCAATTTACAGAAATATCATTTTGAATTTTTTATTTAGAAATGATAACTTAACTACCCACAAAATAGATAAATACAATAATTTAAAAAATTTTTTCAATGTTGTTTAGATCATGAATACCCTTTTAATTTCTTGAGATCTTATATTCATCACAAATACATTAACCGTCTTGCTACTTCGAATTCCAAATCCACCACACAACAATAGGTTTTCAAAGTCAGCATGTTAGTGGTCTTGCTGTGAAGATTATATCATAACACTCATATCACAGTTTACATTTTTTCCACACACATCTTAAACATCTTACACATTTTTGACAACCAACCAAATTAGAGCCTAGCAAATTTACATTTTTGACAATCAACCAATTCAAATTTTACCATATTTGATTGTCGTCATTCTATACTTGTCTTTGCTGGCTAGTTTAAAAGTCAGCTCAAAAGATGTGTTTATGTTTTTTTCGAATTTTTTAACTTGGTGAATAATTTACTTTCATTAATGGCAAGATGCTTGTTTCTCTTCGTAAAAGCTTTGTGAGTAAAGAAATTTTGTTAAATTATTTTTTGAAAGATACTTTTCTTATGTAATTGTTCTAGTATTTTTCTACTTTTTTACATAATTATTTCTTTCGTTTGGAACTAATGAAGTCCTTTAAGGCCCCATTATTTTTTTCGAACACTAGACCAACAATTTTCTCCATGATTAATCGTCTTTTGAGTGAATCCAAAACAATGGCCTCAGGAATGAAAGTCATTTGGGAAGAAAGCACCACGGAATAAATCATAAAAATGGTTCTTCATGATTTCAGGCGTTTGGTTTGTGTTCTACGGCTATAGATACCACATGGAGCTGGCAGCTGCTTTTAAAAACTGCCTTCGATTCAGCAGTTAAAGATTTTTTTTCCCACCCTTCTTGAACTTCGTAGATGGTAATTGTTTTCAAGGAATTTATAAGAATTATTACTTTCTTTCTTTTCTCTCACTTTTTTTTCATCTAAGGAATAATGTAGTAATATGTTTTCTTTTTCTTTTTGGAGGCTGTAAATTTTTTTCTCAGTTGATGTAAATTATAGCAGTTATGCGTGATGGTGTATGTCTTAATCTCTTAATTTTAGGAATTTTACAATATATTTTTTAAACAGTAAAATTTTTTAAAGTTTAAAATATCGAAAATAAATTCCATCAATGGAATTCAAAAATTACACATAATCATAAAATGTGTGTGGCTATTCAGCTATTTAAATATTATTGTTTTGAACGAAATTCGCACCTAAATAATTTTTTTTATTAAAAAAAAATGATAACTGTATTTACACTGATTCAGAAATCAGTACTTGAAATTCATTTGTTGCTGTTATTTTAAATATTTAGCCACGAAAGAAACAATTTTGTTTGTTTTTTGTTTCTGCCTATGAACCATTATTATGTAAAAGGTTATACTCTTTATATTCAAAATTATTCCGAAAAAATTGTACGTAGCCTAACTTTTTAGTTTTGCTAGAAAATCCAGTTTCAAACAAATTAGAAACTAAATAAAAAAGGCTAGTTTAACTAAATCACGTAACTCATGAAATTATACATCAGTATGAATTACACGATTATATTTTTTAAAACAATTTATAACAGCTATCTAAAAATTATAAAATGGCACTATTAAAAGAGTTTATACAGAGTATTTAAAGCTTAGAAAGTAAACAAATGTTCATGAAGATTGTCTTAAACTTTAAGTAACAGTAATATGTTCAAGAAGATAAAGATACATATATCAATTTAATAAGAGCTAAATATATTCATTCATTTTCATTTTCCATAACATCGAGTTAAATACAAAAGACTATAAAATAATTTCTCCATCCCATATTTTTCTTTACAACAAAAATGAGATTTCTAGGCAGCTCGCAGTTTTATTTAAATATAATTCAACCCAAAGGAATTCCTGATTTTTTTTCCATTGATATAATTAATCATTATTCTACCCCCTACTTTATTTTTTCTTTGGATTTAAAATGAGGGAATTCACATCTTTAATTGCATTGCATTTTTTTTATTAATTTCAAATAAATTATCGCCTTACTAAAATCATTGCGAGCAATTAAAGAACAATACACGCATGCATTTTGAAACAAAATCACAATTTCTTTATTTATAGCACATCCCTGCAGACTACATCTATCATCTCACATGAGCTTTGACGCATACACTCACAATTTTCCCATTAATCCTATAGTAAGTTTCATGAAATATCAATAAACGACTAAAATCTACTCATTTTTTTCTACAATGGTGATAATAGAGATAGCAAATATGAGAAACCATGTCATCCAAATCGTTAAAAGCGGATGTCGACATAGTATACAGCTGTCTTTTTTAGCCGTTCCACCCATATAATTGTGCACCTCAACTCACAAGAAGCTGTTATTAGATAACCAAGATACAAACCTTCATGTTTTTGCAGCAATGAAAATGAAAACAGGGCCGAGGAAGATAGTCACGGGAAATAACAAAACCGCGCTTTACCATAATATCTTGCTGTTGCCCGCGGCTTTTGAAGATACCAGCAAAAGAGTGATGGCGTAGTATAATAACGTACCTTTTTTTTTAGCCCCCGGGGTAAATGATGAGCTTCAAAACCAGTGATTTAGAGACGCATGCGAGTGATGTTGTAAATCGTTTTTAGCGCTTTTGTGGACATATACTAATGAGCCAACTTCATTCTGTACGCGAGGAAAAAGTTGCAAATTTCGTACAGGTATAAATCTTGCAACTTTTGTGTCGCAGTATAGTAAAACTGAATCCGGTCTTCTCGTATCATCATTTTTTCATCGGTCTAAAAATTTGATCCCCCTCCTTTCCCTACTGCTGATGAAATGAAGGAGCAGTAAAATGTGCGGCATGCTTTAGATACGCAATCTCTTATCCTTCTTTTTCTTGTAAAAAGAAGGGAGGTCCATAAGAGATATGAATTATAGCTTGTATCTGTAAGATATGCAAATGAATCTACAACAATTTATGCCCTGAGATCATATTCAAGCCGTTGGATGACATCAGAGTAGAGGCTTAGAAGTTAATATCTAGAATGGGGTTAAATAAAATGCAAATGTTCCATTTTATAACTTTTTTTAAAAAAGTTGTAGACGTGAAGTCAATTTTAATGAAAATATCTATATGACATAGTTAATACGAGGATTTTAATACAATTTTATTTCCATAAATAATAAATCAAATGGAATTTGATCTACGTACTCTATTTTTTGCATTGTGTAATTCATTCATTTATCGTTGTTTTCGCTGCATTGACACGTTTTTTAAGTTGTTTTCTATCTTATATTTACTATTTTCTCCTTAATCACGCATTTCAAAAGAATAACTGGAAGACAATTGAGGATAGCTTACAAATAAAGGAAATTTTTATAAAATAATTCATGAATACTTCTAAAAAAATGTGAACGTGTTTCTCCTATTGATAAAAAAATAATTATTTTAGTACTAAAATTTCTCATAAAACTTTTCATCATTAAATAACCAACGACTTTTTTTTCTCTTGAATTATGTTCATCTAATCACTTAATTATCATTCACTTAATCCATAAAACTTTGAATTAGCTATCAAAAACACATAATCCTTTTACATCGTTGGTTTTATATATTATACTGTAATATGTAATATTTTCTCTTCTTCTTTATGATAGTGCTACGCTGAATTCACTTGATCTCTGAATGTATGTTTTAAAACAAGTACTTTATTAAAAACAAAAGTTTTTCTATTGTCTTTTATCAATTTTCATAACTTGTGTAAAAAAAAAATTCGCGACAGTGTATTAGTTACTTGATCAAGAATAAATATCACCCTTTTCTTTTGCTATTCGGTAAGCTAATCAAAATACACCCAAAATCAAAAGAGTACAATAAAATTTCCAAAAAAAATGAATTTGATGTTAACGTAATGAAAAGGTTGGGAAACTATCAAATTCTTGAAAAATAAAATAAAATAATGCTTATAAAATAACTCAGAAGAAATGACTATAAAATCAGTTTAAAACTGTCATCAACTAACTGGAGATCTTAAAAACACGCGAAAAGTATTACACCACCATTACCAAAATGCCGTTAAAGAAGACATTTTAAAGTACCTGGTTAGTTGCGTAAAATGTAGAAATCTGTAGGTGGTTAAAATGCTTTAAAACGAGTATGAGAAAACAAAAAGAAAAAGAGAAGAGTAACATGAACCTTCGTAGTCGCGTTACTGATTTGTAATGCATTTGATTTAGAAATATATAAAAACTTACAAAGACGATCCATGTATTTATGATGATCAATATTTTGATGTACGTATGTATGACTGTATACAAATAAGTGGGTGGGTGTGTTTAAAAAAATAAAAATAAATAATATATTATTGTACTTTTTGAAAAAAAAATTATTATTATAATTTTTTTATATACTCACTTCAAATGTATGTACCTAACACAATAACTCATTATTTTCATCCTACTTTTTTTTATAATAAATAAATAAATTTTCAAAAGAAAAACGAAATAGTAACTTTTTAACAATAAATACAAATACCATTACATAGTACTACCGAGCATGGACATACTAAGGAAAGCCTATAATTGACATCCATTAGCTTATTAATAATTTTTATATTCATAGAATGTAAAATTCAGTGCATGTGTTATTTAGGAAAAACTTGAAAATGCTGTAAGCAAAATATATAACAGAATATATAATAATTCGAAGTCTCTATAATCTTCGATACATGAAATACAGAAGTAAATTTCTGAGTTCATAATCTAAATTTCGTTCACAGATTCACAACCAAAAATAATAACATAGTATAAAACAGGGTAAAAATAAAATACTTTAATAATTATCGTAGAAAAACGATAGGAAAACAGAAAAAAAAGTAGCAAAATCTAAGAATCCAGAACAATCCATAACCAAAATTTTAAATCTAATTATAATACATATATATTATATTGATATACATATATATATATATATAAGCTTCATGAGCAAGTTTTTGGGAAAGGTAGTGGATAGACAACACAATGTTAGAAATCAAAATTATATTCACATAGGAAAACAACATGGGTGGGAAAAGATAGGTGGCGCATGTGTTGCTTCTTCATTTCATTCCTTTTTACATTCAAAAATTGATTTAAAATGAATACAAACTGTACAATATATATAATAATATTTTGGAAATCAAACACAATTAAATAGTAGAAAATTCAACTTAATAGAATTTTAGGAAACTTTAACTAATTTAATGAACATTTTATAGCCACTTTTCTTAATAAAATTCAAACAGTAGCTAAATTAAATTCATGGATAATCATTAAATAATTTTCTTTGAAAACAAAATCAATAATTTGTTTTTTTTTGGAATCAATCTTGTTAAATATTCAAAAAGAAAAATTGTGCAAGTCGCACAGTAGGAACAAAATATTGAGTTCTACCGACGCAATAGCAAATTTTCCCCTAGGATACAATTCATTTTAAGACCACTTCATCATATTTAGTTGTGAAAATTTCATTGTGTGGTAGTATTAAGTTTTAAAGGTGTTCCAGAGCTAATTTATTACAGAGCCCCTTGGAGGAATAACCTCAGAATAGCAAACGATGCTTTGGGGATTCTCCTGCCGGACTATACATTATCTATTCAAGACAGCATTTTCGATATTGAAATCGATCAAGTCAGATGTTCCATACTAAGCTCTCGTTCAGAAGGCGATGAGCTGGAGTTTGTCATCTTTTTGTCCTTATACTCAGGTGAAGCCTGAAAGTTATAATACATCAAAGAATGAAGACAAATTTTTTTTCTGAAGATCGAGATTTAAAGAGAGAGAAAAAATGAATTTTGAAGGAGAAATTACACTGAATTCCGTCTAAGTCTCTAAGAGTGGAAGACACAAAAATTCGAAAAAGGCGTTTTAGAAAAACCAGTTTTGATCAATAAATTACGGGAAAAAATATATGAATTCCGATATCCTAATCCGCTTTATGTACATGTGACCTTCCATACAAATGAGTAATCACGATGTTTTGTGTACAGCTAGATGAATATATATAGATGTTTTTATCTCGCATGCAAAAATTATCTTGCATTTTAGTATTATCGCCTTATGAGATCTATAATACATAAGAAACTCACAGTTCCCCGCCTTCTTTATATTGCATTCATCGCTATAATGCATCCTCATTGTTACCCTGACGAGCAATTTTGAGTTTTATACATCAAATGGGGGGACTTGACCTTCTCCGTACTTGAAAGTTCTCTCTCTATCAAACTTTTCTAAAGCCCTCCATACCATATCGGCTTGCTGAATCTCCTCCATAAAGAACGTACTGCGTGCTATTATACTAAGTACCGAACACACGAGTCTTATCACAAATTCTGGCGAAAAGACGATGTGATAGGGTCCGCAAGAACCTCCAGGGCACCTCTCCGTGACTCACGATTATCTTCTGACGTGAATATGTTCGCTCACGATCAATTTATTTCGCCCTTTCCGTGGCATTGCGTATCTTACATATATAACACTTAATACAAGTTCCCTTTTTTTAAAACTTTTTTTGGCGAAAGGGAGATTTTATCGCCAGTTTTGGCGACGCCTTGAAAGATTTTTGTTTTCATCAAGACTGGAAGTTCGATGCTCTGAAGATGGAAGATGCTCTATTCGGCCACGTTCTTGGCCTCCAAAAGAGAGAGAATGCTTCTATTCTAATCTACATTTCGCATCTTGACCGGTTCGCTGGGATCCATAAGAAAGAGATTAACCGTCAAGAGTGGAGAAAACGATGATTTAGAGAAGCTGTCTAACATCACTGTTATCTTAAGGAAGCATTCTTCAAAAGTAACCAGAAAAATAGCGCAAAAGAAACAGATGGCCCAAAAAAATCGACATGATTTTTTTTTTTTCAAATTGCAGACATGAAAACTGTAAGATGGCAATAATATCAGTCCCAACGGTATTGAATGTTAAAACCAAATATGGCTCTTGAAATACATATATTTTTAAAGTAATTGAAAAAAAGAAAAATATTTTATAGTGGTTTTAAATGCAGTATTCACAGAAGATTCACACACTAGAGAAAATATAGAATGCGTCTCAATATGTACTACTGCAAAACAGTAGCGCACACAGGAATTTTTCAGGGAAGGGGGGCTACGGTCGAAAGTCCACTATTCTCGTATCATGCTCCAATACACCGCCCAATAGATTCTTTTGATTTTGTCGATATTCGGGGGGAAACAGAAAAAATGAATTATTGAATTATTATTTAGCATTATAATTAACAAAATTAATTATTAATAACAAATACTTTATTAAATTTTACGCACTATATACATAAAATTATAATCAATCGAAAAAAAATAATCAAGGGCTTTGGCGGTGGGGAGGGGGCAGTCCGGATTCGGGCCCCCCTTCTTGTGTGCGCCACTGCTTTAAAACAATTGTTTGATATTAGTTTTTTTTTAAAATTGTTACAATCTGCGAGCAATCAAATGTTGTATAAAATAAATTTCATAAAGAAAGAAATCTTACGCTTTTGGATATTATTTTCTTTGATTTCTAGGGGAAAAAGTATGAAATGCGCTAGTAAAATCAACACAGAATTCAAAGAAAATTCATGTTGTACTTATAGCAAATATTCAATACTTTTTCCATTCTGTATAAATTAATATCTACAAAAACAATTTTTTCAATATTTTTTTTTTTTCCTGTTTGTAGCAGTAAAAAATAAGACAGTGTAGTATAAAACTCTTTCTTTAAAAAACCTGAACGATTTTGAGAAAAATACTCATAACTTAATAATTATACAAGTATGTAATGGAATTTGCCTTTCCCATCACATACCCATTCAGTGTTTGTTTTTCATCACAATTGTACGTATAAAAAATAAATTAAAACCAAAATGTTATAAACGTTAGTGTCGTTTTTGGGCCTCAGTAGAAAAAACTGTTTGCAGGACCAAAAAAAAATGTTAAATTTTTGACAAATTAATTTTACCATAAAAAAACTTGTAAGATAAATGTATTCATGAATGCATTAAAAAATAATTAGAATTCATGAAACATCTTAATTTCTTACATTTAAAATTGTTACAAGAAAAATGGTGGTTAAAATAAATTGAAATTCTGAAAAATTTATGACTGAAATTATTTATTTTTATCATAAATCGACTTCTCAAATATTTAACGAATATATATACAACGTAAAATTATGTAAATATTTCTAACTAAACACATCATTAAATCTACATTATGAAAATATCCATTGTTAAAAATTGGAATTTATTAATGGAATAAGCTGTTGTCTAGTAGGACGTTTAAGTTTTCCAAAATGACTATATATTAGTGTGACTATCAGAACTAAATTATTTTTAAAAGAAGTTATCCACGTGCAGTTAATAAAAAGAAAATGTATTAACTGGTTTGACACTCATGAAGACCATTTCAAATTTTTAAAATATAAAACACAGATGAGTAACTGTATATTATATCTACTTAAAAAGAAACGTATTTCGTTTTACATACTTATTCGTAAATGAGATGCATTGATATATACACTCAGATTTCAAAAAGAATAAAAGTTCAGTATCATATATTTTACATACGTAATAGTTTATATGAAAGGGAGCCAATACTATAATTTACAAATTTCGGAATATATGTAACGGAGCTAAAGGAAAATAAGAAAAATATTTTAAGTTGTAAGTGAATTAACACATATCGGATTAATGTTACTGCAGTGAACAATTTGAAAAAAAAAAATCACAGATTCTACTTATAGCAATTATTATGAAAGCAAAGATATAACTGATGCTGAATGATGAAATAGTATTTTGAGGAAAATTTATATATATATATATATTAACACGTTTTGTATCAGCACAACATTTTAAAAACTTAAGGTATTCGACTACGTTCGGAACCGTGTTTTTGCAACAGCGCATAAATGGATAATTTTCTTGATATTTAGCGTCACTTAGATTAGAATATATGCATAAAATTGTTTTAAGCACATTTTGACAAAAAAAAATTTATTTGAAAACAATATTTTAGTAAATAATTAACTTAGAATTATCTTTTTTCCAAATGTTCTCCTTTTGTGAAAAATGCTTCTATTATAATAATATTTTGCCTGTATATAGCTCAGACTTCTGTACAGAGACTCAGATAGAATTTTTGAAATACACAACTTAGAAGTGGGTTTATTCCTATTTTACGACAACAGAAGGGCGCAATTTTAAGACAAAAACGCCAATAATTATTTCGATTGTTGGTAACTCTGAAAATAATGTGAATTTTTCAAAAATTCTAATTGAGCCTCTGCAGAGAGGTCTGAGCTATATACATCTGACTGACACTAAATATCATGAAAATTATCCATTTATGCGCTTTTTTAAAATCACGGTTCCGAACGTAGTCGGATACCTTAAGTAAACTGTATAACCCTAAGTAAGGAAGGATTGCTTGTTGCTAGATTCAAGATGGTTATTCGTATTCGTATATTGAGTTATTCAAACAATAAAAATATTATTTTGCAATATATGTAATAGAAAAATCACACATATTAATATGCCCATATTTAGTTGTTTTACAGCATTTTTTAAAAATCAAAACAGTGGCTTTTAAAAAATATTTAAATAAGAAAAAAAAAACTATACACACATCAGCAGAATTCATTGATTTCTTTCGTTCATGAAAAATAATATCGCACTATGGACTTATTTAATATTTTAAAGAATTATATTAATGAAATAAATTATAATTGTGTCTAAAGATACTTAATTAAGGAATAACTAAATTGGACAAATGCATTGTTTTTTCATGGCATGAATGTGTGTGTATGTGAATAAAACATTAAAAAAGACATAATTATTTCTCATTATACTACAGACATATTATTTAGAAAGAAAAGATACATTATTTCTTTATGTGAAAATCATTATTTCACCAGAGCAAGTGGATATTCACCAGTAGCATACACAAGGGGGAGGTCTGGACCCCCAATATCCCTTGATGTTTTTCGATTGATTATAATCCTATGAATATAATAGTAAATTTTTCAAAAATATTTGATATATTAATATATTAATAATTAATGTTATTGATTAGTGCTAATTATTTATTCAATGATTAATTTTTTACTGTTTTTTGTTTCTGAAAATCGACATAATCAAAAGAATATGTTGGGCGGCATATTGGAGCAGCGCCGGTTTGTCAATTGGGCGTTTGGGTTGGACGCCCAGGTGTCCGGAAGGGTGCGAAGGAGGCCCGTAGATCTTCTGCGCCCAGGGCCCGAAATGAGCATAATCGGCACTGTATTGGATCATGATGCGAGAATGGTGGATTTTTGACCCTGGACCCCTACCAGAAAAAATTCCTGTGTGTGTGCGCCACTGAACAGCAGAATATAACCAATAATAGAAATCTAACTCCAAAAAAGCTCTCAAATTGCATTTTAAAATCAGTTTTCAAAAATATGACTCCTATATCAAAAAATTTTATATTTTAGTGTATTCATATTCAGAAACAAATTCACGCATATCAAGAAATAATAACCAGAACACTAAATCCTTTCTCAAAATCCCGCCGTCAATTCCAAAAGTGTTTCGAATTCAAGGAAGAATATACTTAATAAAGTAATTTTCAATTGTTTCTTCCTAATGCAAGAAAAGGGCCAAGATCATCGATCTCCGGACACTTCAGATTCAAAAATCGAACCAAACAAAGAAAGTTTGAAGTTAGATAAAAGCACTCTTGATAGTGTACTTAAAATTTCTGCAGAGTTGGCAGTTCGCAAAGCCACTTCTTACCGCGAAAGAGCTTTTAATTAGTTAAATACCGCTCTTCTTGGTGGTTTCTTTTGTTCTAAAAACGTGATGGGAAACAATGGTTCTGAATCGCTCAGTTCCAGATTTAAGGCTAAAGTATACGATTTTTTTTAGTCATGTTTCAGTCTTAAAAGGAAAGTGCTACTCAAGCGGTTCACTGAAAGATGAAAGGTTTTAGGAATTGTTCTCACAATTCCATCATACGAATAGAACCAAAAAATTTTTTAATGATGCTCAATTGTAAAACTATTTTATATATATGGTAGTGACATTTTATTCTAAATATTTTTGTATTTTGTTTGCGTGTTTTTACTGCCCTTGTTTAATATTGAAGTAACGACTAATTGATATTTACATTTAGTTTAGGCTGGAAATTAATTTATTTCGTAATTTATTTCATATGTTTGTTCTCAAAACTTTAGATTCTTCGGTTATTTTGTACAGTTATATATCAAACTTTACTGTTCGATGAAGTTTTGCTTAGTTATTTTATCCTATGCAAAAGTTTTAATTGAGTCATCTGACTTATCTTCGTTGTGAAATTTGCATTGTGTTTTTGTATTTGCTTGCAATTTTCGATACAAAGACACTTTTAACCGCTTTTATCATTACAACTTTAGCTGATTGCCCCAAACGGCAGAATCGCACTTTACTGGTTAATAAACTTATGTACAAACCAAGTTAGGAGAGAATAAGGCTGTTTTTAAAAACCATACATTTTCTTTGCTTTTTATTTCGTTAATATTTGTTGTCTTTTTCTAACCTAATTTTAATAAATAATTACTTAAAAGTTAGGTAACGTCATTGTCACATGAAAAATGCAATCGAGTGCTTCTAGCCATTCAGTTCATGAGTTTCGATATTAACAACCTTTAATTTTTGTAAATTCTTTTAAAAAGTATGTATTTGTAAACAATAAGAATGCACAAGGGTACATAAAATGCACTTGATTTAAAAAAAACTCGCAAAATATATATTTTTTTAATTTTGAAAAACTTTTTGAAGAATGTTAACATCTACACCTCTTTGTCAAATAACCAAATTTTAAATTTTATCTAATTTTTACAAATAGAAAAACAAGTCTAATGCCAGTTTGCAATTCAATATAGAATATTTGATTGAATTTATCATGTGATCGTCAATTTAACCCATTGGGAAAAAAATACACTCAATTCTTATACATAGAATAAATGTCTTTTCTAAATAAAGAACTATTTATATTCAGTCCATTCAATGTTACAAAATTCTTCACAATATCACTTTCATTTACATAAAATTACATAACATATTGGAATAAAATATTTATTTTAAAATTTACATATCTGTTTTGATGTTTATTACTATAAAAGTATGTAGTTTACATGGAAACCAGTAATTCAGTAAAATACGATGCAAATGTAATACAATGACGAAAGTCAAGACGAATTTTCGTCTAATTACAATATAGTATATATCATTCGCAATTAGACATGAAAGTTCAACATGATGAAAAATATTTAATCTGATCAGAGACTTCAAAATTTATTCAAGCAAAGTCTCTAGTCGATTTGTTTACATCTTGTTTCAACGCTTTCAGAATATCAAAGCAGCTTACATACGAAAGTTCTGCTGAATATGCAGATTTTATCAACATTTTAAATTATCACTTCTGTTCACGAGAAAACATTTTAATAAATTGTTATGACAAGGGAGGGCCGGAAAGAGACAAGATAAATCCGTTTGAAAGTGTATCTTTTCTGAAACAAATACGTACATCCTTCGAATATTTAGATAAAGATCTTGCAACTCGATGTCCAAATATCTGGGGACTTTGATATATAATGCACATTTCGAAGTGACATTAGTAACTGTTTTGATCAATCAAATGGAATCCTTTGTAATTAATTAGTCAAAAGGAGAAGATAATGAGCAAATAAATTAAGGGAATAAATTCCTGTGTAGTGTCAAATATCTCAAAGTAAATAATGATCGGGATAAAAATAATATAAATGAATTCGCCAGTGCGGGTTCGGGAAGGATGCTTCGAATAGAAAGCTGCGGTAAACATAGTCTTTCAGTTGTGCGAAAATAAATAATCGGTACAAAGGCAGAAAAATGGTCGAGAATTACTTTACTTACAATATATTTTGTTAGTGTTTTGATACATATTAACAAAATCAAATTATTCAGTCTCATGTGAATAAGTGGAATATAAAGAGCACTCTACAAAAAGACCTCATAATCAGATTTTTTTAAGAAGCTAAGAGTATCGTTTTCTTCTTCTTGAATGATTCGATAGCCCTGGGTAAATCCTGGCCTTCTCCAGAAGTTTTCTCCAGGCATCTCTACTTTTGGCAACTCGTTTCCAGTTTTCGACCTTTAAAATATTCAGGTCTTTTTCGACACAGTCTATCCATCTTAACGGGAGTCTGCCCCGAGATCTATTCCTCAAGGGCTTTGCCAGAAAGATTTTCTTGCAGCAACGATCTTCATTTGATCTAGACCAGAAGTCTGTAATTTGACAAATTTTACAATATCAGGTTGCTTGTAAATTTTGTAGAGTTCTCAGTTAGGTCTTCTTCTCCAAGATCCATTCACTAGGATCTCACCAAGAATGCAGCGTAAGATCATTCTCTCGAAAATTCTCAAAGCATCCTCATCACATAAAGTCAATGGCCAAGTCCCTGATGCGTAAGTCAGGGCATATCTTATAAGACTTTTGTAACGAAGCACTAATTTCTTTTATCTTTTAGCCAAGGATATATGTTTATATATACCATTAAAACAATATGAGATGTATTTTTTTATCAGATAATGAGATTTGAGTTTTCTCAATGAATGAATAGTCATCTCTTAGATTCTGTGAGTTGAATATTCCTCTTTTCCCTTTTTTAATTATATATAACCTATTAAAATTTGTTGGTACCGTTGTTCTGATTGTGAAGCTCTTTTATCTTTTCTTCTTCGATGACCCCCCAAAGCCCTTGATTTTTTTACGATTGATTATAATTCTAAATACATAGTACGTAAAATTTAATTATTTGTTATTAATGATTAATTAATGCTAATTATTTATTCAATAATTAGTTTTTTACTGTGTTTTGCTCCCGAAAATCGACAAAATCAAAAGGAGCATGTTGCAAGAATGGTGAACTTTCGACCCCGCCCCCCCTGAAAATTCCTGTGTGCGCCACTGGCTTTAACGTTACTTAATACGAGAGGTAAAAATGATCGTAATTTTTTAAAGCTAAGCAAGTATAAATGATGTTAAATTTTTTCCCCTTCATTAAAGATTCAAGGAAAACAATGTATTATTTTATTTTATTCTGAATTTCACTTATATTTTAATATTATTGTTGCATATCTTTTTAAGAAAAACAGCAAGATATTTGCATTTAAAAGAAACAATTTCCATTTCAATAGCATAATTTTCTCTGTTTGTCTAAATATAAATTAAAATTCTCTTCAAATTTTCTTTCCAAACAATATTTCTAAAACAAAATACACTTAAAGATGCAATTCCTTTATTTATTTACGCATTTTATTTTTATTTCTTGCTTTTGTTTATTTGTATTTGTATTTTATTTATTACTTTTATTACTAGTTTGTTATTTTTACTTTTATTGCTATGGAATTATTTATTCTCTCTCATATATTTTGTATTACTAATTCATCTTACCCTAACGTTGAAAAAATGGTCTATTTTTAAATTCAATGGAATAATAGAAACTGTGTGAGTAAATCTTATTAAATTATCATAAGAAATTTTACATGATATTTGCTTAAATTTATTAACAAAAAAAATGAGGATTAAACATTTTAAAAGAAAATACATGACAAACTGTTGTAAGATTCGATGCATCTAACACCACCGTCTAGTTTCCCAAATTGAAAAAAAAAATATTAAAAGGACAAAAAATCTTGAGAATAACATTCTTAATTTTATCTAACAATACGCATAAGTACTAATATTTGTTTTCCTCAGATGAGTCGTTAAACTATATCTCCCATTTTTAAACATAACTTCTAATTTTCATTAGTAAGAAATACGCATTTCTTCTTTAAAACTTATTTCTTAAATTTTCTTTAAAAAAGAAAATTTTTCTCAAGCAATGAAATAAAAAACTGAAAGCATTTTTAAATTCAATCTTCTTTCAATAGACACTGAGTTTACGCTTCTCCGCGCGTTCTCTATAAATTTCAAATAAATCAGAAATTAAAACATTTCATACTAAGGTATATCCGACTACGTTCGGAACCGTGATTTTGCAAAATCGCATAAATGGATAATATTTATGATATTTAGTGTCACTTAGATTAGAAAATAGTATACAAAATTGTTTTAAGAATAGTATTACAATAAAAAAATATTTAACTGCAATATTTTGACAAAAAATTAACATAGAATGACCCATTTTAAAAATATTCTCCTTTTGTGAAAAATACTTTTATTATAATAATATTTTGCCTGTATATAGCTCAGACCTCTGTACAGAGTCTCAACTAGAATTTTTGAAATACGTTACTTAGAAGTGGGTTTATCTATGTTTTGCGACCACAGGGGGGAGAAATTTTTAGAAAAAAACGACGGATAATTATTTCAAATGGTTGTAACTCTGAAAATAATGTGAATTTTTCAAAAATCTTACTTGAGCCTCTGTACAGAGGTCTGAGCTATATGCAGGCAAAATGCTATTATAATGGAAGCATTTTTCACAAAAAGAGATCATTTTGAAAAAAGGTTATTCTAAGTTAATTTTTAGCCGAAATATTGTATTTAAATAATGTTTTTCGTCAAAATGTCCTTAAAACAATTTTATACCTGTATTCTAGTCTAAGTGACACTAAATATCATGAAAATTATCCATTTACACGCCTTTTTAAAATCACGGTTCCGATTGTATTCGGGTACCTTAATTTCGTGAAAAGTGCAACTACTGATAAAAAAATAAATTTAAAACAAAAGACATGAGTGAAACAATTGAAAGAATTCATAGGTTTTACTAAAGAATAGAAAAATAAAAGAAAATATTTCTCAAAATATTTAAAAAAAAATGTTTTCTAGAAGAAACGACGTTATTGAAATGAAAGCAAAACTTTATGTTTTGCGTAGTGTACTATTTATTAAAACAAGAACGAATTTAAAGTATCTAGAAGAGGAAATCTTTTTATCCCAATAAAGAATGACATAAGTAAGAAATAACGAGAAAAGGTTTTTAATATGGCATTGCAATAGTAGTAAATAGATAAGGAGGAATACATTGAAGGAACCTGGAGTATATATATATATATATATAAAATTCTAGATAATAAGGAAACACTGGATAAGAAATCGTTGGGTTTTGCATGTCTTATAAACTCTGATGAAATTTGCTTGGGTACTCTAAAACTATACTATTTGAATCATTCGAAAACATTCAGAAATTGAATTTCAGTTCTTTCAGAGGAGTTTCCTTGGATTCAAAAATGAATTTATTTAACTGAGATGTAACATTTTCGAAAATGGTAAAAATTCAATCGAAGCTTTATTGCTTTATTATTTCTGCGATGAAAAAAAACTATCCAAGAGGAAAATATTTTAAATTCGTTAAAATATGAAAAACTAAATTTTAAAACTTTCTTTAGAATCCAACGTAGAAGAGTACAAACAAAATATATTTTGAAACGTGGCAATTTCTTTAGCAAAATTCATAAAGCAGAATCAGCATTGCATTTTTTTCTAAAATATTTCTTTATATAAAATATATATTACATTATAATTATTTTTTAACGAAATTAAAGAAAAAT
Organism: Trichonephila clavipes; assembly: GCA_019973935.1. Lineage (NCBI taxonomy): Eukaryota > Metazoa > Arthropoda > Arachnida > Araneae > Nephilidae > Trichonephila > Trichonephila clavipes. The sequence goes on from BMAU01008061.1 coordinate 110,780, forward strand.
TTAAAAAAAAATAAATTATAAATGTTTCGTAAGATAAGAATATGGAATAACAGAAAATCATATTTATTATGCTAAGTTACAGAACTACGTTTTATTACGTTTTTTCCAAATTGTAAATAATTGTTTGGCTGTAAATAAATGCCTATGGCAGAAAAGGATCTTTTAATTAAAACAGTAATAATAATTAATTTCTATCCTATTAGAAAGTAAAAGATATTGCAAGTATTTTAGAACAAATACCTAGTAGTAATGGATTACTTTATTACTTTTTGAAAATTTTAACAATTATTTATAGGCATCAGATGCGCACACAAGGGGGGATTCCCCGGGTTAGGACCCCCAAAGTCCTTAATTTTTTTTCTGATTGATTATAATCATACGTATTATAATTATTTAAAATTTAATTAAGTATTTGTTATTGATAATTAATTTTATTAATTAATGCTAATTATTTATTCAATAATTAAATTTTACAGTTTTTGTTCCCGAAAATCAACAAAATCAAAAGAATATGTTAGGCAGCATATTGGAGCAAAATACGAGAACGGTGGACTTTCGATTCTGGAACCCCTACACCCTTGAAAAATTTCTTTGTACGCCACAGACAGGCACCATAATCTCAATTTATATCCAAAATTAAGAATTAGCAAAAACGTAACAAATAAAGACACATTATTGAAATCATATTTTTAATATCTACAATAGAAACATCTCCTACATGTTTAAATAATGTGGATTACAGACAATCATAAAAAATAATTTCGCTTTATAAAAACGTCTAAAGCGCCCAGAAGCTAATTTGTTAAAAGAAAAAAAATCATCCTTGACGTTTAAAATCCTTCAATGAAATAAATCCCAAATTCTGCTTCAGAAGCTGATAAACAACTATAAATATAGATTTAATGTTGGGTATTTGCACTAACAAGCGTCCAAACAAACGACTCTTATCGGCCGCTGTTCCACCTCTCACAGCGATTGAGTATAATTCAACGAGAACATCCCAAGTCATTTGCTGTAACAAAGCGTTGCACTTTTTGAGAAATGGCGATGTCCTAGAACATGTCCCAGGAATTCGAATACTCTTTTCAAAGGCCTCCGAAAGAGAGCCTTCGCCAAATCGTTTATCACAGAAGTCATAGAGTGGCTTACAATACGCAAAAATAAATTAACTGCTATTTTTTAAGATGTATATCTATGATAACTGCACCAGCTGGTCTCCATAACTTTGACTCATTTGTCCGAATTTGAAGGTGTCAGAATTCTAGCACTATAAATTTTCACTCCATAGCATTTTTTCAATGTTGACAGTCCTTAGATCCACCCCAGCCTCGACGAAGTCATGCATCAAGATGACAACTATTGCAGGCATCTCAAGGTTTAGTCAGTCTCTCAGCGCTAGGAGGATTAGGTTAGAGTAATCCTACGGCTTTTTCCTTCTTGAAATATCCTGAGTGTTATTATTTATTATAAGGGTTCTTTTTTTTTCAGTGTACTGGAGAATTAGGAATTATATTTTTTTCTTTCTTTGAGAAATATGGCAGTTTTTATGTTGGACAAATAAACCCAATGGAACGAGCGAGGATTAACTTCCTTGGGAACATCGCTGTAGAGACTTTTTCAGTAGAAATTATACCAAAATCGAGTTTTGCAGTAGATGTATGAATGACAGGTGAATATAAAGTAATAAATAAAGGAACTGTCAAAAAAAAGAAGTGTAACATGAACACAAATAAAAAAAGTTCGCTTAAAAATAAATATTTATAACCACTGATAGAAATGTTTTCCGTTTCATGACACACGATTGATAACTTTTCGTATGTGTGGTACTGTGTAATTTACAAACTGTCTCGTAATTGAAGAAAATACTCTATAAAAATTGTAGGTAAATAAAAAAGTATTAATCTCTTTATTATTAATTATTGCTAATACGAGAATAACATTTCCTGTAGAAGTGAAGAAAATAGAGAAAATCCTAAGTGAAAGATTTCTTGCTTATATATGTTGCAGATAAAGTGTATAATTCAGTTATTTCATAAAATAACTAGGTATTTCATAAAATAACTAGACAAGTGAGTTAAAGTATATATAATACATGAAAAATTTCAAAATAACTAGACAAGCGAGTTAAAGTATATAATTCATAAAAAAATTTCAAAATAACTAAACACGTGAATTAAACTATATAATACATGAAAAATTTCATACTTTACCTAGTTATTCTATGAAATAACTAATAATACACCGTTAAAGTGAAAAAAAAGAAACGGGCCTTATACAGTAGTCGCATATGATGTGTAACATCTGACATGCTACCGTGGTAAATATGCAATAGTAACTTAAATATGAAAAAAATGAATCTAGTATAATTTGAAATAGTTTTCTATCGAGAATTGTTATATCTTTAATGAAAATTTTATTTATTTAACACAATGACTAATGCAAATTTTTATCAAAAATATTTTTTCTTGTTCAATTTGGGGAACAGTGGATACAATGGACTTGAAAATGGACAAACAGGGTTTTCGGTGGCCATATACATTTCTCAGAATCAAACAGTTCAAAAAATTAAAGATTTCCTGCATTTTGTATTTTTACCATATACTAAAGATGGTTCTAATCTTTTAAAAACTAACTATTACTCGCTTCTCGTGATTTTGAGTGTGATTGAATTGAGTCTTGAGTCGAGTATGATTGGAAATAATTTTCGATCGAATAATTATATCTTTAATGAAAACATTTTTTAATCAGAATTAAAAAATATTACATTGACAGCGATAGGAATTAACTTCAAAGTATGAAAGAGATACACACCACAAATTATTTATTCGAATAATTCCATATTACTTACTCGTATTTTCTTAAGAATGTTGAACTTTGTCACATGCTTAACAGTAAATAAAATTATTAATGTAGTTCACACAGATAAATATAACCTCATATTTCATACACAACGAGCCCAGAGACTTTGACAATTGAGCGTAAGGATCTAAGTTTATCCTGAATAAGACTTGCTGGTATTTGCGAAGTAGAGTAAGTAAACGAAATCCAGTTTTAGAATTCGAATCTTTTGAAATGCTAACTTTAACAATATATAAAGAACAACTACTAGAGTCGGATTTCACACATATTTTGCTCTGGATTTACCCATCTCTGCTAATCACAAAGTCATGAAAATTTAATTAGTGTGGTAAATGTTTAAAAATTAAAAATATTAGAGAAAATCAAAATTACCCGTGTAATTATTTAGTTTTTTTAATCGAGAAAACTATTTTTAATCACAACGAGAAAAATATTATATTAACAGCGACAAGAATTAATCTCAAAGTATGAAAAATATACGCACTAAAATATTTAATTCGTATAATTCCTTATTACTTACTCGTGTTTTCTAAAGAATGTTGAATTTTGTCAGACGCGCTTAACAGTAAACATAATTATTAATACAGTTTACACAGATAAATTAACCTCAGATTTCTTACACAACGAGTCCCGAGACATTATAGTAGGTTTATTCTGAATAAGAATTCGAATCTTTCGAAATACTAACTTTAACAATATAAAGAAAAAACGACTAGACATGGAACCCCGATGCGAGCGTAGAGACCACGAGGCTCTCATTGGTCAAATCAAATAGCGCGCGCTTACGTCACTTCCTGTTACAAACTTCCGTCCCTTTTGACGAAATCACTCCGACAAAATTCAGCAATCGAGAGGAAAGATGTTACACATCAATAAGCAATTACAAAGTTACTTTAAAAATTAATTAATTATAAATAGCTAAAATCTCACGAAAAATAAATTTTTCCCTATTGCAGATGATTAATTGAAAAATTACAAGGAAAAGCAGATGACATAATTTACTATTTTTCATTATGCTAATAATGATTAAACAGAAAAGGAAAAAATGACAATTATTTTTTTTTTCACCCGATTTTTCTTGTAGATTTCTTTTTAATAGGTAAGACATATGACATAAATAGATACTAAATTACAAAAAAATATAGTGTAGATAATTACTTTTTTAAAAAAACAATACATATTGTGGTTTATAAATTTAAAATTTATTTTATGTGATTTTTTTAAAGTATGTAGGAAGATGAATCTCTTTTTAACCAATTTTCTACATAACGAACTTTTTTTCTGCATTTAGCGACGTAAGCGTATTATTAATATTTGGATTGGTTCGACTATTAATTTCGCTTCTGTTGCATATTTATTACGGAGATCTATATATTACAGAGAAACCTACAGTTATGAGTTTAATGAAATAGTTTTGTTTTATAATGTCGGTTGAATATTTATCCCACAACAATAGTACGAACTTCCGTTCGTTTCAACATAATTAACGTCATTTATACCGCCAAATCTCTGGCCCTGCAATTTATAATTTATTCATTTTAATTTCTAGATTTTAAACTTTTTAAAAATAAGTGTCTGAACTTTATTAAAAAGTATATATATATGTATAATTTTTCTTATATTTTCCACGTACAAGTTGTCAATGATTTCATTGAAGAATATATTTATGAGTAATCATTTCCTAACATGCTGGAATCTTATTTCTATTACCGTATTTACTCGAATCTAAACCGCACTCCTCCCCCCCCTATGTTATTGCTGCTGAAAATCGGGTGCGGCTTAGAATTAAAGGAGAGAAATGTTGGATGGGGTATTTAGAGCAATTACATGATCATTTATGTATTTAAAAGTATATAATACTGATAAAAATAACTAATTATTCACTTCCCTCAGTTCTCATTTTAAAATTTATTTTAAGTTCTTAAAATTGGATATTGATAAACCATTTTACACTATTTTTCACAAAATTTTGTTAAGAATTTGGGGTGGGGTTTAGAATTGATTATGGCTTAGATTCAAATAAATACAGTATTTTACTACTTTATAGAGTAGTAAATTTACAAATTTTTGCTACTCATGGTTATTGGCAATTTAGATTTTTTCTACGTATGTATACATTTGGCAAAGTATTACAATGAGTATTTTTCTTTGACCTCTACTGGCTTACAATGTTCTTGCTTAATGTGCTTAAGAAACATAACAGTTTCGCATAATATTAATTATTATATATAGACAGATAGGTATATAGATAGATAGAGATATAACACATTAATTTTTGAATATTTTGGTTTTGAAATTGATTTGGATAGTGCTTACGCAAAATAAAATCTTGTCTGTTTTAATTTTATTCCAATGCATCTTTTTACTTCATTAGAATTTTATCTGAATTTTAGTTAAAAATTCAGAGTAAAAATGAATTTAGTACGAAAAAGTTAAAGAAAACAATGTTTTAAAGAGAATATATCAGTAGCGCACACATAAATTTTTCAGGGGGGTGGGGGGGTCCGGGGTAGAAAGTTCACTATTCTTGTATCATGCTCCTTTTGATTTTGTCGATTTTCGGGAACAAAACACAGTAAAAAACTTTTTATTGAATAAATAATTGGCTTTAATTAATAAAAGTTAATCATTAATAACAAATACTTAATTAAATTTTACGTACTTAGAATTATAATCAATCGGAAAAAAATCAGGGGTTTGGGGGGTCCAGACCCCTAGGACCCCCCTTGTGTGCGCCACTGGAATATATATATATATATAGCACCACTAAAACTAATGTTTCAGCTGAGAGCTCTGCATTAATAAAATTCAAAGGTAGTTAAACCGACAGTAGATTTCCCAAGTTTATTTTTCCATGTATTAAATACGATTGGAGGGTGGGGGTGATTCAGAATTTGGCAAAACAAATTCAAAACTAGATTTTTAACGAAAAAAAATGAAATGAGATTTAATTTATCAATGTTTAAATAAAAAGGGGGATGATTTCTTCCCTTCTTTTTCTCACTTTTCTAAAACTAGATAAAAAGAAGTGCACGAAAACATTTCGGGTTCCCAACGTTTTTCCAAGCAAATCGTTACCTGTGATAAACATTCCAAATAATTAAAATATTTCGCCAAAGAACATAAAGGGGAAAAAAATAAAGAAGAAGAAGAATCGAATAGAAGTTTTCAAATACACATTTTTTATAAAAGAGAAATACTTTTTCTCACTGTAAATAATTCAATTCCTATATTTATGCGATTAATAAACAAAATTAAAAATAATAAACTTATTACTTTTTCCTTTTAATTAATGTAAAAGAAGCAACATTTGGGTCTCATTTGAATTTTTTGCGGATGTTTTTTTTTTTTTTTTTTTTTATGTTTATATTTAAGCAAACAACATGGAAAAAAATACTTAGTTTTCCTTTTAGCAGAAAAATGTTTTCACATTATTCTCAAGTATTTCAAGAATGATTCCTTAACTGAATATTGGATATTTATCGAGCATTAATGGTGGAATTCTTTCTTAGGGAAAATAGAAAAAAGAAGAATCTAATTAAATTCCAAGAAAAACTGAAAAAGATAAAAACTACCTTTTTCCAAATAATTTTTTCAAAAAAGAATTTTCACAATTTTTTTAAAAGAATCTATACACCAATTTCATAATCATGAGAAGATATCAAATATCAATAAATAACTAAATATCAATAAATAAATAATTATAAAAGGTTTCAAAAGTGACTCACATAACCTAAATCATGATTTTCAGTGGAAAAGAAACATAATATCTGCTTGCATCATGCCTGCTTATTCAGTTAAATATATAAGCAGTCATCATAGTCTGACTCCTGAAGAACATTTTAATGTACTTATTAAAAAAAATGCTTTAAAAAAACAGTTGGAATTTGTACTTTAAAGCGCGTGCATTTGTTTGTGCAAAATAATATAAAATCATTAATGTGTGGTATACTTAATAGCTGTAAACTAAATTTACGTAAAAAATTTAAAAGTATACTATTTGCCAAAATATTCCTATTTAATTTATCATCCAAAATACAATACATATATATATATATATATATATATATATATATATATATATATATATATATATATATATATATATATATATATATATATATATATATATATGTATGTATATCAAAGTAATCTGTGGAAAACATGTTATTGTCAGTTTTAATGATATTTAGTAATAAGGCTGAAACGTAATACTTTTTGGTATATACTGCTTAGTTTTACCTTTAACTATGAAATCATCATTTTTTTTAATAAATATGATTCTTAATGATGTAGCTTTTTTTCATGAAAATGTAAACTACTACACTGTTGCTAGCAGGTTGAACCTTGTTGTATACCTGAATTTTTTAATATAAATAACTTTTAAGTTTAAAATAATTTTCTTAAAAACTAAATTAATAAGATTGAATAAGTTTTCTAACTTTATAACACTATTACATAAAATAATTCATAATTTTCAAATATAGCCTTTATAATCCAATTAATATACATTAAATGGAATAAATCCTCAAAATCATAACTATAAATAAATTATTAAATATTTGTCTTTATTGAATTATTTTGCTTTTAAAGACTTGTGTAAATATTTTTAATTTAAAAATAAAAAAGATCAATGTCTGATGCAAAATGTAACTACTACTATTTTTTTTAAATCAACATTTACAAGAGAAGAAACTGCAAGATGTCACTGAAGATAATAATAATATAAAATGATATATTCTCATCCTAGCTTATATTTCCCCAAAGAGTCTATAAATCTTTGATTAAGAATCCTCTGCCCTTATACACAGCCCTACAATATAATACACATCTTAAAAAATAAAATTCTACCTAAGGAATTTTCAAATGAAACTACTGATACGTGTCAGCTCAATTGATTATACATCAAGACAAATGCTTCAGGAAATGGAAAATAAAAATATCATTTTTCATAGTTCCATTACACATTTTGAAATATTTTTTTTCTCCACAGTTATTTTGCTAGTATTTTTTTTTATTCTGATTTTTTTTCCCTTTTTTTCCTGCCAAACTGGAGCTGAAATCAATAAATAAAGTCGACTCTGGAGATTAAAATAAAACAAAGAGAAAAATAAGGGATGAAAAAAAAAAAAAAAACACTGACTCGATGCGTATTATAACACGGGAAAAAGCTCCCGGTAAGTTTCTAAATCCGTTGTATACAACAAGCTGTAGCACACCCCCAAAGTCCCAACTTTTCTTCTAACATCCATCAGGCCCGGAGCCTGGAACATTAAGTCCGACACAAGAGCGTTCGGAAACTGCGCAAAAGCTACCCAGGGGATGAGCCTCAGAAAGTTCTGGGGGCGAAATAAAACACAAATAAGTAAATAAATAATACAAGGGGAAAAAACGGAATTTTCTCGACTTTCTCTTTTCAAGTTAGAGGATGTATGTTCCAATTTTATTTGCGGAACTTTTTTTTTTTATTCTGCTGTCTGAGAGCGCGTGGCGTTTCTTTATTGTAAAGCAATAAAAATTTATAGGCATAGCGATATGAAATGGTGAAAAGGTTAAGCGTGTCTTGAAACAGAAGTTACAAAACTAATTTTTCAGTTAGAAGGCATATTTATTTATTTATTTCCCCCCTTTTTTTAAGCCCTCCTCGCTTTTACTTTTTTAATCCTTGCATTTTGCTTCAAGGTTTTTGTGTGATTCAATATATTTTCTAAATACTTATACACAGAAGCAGATAATGCTTTCCAATTGTTTATTGGGCCTTAGGCACAGTTCTTAGATGCCTGAATGTTTTTTTAAAAAATGAGGTTCCGGTCTAGTAATTGCTTTTTTTTTTTTGTATGCGTGTGTTCTGTTGCTACAAATATTTTTTGTCCCTTGTCATAAAAGAAAGAAAGAAAATGTGGTCACGAAGAGAACGCGATAAAAACATTTCTGATGTATGAAACGAATTATTAAAATTGAAAAGAAAGGGTGCTACGCCATGCAACGACGGAAAACCTCCATTACAAAGTAGAAATTCTGAGAAACCTTTTACAGTGAACACAATACTTATTCTCTCAGATTAGTTTAATATCTACTACGATGAAATAAAATGCTTGTACGAAAGTGATTTTTCATTTTTAAATTGACATCAAAGCTTTTATTAGATATGAAAACTGATGCAGATATAATGTGGAATACAATGAAATATGAACGGAAATGTTTCTGTTATATTTGTAATATTTCAATCAAATATATAAACCTTACTGTTATTCCGTATAAATTTAATAGGGCGGAAGTAAATATTTGACCATTTTTATTCATACACGATATAGAATATATGACATTATTAAAAAAATAGCTGGTAAAAGATTGATTATCATTATTTTGCTCTAAAAATAATACTCTTACGAAATCAAACAGAATAATTTAACATAACAGTACGAATATATGATGCTACTTCTCCCAGATACATATGCGGATATAATACATTTAAAATTCGTAAGTACGAGGACAATTCAGAAACTATCCGCCGTTTGGGCGTGGCGCTGGAAGTAAAGTTCGGAGCGCCCTCAATCGAATGCTCAAGCAATCTCTCTGATTTAGTAAGCATCCAGTCGGCGAGTGAGAGTGTCGTAGAGCCAAGCGTTTGTTAGTTATAACGTGACAAAATGTGTGCCACCATAGAAAATCCCGCCAAATGTGAGGAATAAGACTTTTTGGGCCAAAAAATATCAGCAGCTGATATCCATCGTGAACTATGTGCCGTATACGGACCAAACATTACGGGTGAAGGTGTAGTGTGTCAATGGAACTGAGGAACTTTTCAAGGACTGAAGAAAAAAACCTCTGGAATCACGGAGAGGAAGGTCGTCTGTATTGACTACCGATCTCATCAAAGAAATCGATGAAAAAATTCGTTTGCTCCGTAATTTCACAATCTCCAAACTTTCTGAACACTTTTAGGGATACGCTTGGAACACGTTTCCATGGGACAACATTTCACTGACGATGAGGAACTTAAAAACGCTGTGACACATTGGTTTAAATAACAGGTGGCCACTTTATAAACAGAAGGAATTGGTAAAACGGTATGGCAAATGCTTGAACAATGGGGGAGGTTGTGTTGAAAAATAGAGGAGAGCTGAATCTTTTACATGTAAATAAATTTCCCCCCCTCTGTCCTGGTTTGTTTTCTACAGTGATTCGGAGGTTATTTTCCGAATGGCCCTCGTATATGGTTCCCATATTTATAAAGTTGCCGCGGTAGCCTAGTGGTTATGGTCACGAACTCATGTCCACACCAAATTATGAGTTCGAGTCTTGGTGCAAATGTAGACCCGACTTGCAGAAGGGCTGATGTACATTAAATCTGTTGAGGCTACAAGTCCTCTTGTTGGAGAGGTGTGGTAGTTTAGAGGACGAAGACGCCAGATCGGGTGGCGTCTTCGTCAATTTACAGAGGCTCAAACTCACGAGTTCCATCTTCAACAACTTTCGTGTTGCTTTATATTGAAACGTTAATAAACATGTGCTCACCCATACTAATAAAACACATAGAATGAAATGCACATTTTCACAAATGTAGCTACATATACATCTAACTAAATTCTTGTCTTCTTCCTGCTGAATCTTCTTATTTTCAGAATTGATTTCTTTTACATGAAATAAATAATTTTATGACTAAGATTATTAATATCTTCGTTTTTGATGATTGAAATGATGTGCTCTAGTCTGCATTTGATGTTTTCATTAAATGCATTATAAGTAATACTGTAAAGAAAATGACAACCAATAAAAAGATAAAAAAATACTTTCAAAAGAATTTTGTAGGTAAATTTCGCAACATTTCCCAAAAGTGATTTATAAGTATGAAGATTTAGTAATAAATCAAGGGATTTATATAAGTACAAAAATATTCTATTTAAGATGTTATTTAAGAAATGAAATGTTATTAATATAATAGATAAAAACTTACTGAAATATTTTTGAAACATTTAATTTAACAAAATATTAATAAACCCACAATTTAAATATAGAAATTTGCAACCATTTTAATAAAAATTAAGAAATAAAAGTTTTATAACATTTAAGGTACATTAACCTAAAATCTCCTATTGCGATATTTCCACGAAGAAAAAAAAGATAAAGTTTCATTTCTCAGGCCATCAAAAGATTTTACAGATGGTTACAGACTCACACAAACTTGTTTTACTTTTAACGAAAACCAATAACATCCCTATAACTTATCTAAGTATCTAAAGTAAAAACTCAACAGAAAAAAGTTTAGTTATCTTTAATATATTACTACCCAAAATATGGTCTGCTACGAAAACATTACTTGAAACGAATTTATGTACTAAAAAAAAGGTGTAGATAACATATTTATAAACGATCCTACGCGAGATGCATATAAAAAACTGTCGTTTAAAATTTCACGAACAGACAGAAGACATTTTCGAGACTTAAAAGCCGCCCGTTTAAGCTATAATAGTAACCAAAGTGGACTTCATCTCCCATAATAGTCCAAATTTTCCAAAAATCATGGAGACGACACGGCCGAAATCACCTGTCGCAAATATTTCGTACCGGTAAACGATCGAACGCCGCAAATAGCCTGTGAGAAACGAAACATAATATCTCTTCGCGATAGGATGTGCATTTTCCGATAATGATTCATCATCGTCGTGCTGGAAATGCTCTTATCGATACAAACAACGGCTAATAACAAAAATTTTCCCAACCATCGGGTTTTTCGCCAATATTTTTGGCGATATTAAAACGAAAACTTTTCCAGTCTCGTTAAGTCATTACGGAGATATACTATTTATGCTGTTCTTGTCCAACCTAATGTCTCCTACTACATTCATTTTTAAAGCAATTTATCTAACCACAGAGGCAATAGAATAATATTAATAGAAAATCGTTGTTCGATATATTCGTTTCCTCCAGCAGCTTTCAATTATTGCTGGAATGAAATAATTAACTACGCATGGGAAAAGAGAAGAAAAAAAGATATTATGTACTTAGAACATTCGCCAATCGCTACCATTTCAAATATCGGATAACTATTAATTTAATTTATAAGTGGATGGATTTCGGTTTTGTATTCATACGCATAGTTAAGCAAATGATTACTTATATTAATTATGGCGTACGCTTCATGAAAGAAAAAAAACTTAAATAGGAAAATTAGAAAGAGATATGATGGGATTAAATTATTATCCTCGTTTTTCAGTACATTTCGATTTTATTTTTCGCAAAATGAAATGGAAAAGTTATATTGATTGGAGAATAAGAGAAATTACGAGTAATGGTTCAGCTTTTATGGAGTAATTTCTAAACTGGAAAATCTAGATAATCTAGTTCAGTGAAATTTAGCTGATAAATGAGGACAGAATGGGCATTTCGAGAAAGATTCATAAAATGCTTTGCATGATATAGGAGTCGATAGTATTTTAGCATTGTTTAAGTTATATAGAGGTATATATATTCTGTTGTTTTCAAATGAATTCCAAACACACACACAAGTAATATAAAAAAAAATTAAGTCAATTCCTACTTAGAATGAATGAATAGAAAGTATTTTATTAACGATTGAAAATTTGAACAAGAACAAGATATATAAATATATGCATAAAGAAATATATATATATATATATATATATATAGGGAGAGAGAGTGAGTTAATAGTAGGCATTGAAAAATGCAAAATATTCGATATTTTAACAAAAAGTGTGTTGGCGCTTAGGTAAAATTTTTTATGAATAAGCTTTTGCATATAATTATTCAATATATAATTAAATAATAACAGCAGCTAATAATTAATAGGAAATAGGTAAGAAACTTTTAAAATGCATTTCAAGAATTGAGTCTATTTTTGGTGAGATATTTTAAAAACAACTAGACTACCATAGTTAAACTTTAAGATCTAAGCTTTCTTTTTCAACAAAATATTACAATTTAAATTTTTAATCAATGAAATGAATTATTTTCAAAAGTAAAATAATAATCAATGAACAAAAATAGATAATTTTACCAATTCTTAAATGAAGAGATGGATTTTGGTTAATAATTTTACTTTTTTCTTTAAGTAAAAAATCATTTAAATATATTTTTTACCTTAATCTAGTAAGTCCAATCTATTTTTAGTCAATGACTTGTATTGTTTTCTATACACATGTTTGATTGAATTTTAAAAAGAAAATATGGCGTATTTAAGAGGATAAAACCATTATGCATTATATTACATAGTTGCAATATAGCGATAAATTATTGAAAGCGCAATTTTTGAAATACATATAAAAATACATTCACAATACAAACATTTTAGTAAACTATTTTTTGAATTAGATTTTTAGAATAAATTTAATATTTTTTTTTCTTTTTTTTTAAGCACAAAAGCGAGATAAAATGTCTTTAAAAATATTTCAATCAAATTTCTAGAACGCAAAGCTCAATTGAATATATTTTTAATTTAAAGATCAATGTCGTCAAATAATATTTTAAGCAATTATAATCCATTTAACTTAATTATTCATTTTCATAAATATCTTTATTTTTAATTACTTTCTAAAAAATGTAATATGTTATTCTCTTGTTTCAATATATATATTTGAAATTTATTTTTCCTTTTCATAGAAAACAAGACTTAAAAATATTTTTTGTCCACCTGTCTGACATTATAATTATACAAAACCATCGCTCATACATATGATTATAAAGTAATAGAATCAGAGCTTTTTTTGTTGGTTTTAAAAATCTTTCTAATTACAATAAAAAAAAACCCTTTTTGCATAAAATGTAATTTTTTTTACATAAAAACAAAGTTTTTTGGATTGTGAAATTACGCATCCAGTGTTTGTCAATACGTGCGTGATGACACAAGAATAATTAGTCGAATTCTTAGATAAATGGAATTAAAGAAAATCCCACTGGAGAAACAACCATTAAATGTAAAAATTTCTTACAAACGTTAGAAGTACCTCATCTTATTTTCACTGTTTCTTTCTTAATAAATAATGTTGTCACTAAAAACGCAATAACTATTTGATTTATTTTATGTATTAAATACACAGTTCCTTTTTTTTTTTTCTTTATTTTCCACTTTCAAAGAAAATAATCATCTTGAGAAAGATTCTAGATTACGACATAATATTCTAAACTTCTATTTATATTCACTACAAATGTTAATCAAAAAACATTTATGTGAAGATGATGAATTATTTATAACTATAACCGGCGTATACAATTATTCTTCATGGGCCTCCAAGATAGAATGCACGTCAAAAACAACTCTTGAAAGTACGAACATTTACAAAAGCACCGATACCATTACGGATGAATTACATCCATCCTCTCTTCTCAATAAAGTCAATCCACCACTGAGAATTACAGAACTAATCCAACTAGTTTTTTCATCATACTTTCATATCCAGACCGCCATATAACTCGTGTTATTAATGCCTACAGCAATCGTACAATCCATGACAAAACAGAGAGCCTCTACTCTCCCTTGACGGGAACTTTTCGCCCTCTTGATGCGACTCTTGTTGATGGTTGGGGTGAGTTGATGATAAACGACTCCGACTACATCGTGAAGTGTCTATCTCTACGCAGTGCTCGAAGCTCATACAACCGTGTAGAATGAATGGGAAAATACCACTGTTCTGAGAGTTTGGAGTGTTCATTATAAAGCATATGGGTGAGTTGGCTGAATATTCATTAGTATTATAATTATGATACGGCTATCGGATGGACAATAAAAATGTGAGATTAGTTTAGGAAATGTTAATTTTTTGTACTTATACTGTGGAAATATATAGTTAGTTTTCTTTTTTAGAATTAATAAACCTGACGGATTTTTTCTACACACATACACATTTGTGTGTGTGTGTATATGTGGCGTACACAGACATCTTTAATAGGGTTTGCAGATCCGGGATCCCGGTGCTTTTTCTAACCCCGAAATCCGGAGATTTAAATTTTGTCTGAATAATAATAAAAATTTTTATTCTCATCAAAATTTTCTAAGAAATTAATTCTTAGAATGACAGGAGAAATGCAACGTGCAACCGTTTATCATATTATATTTTATCTTTAATGTTCAGCAAAGCAGTCTGTACTCCAAGCCCAAAACGAGTCGTATTTTCAGCGTCAATCAGGAACCAGTGCGTCGTTCGTTCACGTGGTTCTTCGTTAGTTCGCCGGAGTCGAAGTTAAAGTCCTTATGCTGGAGGCGCGGTTTGAGGTTTACTATCATCGCTATCACATAGTGTGGATTACAAAGTATCGATATAAGGTATTAACTTACGATATAAAAAAGAGGGTTCGAGAAATTATTGCACTGATAGGTTTTACCCCAACTGACACTTGAAGGATTGAGGGTTCATCATATATATATATATATTTGCAGATTTTTTGTGTGCAATTATAAATGCTATAAGTAAAAAATATGTGTGCAGATCTCATTTCTCGTACGGGAGAACGTCGTACAGATCTAAGTGGCTCATTGCAATACTTACACAATGATATAAGCAACATCACAAGAATAGATTTTTCATCTCAAGACAGTTCCTTCTTCAGTTAAATGTCGTTAATTAATAGCGTACCTGCTTCAAAGACTTGGCACGTTTCAAACCTCATAGCATTATCAACAGCTCATGCAACTGGATCTTCTATTTCAAATAAGATAACACTTGAAATTGATTCACATTCTGATTTAATAACTGGATCAATTTATACACAAAAACCATTAAGTGTAGCAAAAGAACTAGATAAAGTTATCAAAGAGGTATATACACCAATGCAGTCGATTAGATTTGAGACACTGTCATAAAAAATTCAAAAGGAAAAGCATCTTTTTTGAAAATGGAGGGAGACGTGGTGACCACCTAAAAAGAACATACTTCTATTTAATGACGATAACACCTACTAGTATAGAATCCGAATGAAGATTTTTTACGGCGGGACAATTTGTAACAAAAATAAGAAGCCGTTTGAACGATGAAACGCTAGACGAGCTGTGTTTTTTTAAAAGCTTATTAAGAGAAACACAAGAAATTAATAAATTTTCTTTTTTATTTTCATTATGTACTATTTTTATTTGTTTTTTTTAAGATGAAATAAGTTTTTTCATTTGTTTCAATAAAATTAATATTAAGTAAATTTTTAATTATATACACTGGCCTAAAAAGTTAAGGTACAACATGTTTTTCGAAGCTCACCATAAAAAATGGCAGTAACAATAAAATGCATAGTTTACATGAATGATAATAACGAACTTTAAAAACATTAATGCAAAAACGATTGCTACCACTTTTATTTTATAGAAAAGAACGTATATTTATGAGTGAGAGAAAAATATGCAAATATCAAGCTTTCGTACTTTTGTGTGTAAGTTGTGTTGATTTTCAACAGTTGTTGGCAGTTTCGGTGACAATAGTCAATAGAGTTTAGAAAATGTCTCAGAGACGTCGTTTACCCAATTCGTTAAGGTGGCGGGCAGTTGGATGGATGAAAATGGGATTGTCGCAGGCTGATGCTGCTAGACGTCTCAATGTGTCTCGTAGTGTTGCTCAGCGACTTTGGGATCAATACCAATCCGAAGATTCTGTGTCCAGAAGACCTGTTCCAGGCCGACCACGAGCTACAACACCTGCAGAAGACCGTTTTCTAGCTCTTTCGGCACGAAGGAGAAGAACCACTACTGTGCCGCAGCTCGTTGCAGACCACTTTCAAGCATCAGGAAGAAGAATCTCCGCTACTACGGTGCGAAATCGTCTTCACAATGCAGGTCTGTATGCAAGACCCCCTCAACGGACGACAGCGAAGGAACCGCTTATGCTGGGCAAGAAAACATGTTTCTTGGACGCAGCAACAATGGGCTTCTGTGCTGTTCACAGACGAGTCCAGATTTACAATGGAGAGTGATTCAGGGCGTCTACTGATCTGGAGGGAACAGCGCACTAGATACCATCAATCCAACACTGTTGAAAGACACAGTTATAGAGGTGGTGGAATCCTGGTTTGGGCAGGGATCTCGCTCGGTGGCCACACTGACCTGCATGTGTTCCATGGAGGAACCGTAACTGGTCTTAGATATCGGGATGAGATCCTTGATCCATATGTCCGCCCATATGCTGCTGCTATTGGTAACGACTTCATTCTGATGGATGATAATGCACGACCTCACCGAGCTCGGATTGTTGAGGAGTATCTGGAGGATCACGGTTTGGAACGAATGGAATGAGCAGCTCGATCTCCAGACCTGAATCCGATAGAACATCTTTGGGACTATCTTGGCAGAGAGGTTGCTGCTTTAAATCCTCCTCCAAGGTCGTTACATGAGCTGAAACAAGGCTTACTCAGTTTCTGGTCTTCGCTTCCTATTCCGGTGTCCGACAACTTAATAAACAGCATGGGAAATCGATGCCGCCAATGCATTCAAGTTAAGGGTGGACACATTCCTTATTAGAACCCATTTTTGTATTGTTTTTATGCCATTTTACCACATAACACTGTGATGTGCTGTTTTCTCCAAGAATGGACTTTTCCGCAGAGATTGCTTTTTTGTTATAAATCGTTTTTGCAATACACTTATACAAATTTCTATGACGCATTCAATAAAAAACTATTTAATGCACATATCCTCCAAATTTTTTGTTTCTACATTCATTCATTTGCAAATTAGACACAAAAACCCGGTTGTACCTTAACTTTTTGAGGCCAGTGTATGTCGGGCTTTATTATGCAATTTCAACTATGTTAATGTGTAAGTATTTTCAATAAATAGTCTAATCCTAATCCTGGGACCAATTCTGGGATTTGGATAATGTAATCCCGAAATCCCGGGATTGAAATTATAACACGTGATTGCAAACCCTAGTCTCTGATGGAGGGGGATTGGATAACATCCTAAAGAAACACGTTGAGTAAAGCATGAAGGCGTAGTATCTATGGTAAAAATCAAAAATTTGTTGGTCTATGGGAGTTATACACCCCCCTTCCCGTTGTGTACACCACAGGCTAAATAAGAGGTGTTACAGGTACTCCATACTTGATCGAGATGCAATACTATTTCATTTTTATTTATTTTATAACACATATAAATTTTAAAAAAAAAAGAAAAAGGAAAGAAAAAAAATGAAAATATATAAAAATGGAATAATTAAAATAAAAATAATAAAAATTATATAAAATATAAATCGATAAAAAAGTTTTTCTGAAATATTTTTAAAAATAGGAAAATAAATTTGGTATATATAACAGAATTTTAATAAACCTCAAAGCAGATTTATAAAAAGCCTTGCTTTGAGAATGTTAATGAAAATAAAGTTTTATTTTTTAACACTAAGAATCCAGATCGATTATAAAAATCACAAAGAAATAGAAATGATAATTAATTATATTTACTAAAAAAATAGCATTTATTTTTCCTTATTCGAAATTTAGAACGATATCAATGCTGTTCTTACATTGTCACCTGTTTTGGCCTAAATTATAAAAAGCTAAGAAAATCCATTCAAGAGAAATATTAAAATGATTTTAATCTAATACAGTACAAATTCATGGTTATTCTTAAATTTAAAACTGAACGATCTAGGATTCACTCTCCCATAAAATATAGATAAATATTTGCAATGTTTCCTAAATAACTTTTCTGAAGTGAACAATATATTATATGAAATACAGTTCGAAAAATATCTATAAATTCAAGGAAATAGAATGCAAAGAAATGAAGAAAAACATATTAATAAAATACAAAGAGATATATTGAACTCACGATTGACATAGACAGCTCTGAAGTACTACTTTTTTATATATATAAATTTACAAACCCTACCATTCGAGTCAGGTATTTTCGATAATAAAATTTGTCAATCATTCGCAAACTCTTTCATAAGTATGGAAAATAAATCGTGCATGGAATCAAGTGTGAAGAAGATATATGCGAGTTTTATTTTTAAATTCAAAAATAAAAAATTCAAAAGAAATTGAAAATTTACATTTTAAGAACAATATATTTTAATATAAAAGTATTTTAGAGTTAAGATTCTCTCTCTCTCTCTTTCGAATGGAGTATCAAGAATATATCCTTATATTAATATTCGTTGTGGTACATCATGTATAAAAATTGTAACATAAAAAATACTATATTTTGACTTTTTCATTCAAATGTAATATTCCTTTCAACTTCTGATGTGAATAGCGAACTTGTATAAAAATGTAAAAGAATAATTACATGACAATGACTAAAAACAACCTTTGCAATATACAAAGCTTAAGTTTTTAAACAATAATCATCATTGGAAAATGTAGTGCTATATAATAGGCATTTAAATATAACTTCGATTTGATAACAAATTGTTCAATCTGTCTACAAAATGAGTGTACAAGTTTCGAGATAGAATAGAAATTTAGTTAAGGATAAGTAATAAAACTTATTTTTGTAATCAAAATATTTTTCATATCATATTTGATTTCATAAAATGCGATAAAAGAAAGAAATGTTATATTTATTTATTAAAAAATATATATGTTTATTTATTTTTCCTTTTTTTTTTTTTTTTTTTTTTTTTTTGAAATTCTGGACAATGCTTCTGAATAGAAACAAATCTTCCTTACAAATGATGTTTCTAAGGATTCATTAGCTTTTTTGACTTTCTTCTTTTTTAAAAAAGGTATTTTCGTTCAGCTGGAATAAAATGAATTTCAATATGAGAATCATCAATATCGTAAGGTCAGGGGTTCCTCCTCAATTTTGATCTAAATCATTAGTTTGACATTTCATTTCCTGAAACAAAATCGCGTGCTTTTTTTAAATTCACGACAAATATCAAACATTTCTTATACTATTTTACTTATTTAAAATACTTGTATATTTTTTTTAAAAAAGCAGATAAGAATTTAATTTAACAAAAAAATATTTGAAAAATCAAAGAAGTGGTGAAACTTCAAAAAATTATAAGTTATGATTCACTTTTAAGAATGAAAACGTAACCCACATACATTTCTTAGTGCTAGCATCTCATCCTTATAACGAACAAAATATTTATGTTAAAAGTTATAACTTTTCCTTTAAGATTAATTGTTCTTTTAAATGTAAATAGACAGTATATATATATGCAATAAAGATTTATATTCAACATACGACTTTCCCTGTATAAAGGGATTAGTGTTGGGTAGTGGCGCACGCAAGGGGGGGACCCACATCTGCCCCCCAAAGCCCTTGATTTATTTTCGATTGATTATAATCCTATGCATATAGTACGTAAAATTTAATTAGGTGTTTGTTATTAATAATTAATTTTTTACAGCTTTTTGATCCCGAAAATCGATAAAATCTAAAGAATATGTTAAGTAGTGTAATGGAGCATGATACGAGAATAATGGGCATTTGACTCTGGACCCCCGTCCCCTTGAAATATTCCTGTGTGCGCCACTGGTGTTGGGGGATAGTACTCATAGAATATGAACTGCGTAGGGCTAGGATGTCATACTCAAAGGCTAACTTGGGTCAAACAAACAAAATTTAACTTTAGGGGTCCCGCAGAAAAAAAATTCATATTCATAGAAACAAAGATTTAATTGGAATAATACATTACAACAAACATATATTAAATAACAAGAAAAATGCAATGTTTACATCCTGATGCTAGACATCTCTTCTCTGCTACCGCCTTTCCTATTTCGGGAGAAGTTTTGATATTTTATTATATATTATTTAGTGCCGATATATTGGCCAGGATGCAAAAATGTTTACTGTGGGTCGCATGCGGTCCACAAGTTTGACGCCCCAAGCGTAGGGTGAGGAGTAATAAAATATATAACATGTTTCGGCTTAATGTTACTCTAAATGACGGAACAGCTACCTTTCCCGGGATAAATAAAGCTACTGCTTATGTTAAGAAAAAATATGTTTACACATTATACAAACGATTACCGTAAAATCCGGCGTATAATGCGCACCGCCGTATAACACGCACCTATACTTTTAAACTGCAATTTTTAATTTTTAGGTATATTAGCCGTATAACGCGCACCACTTTTTTTCAAAAAGAAACCTCAATTGTACCAGCACAATGCTCTTATGTTTTGAAGTCATTCTAGACTTGCAACCTTTTAATTCATAATGAATATCAATCCTTTCAAATAAACTGAATTTCTATCTATGCGGAGATCTAACTTTTTTTTCCCCTTTGCTCAACTCTTTTTCTATTTTTAAAGCTCTCATTTTCATACTCGGCGTATAACACGCACCCGTAAATTTTGATCATATTTTGTGTGTTAAATGTGCGCTTTACACGCCGGATTTTGCGGTACATTTTTTTATGCACAAAAGGGGAAATTTGAATATCATGAAATTACTACATCTCTTTATTATATTATATTGTATAGTATTGTATTGTGTATTCCTAGGAGTGGTCGGAGAAAAAAATTAGTTCACTATACATCTCCAAATAACACATCGCCCACGAATACTTACATTCTATTGAAAGTCCATGCCATAATGTGTTGCACTACATGGTAATGAAACTTTTCAATGTTTTAAATAAAATAGAAAAAAAAAAGTGCAAGAGAAAAAATCCTGTGCGGGTGATGAAGATGAATACTGAAAAGAAAAAGGAAAAGAAAAACGACAGAAGAAAATAGCATTAAATATGTATCTTAGAAATGTGAATGTGAATAGTGGAACGTGAGAGAAGGGGGACGGGGGGAAGGGAAGAGTTGTCAGATAATAATGAAGAGACTTAGTACAGCATAACGAACGTGACCCAACCGCCAAACGATTATTGAATGGCTTTACGTTTCCTCTGGCTTCAAGAAAGGGGCGAGATGCACATTGATGGATCGCAGGGATGGCGGTGAAAAGCTCATTGGATATAGATGGATTGGACTAGCCATGGCATGAAAAATGGAAGACCTCGGTATTGAAGCACACGGGGAAATGAAAACAATGTATAAAATGTGTGAGAATGAGTGAGTGCAATATGTATACAGACGAAATGAATGAGCCAAACAAGTGTACCTGCAAGGTATATTCATTGGTCGGCTACGTTTACAGTTACTCAAATTAATTTCAAAAGGATCAAATATTCTGTTAAATAAAATAAAAGTGTTCGTCGGTTAAAAAAAGTAGATTTTAAAGATAAGAACACTAATCTTGTAGATAAAAATATAATCTCCCCCCCCCCTCCTCCTTTTAAGTTCGACCTGGAGGAAAAATAAATTATCCTTCAATAAAGCAATTCTAACTGGTGATGTATAATATTCTGGATGAATTAAAATAAAAAGAATTTAAAAATAATTAAGAAATCTTTAAAATATATAAACAGAGAGAGATATAATTTTTTTTTTTAAAAAAAAAGCATTCTTTTAAAATTTATTTATATTTTTTTTTTAAAAAAAAAAAGACAAAATGTTTGATTTTTAATATTCAGTACAATGAGAGCTCCGACTTTTAGAAAATTACTTGCGCCCTATTAATTGCATTGCTTTTCCTACTAATGCTTAATGTTTAGGAAATTAGTGTTTTTTATTTAACACATACTCTACAACAGTTTTACAGATTTCTTTTCTTTTAAATCCATCATGTTACGAGAAACTCCATTCCGCTTGTTTGAATTAGTTGTTTGAGATTAAAATTGACTTGTTGAAAAAGTCACTGTGTATGTATACACACAAAAAACCTAAATTTGATCAAGGAAACGAGGAAACAGATTGGAACCATTTCTAGAAGGTAAACTTGAGAATATATTTAAGTGTGTGTACAGAATATTTCAATGAAATTTCAAAATTATTATACCAGAAAACAAGAATATTTAAATATTTCATCTTTACTACGCTATTTATTAACATTTAGCTGAAGTGTATGTAACTTATAGGATTCATAGAATAATGAAAATGATTTTTCCAGGAATAAATTAAATTTCTTACTAAATTTTGAGACATAAAGAATAATAATAATGAGAAATCCAGAGATTATTAAACTAGTGCAGTTTAACTTGTAACTTATGTAAAATATTTCATATATTTTTTCCCCAAAGGAGCTGTGGATTGTTACTTTTATCATTACAGACCTAGAACATTCTACAGGAGCTGGTATCCCTTTTTAGCGCGGTATCATAAAGGAGACACCAACTGTCGCAAAGGAGGCACCTGAGCCTCGACGATGTGAGCTTGCTCCAGGAATTAAAAATTCCCGAGAGTATTCAAGCCAGACACTCAACGTATCTTTTACATGCTGCATAATCAGATGACATGGACGCTGTCGATTTCCTGCATCATGAAAATCCACCGACTTGGGCCTGGGTCGAACCCGCAACTTTAGGCGTACAAAACCAGCACCAA
This sequence comes from Trichonephila clavipes, assembly GCA_019973935.1. NCBI lineage: Eukaryota > Metazoa > Arthropoda > Arachnida > Araneae > Nephilidae > Trichonephila > Trichonephila clavipes. The sequence goes on from BMAU01008061.1 coordinate 133,970, forward strand.
CTAGTATCATATAATTAAACACTATCTTCACCTCTAGTTACAATTTTTCAATGAATATATAAGGAATCACTTGTGAAAATTTCAATTTTCATTCGATCATTTTTTGTTTCAAACACTTGTATAAAGACAAGAATATGTAACAGTACTAAACAGGAAAATCGATAGTTAATTTCGCGCACAAGTCTTACAAAAATATCTTAAGTATTGCTAAATGTTCTAAAATATTCATGAATAAAAGACTTTTCTCTTTTAATCTTCTATTAAATCAACCTAAAAATGCTGTAACTAAATTCTAAATATTTCACAAGATCAATAAATCATAAGCCCTTATACGTCAACTTTACTTTGGACTCCATTATCCATTATCCAGAATCCATTATCCAGGTTGGTAAAATAGCTTTACCAACAAACACTATTGCTATCAAAATCGCTTTTCTAGGAGTTATTCTTGGATACATTTACAAGAATCCTTTTCTTACACCGGGGATATTTTCGCAAAACTAATATTCAGATGTGTGACCACGATGACAGCTTTATCTGCAGTTGCTACTATCCTTATCCACACCCACTTTAGTAGAAGATTGATGTACTAACTTTGTCCCATTACCACTCTGGTAGGAACTCTTCTCTCGATGAAAGTAAGTTCCGGAAAAGCTCTCTCCGAATGCGCACTTTTCTTTAACGTCTTCGTGTGATGGTGATATATGACCCGGGTTGTCAAGACATTACGTCAGTATTTCTGAATGCGCACGGATTACTGTATATGCGACGATTTATGCTAAGCGTAGTGTCCTAAGAAGTAGATTCCTTGGTGAATTAAAATGGATGGTTTATTATGTTTTGCATTTCTTTGGTACAATGTTGCAAGTTATATATGAAACTTCTTTACTATTATATGATGACCAATTATTTCATTTTTGTTTTAGTACCCTATAAATAAGATAATACAATTTTCAAAGAATGCTGCTCTATATAACAAGCATTTAGAGTAAGTAGGTTAAATCTTTGTATGTACAAAATTGAAGAGTGATACAACATTTAAAAAATAAGAGTATTTCATTTTTTACTACTTCACCTAAACATTAAACTCGTCTGCTTTATCTTTTCAGCAGCCTTTCGTCAATAGTCCTGCGCAAAATTTTCAGAAATAATTTTTCGGCGCAGCTACAAGTTTCTTGGTGTTTTTTCTAAGTAATCAAGAACTTCAAAGCGTATTAGCGCCTAATAGGATTTACACTTCGATATGACAACTTTTTCTAAAATGGGTTGGCCTTTATTCCACAGTCTAGTTTAGGGATCCGCAACCATTTGGTGGTGATCCCTAACCAATCTGCCAATATGTTTCAGCCTGCCGCTCAGTAGGACATTTGTAAACACTTCAATTCACGACATAATGCGTGCAATGTTAAAGAACAGGGGTTAATAATATAGGGATTTACGGTTTTATTATATATTAATTTTGCATCATTTAAAAATATTGCAAAACTTAAAAACAAACAGCATAAAATATAACTATTTCTTCAACAAAAATAAAAAATTAAAAAACTTGTTTTAAACAGGAATATATATACTTTTATATCTTAGGTTTATAACTATATGACTATTTTTATATTTTGTTTATATGTATATGTATATGTGTGTATAATTTTATATATATGTGTATGTATATGTATATGATTATATATTAAAAAATTTTATATTGGATTATATTATATATATATATATATATATATATATATATATATCAAAATAAAAAATAGGCAACATTAAATATAAGTGTTTCCCTTCATAATAGTTAAATAAAAAAAAAATTAAGCGAACCTAGTGTTGCACTGCTCTATTTTCGTATTACAAAATCAGGTGTTTTCCTTGGGACTTTCAATTTGATACGATTCTGAGCACTCAGTTATTAAACTATTTCCTTGAGGAAACGAAATCTTTTTTATTTGAGGAAAAAATTGTTCATTTTGGTATGTAGAACCAAAAGAGGAAAACAGAGTACATGCACAATTTTCTCTTTTCAAAATATCAAATCTCTTCAGAAATGGCATCCAATAATTTACAAAACAGCTGTAAATTTATTTTTGGAGTAATCCTTCAAAGTCTTTTCGTAATCCCGTAAATGTCCATAATTCTGAAGATGTTTGTCAAATAAGGTCCATTATAAATTTATCAAATACCATACACTCGAAAGTTGGCAAGATTGTTGAATAATGCAAGAGCCATTGAGAATTGTACTGCGAACCACATGTGGCACTAGTGCCAGAGGTTGCGACCCCTGGTCTAGGTAATATATCGTATGATTTCGAAGCCATTCAATATATGGATCTTTTCAGTCAGTTAAAGAGCATTTTTTTAAAGCTTTTCTACGCCAGTGGTGAACACAAGAGTGGGATGTGAGGGTCCAAACTCCCCCTTTATATGCATCCCTATAGATTAAAGGTACCCAAACTTTTTTGTCTCATAGACCCCTTGCCATGTTTCTCGTCTTTGGCCTGCTTACCAAATATTAATTTTTGCACATTTGTAATCAAACTTAAATGTCCTTTTGACTGCTGATATAGAGCTACTTACTATAAGAGATTTAAATTTTTAAATGTAGTGAAGTATATAGTGTTTAAAATTTAAGCGCATGTTATAATTAATTTTAAATTTATATCTAATAATACATAAAATACATACATAATACATAAAATAACTGAGCAATAAAAACAAAAAATACTTTTAATGAGAGGGATGAATCTGACGCTTCAAAAACAAATTTTCAACATTTGGCAGGAATCATGTTGAATTTAACCTTAAATTTCCTTGGTTAATAGTGTCTATAGTCTTCCTTTTTTTTAAAAAAAAAAAATTTATTTATTTATTTGAAGATTGGCAGCTGTGGTATTACCATAGTCAAAGCTTTCTCAAACCTAGTTTCAAAATTGAATAGTATTTAAATTAATGTAGGCTAAAACGTCAACTTCCTGGCAGATTGTCTGTGACAAAATGAGAAACTACAACAATTCTAGATGTCCAATATTATACTCCTTTAGCTTAATTCTGGCAAGAAAATCTGAATTGATGGTCCTTGTTTTAATGAAATATGTGCTACCACCTAGTAACTTTGCAAATTAACCTCATTAAATGCAGTAAATAAATCTGTTAGAGATAAAAAAAAAATATCCGTGGTTTCCCCTTGAATACATTTTCTTTTAAAATTTGCTACGATATGGTTTAATGAGAACCGCAATCGTATAGATCCACATTCAAACTTCGTAGACCCCCACATTATTTTTTTTACTGCCATGAACCCCTTTTAAATCATTTGCTAGGGGTCGATGTAGACCACTTTGGAAATCACTGTTATAGATCAACAGGTTTTTAATTTGAGCCGCTGAGATAACCCCTCGGTACTTTCATGAATGTTCTTTTAGAATGTAAGTCCCCTTTCTCGTACTAGAGGATTGTATGCGCTACGGTTCTATGTTATAATCACAACATGAATAATCAGAAACACAGCACAGACATCTCTTAAACCATAATTCAGAAAATATAGTACAATCACGTCAACTGAGATAGTGCTATTTCGTGAACTCATATCAGTGGTAAAATTTCAATAAATTTATAACTTCGTTCATTATTTGCTTTAAACTTTTCCGTTTGTTTCAATCAGACACATGCATTTAAAAACGGTGATTTTTAAAAAAAAACTGACGAGAGAGAATCTTTTGAATAATCAAAAGTTTACTGTATGATTGGGATTAATACCGATGGAATATAGTTCTACTCTTTCAAAACGTAAAGAAAAGAAAGGATGGGTTCCTTGTTTAAATAAACGATTTCACAAGTTCTTACTTTGAGCGGAAAAACAAAAGCAAATTTCAGATTGGAGGTAAACATATAATTATTTAGCAAAAAAATGTATGAAATGGGAGTGTAATGAGACTCAATATATATATGCTCTTGAAATTTTCTCAAACTAAATATATTCAACAACTCGCTGATGGCTATATATATGTGTGTGTGTGTGTGTTCTTGCAGATATAAAAATACACTAAATTCTCGTCTCTATTTCATCCATAGACGATTTAATTTATAGATTTTGCAAATATAAGATCGACGTTTACGAGGTTCTATAAAAATTTTCTTCTCGTTATACCTTATTATTGAATACACGCATAAGTTTAGGGAATACACATACGTATCGCATCCTCACTACACTTAATTTTTATATCACACATTCTTAAAACCGGAGAAATTTTTTATCGCCAGTTACAATGCCGGTTTATGCATTGGACGCTTGGGGCGGGCACCCGAATAAGTCGGGCTTAATAAGATTTTCTGATAATAAATTTCGATCCGCCATTGCCAAGGGAGCCTATAGATCTTCTACACCCATGGCCCGAAATGAGCTTGGCACTGCCCAGTTGTAGGTTAAAAACGATTTTATTTCGACAGTTAATTTATATTCATCATACGTAAATTTGAACGATAAAACATACATAAATATCAAAAAATACATTATACTTATTAAACACGTGTTTAATCAAAGTATTCGACAAAAATTAATGTACATTGATTTTTAGTAAAAAAAAATGATAATTTTGAGGGGTTTAATACAAAAAGAGATGAACATAAAAAATTAACAGAATTATGAAAATAAATATTTTATTTTGCTTCTAAAATTTATATGAAAAGCATAAATATTTAAGAAAATGAAGCTAATGTTTTCAACGTTTTATTAACTTAGCTGAAATAATGTTATACGAACATATTTTATTTTTGTATTATTAGCATACTTAAGCAGATTATACATTTATAAACAAATTATTACAATAAAGTAAATTTAACTACTTTACACTGCGAAGTATTTTATTCAAGTAATTATATGATAAAAACAACCTTCAAAGCCTACTTATGTAACATATACAATCCCAATTTTTTTTTGACAAATTAAATGAGTTCATTATTATGAATTAAACTTTTGTTACAAAGTTTCCAGCAATATACCCTATAACTTTTACTTCTATAAATCAAATAATTAACGCATTTTGATATAGAAACACAAGGAATCAGATAAGGATAACGCATATATACGAGCGGAGAAAACTACATAAAAAACTTATATCTCTAAGAATTATCTAGTCCTTAAAAATTTTGGCACGAACTGCATTAGCATATTTCAAGGCATTCGTTACGCATCAGAATGAAAGTAAATTTATCATTTTGGAAACGCCCCCTCTTGAAAGAATACCCATCGCCACATATCAATTACGGTGAAAATCGCCTTGACCTTCCATAAAAATCACGCTTTTCGTTGCCGTGTAGGGATAGATCGATTTGCCTATATAAGTCGTGACTACGACCAGATATCTCTTGTCTTCCTACAAGTGCAAGAAAATATAGGTCCACACACCGATGGTTGGTTCCATGTTATTCACTAAGAATGCGCAAATATAATAGAGAAGAGACTATTTCTTTGTCTTCAGAGAATAACGAATTCACTATACTGAATGCTTTTTCTTTGAGGTAGTTAGTTGATTCTCGAGAGACGGATCTCTAGATATGTTCTTTCTAAAGAATATGTGATACAAAAGTGCTTCAAAATTTATATGGGAGAAATATGCAACAAAAGACATTGTTTCTGTTTCAGTATTCGTAACAGTTTCCTTTAAGAATTCATCTAAGTTTTTTAAAAATAATAAAAATTAAGATACACAAATAAATTTGAGATCTAATACTTCATGATGAATCATACTAAATAAAATCTGTTTATAATAATCTTTTTTTTTTAATTAAGGAGGTATACATAATTTTTTTTCTAACGATAGTAAAATAAAATGAAATGCTTTAGCCTCACATAAAGCACATTAATTTCATTAAAATCAAACAATATAATACAAGTTTATGTACACGTATAACTGCACAATTGAAAAACATTGCTTACCTTTTGAATGGAACGAACGAGGGTTAGCAAAAAATATTGATTTCAGAAATAGAGCTTGGTTTATTATTCTTGTAACCTACAAACAAAGGAAATGAGTTTGTTAAACGAATATATATTACTTTGACAAAAATTTATATACAGGGTGAACCAAACGTCTTGAAATGATAATAAAAGTTCATTACAAAATAACCGCTTAATATAACGATGCAATTATCGGATAGGTCAGTTTTAGAAGTTTCTTTGAGACAGTTAATGGCGCGAATGTTCCTACAAGAGTGACGCAAAGGGAACTTAATAAAAAAAGACATCGTTTTTATTGTTGTTGTTCGCGAAATGGCGTGGATTCAAGAGTGAGTCCATGTGTGCTTTGATGTCAGGAAATGAAATCATCTATTAATGTTCAACGTAAATTTTGATGTTGTTATGGAAGCAAACCTCCTGACATAAAATAAAAAAGCGATGGTATTAAATGTTTCAAGAAAATGGCAGCGTTAAGGGTCTAAAGAAGTTGCAGGGCTAGTGTGAATGTAGCAAGTGTTGAACTGGTCTGGCAATCGTTTAATCGGAGTACTACTAAATCAGCATCACGTGAACTTCAAATATCACGAAACAAATTTGGTAAGAATTCTTCATAAAAAAAAGGCTTAAGTTGCATGCTTCTAAAGTGCAAGACCGATCCAGCAGTGGGGGCCCATGTTGAAATTTGCTGAGATAAATGATCAAAAAAACATTATAACAGTATTTACAATATATTCAAACATATATTTGTCTAAAGTCACAGTATCACAAACATATTTTTGTCACAGTTTGGACACAATACGTATTTATAATCAAGGCAAGACTTTTGAATCACCCTGTGTATTTTGAGATTTCTATACATCAAAGATAACCCTATTTTTCTGTATTAATGCGTATCAAACATTCATTAGCTACTGTAAAAAATATGGTGTATAGCACGCACCAGCGAATAAATAACGTGCGCCTATACTTTCAAACTGCATTTTTTTAATTTTAAGGTTTATTCGCCGTATAACGCGCACCCCCTTTTTTACGAAGAAATCTGAAATGTGAGTATACAATACTCTTATGTTTTGAAGTCATTTATTCAAGGTATTATCCTAAAATTTTGTAGAAATAGTATACTTCTAGAACTACAACCCTCTAAGTTCATAAAGAATGCCGTTTCTTTTAAATAAACAGTATTTCGATACATATAGAAGCTTAAATTTGTTTTAAGCTCATCTCTTTTTTCATTTTTAAAGTTATCATTTTGGTTGCTAGCGTATAATGCGCAACCGTAAATTTCGGTCCCATTTCTTGTGTTAAAAGTGCGCGTTATACACCGGCATTTACGGTATGTATGCATATTTATGTTACTGGTTTGTCGAGACAGTACATTAAAGAGACAACTAATGCATTACAAGAAACGTAGTGCTACTTTTTTGTAATTGAAAGAATTATGCAATGGTAAACATATGTAAGAGCACAAATCGCGCGAGTGGCTACTTCAAACCCGCTGCAGTAATCTATGAGTTATCGTAATTATAATAAACATGCAACACACAATACTTAAAACCTGCCAGTTCAGAATAGAATCTGGAATTTACGCAAGCTATCGAGTGAAAACTGGATTTCAGTGATTTAGTTGGAATGTATCTAGTGAAAACTGGATTTCCAAATTGAAGCCTCGTTGAATTCATAGGCTTTGATCTAGCCCTAAACATTTCAAATTCAAACGCTGTACCTCATTCTTCTAATTGGGATAGTTTTCTGTAATTGCAATCCGCCTACATATTATTCACTGGTACTTTCGTTACAGCTGTTTCATGACAACCTCGCAGTGGATACAGCAAATACTACATTAATAATGGGTTTTTACGAGTTATTTTTATTATTCACGAAATAAACAATTTAGCCTAAGTTATGTAAAATACAAACACACAAATTTAAAGAATCAATAAGTACATTACATATTAAATTGAGAATCAGGAATAATAACATATGGACAATTAGTTACAAATAATATATTACTTGAATAATATAAAGTTGAGATATGTTGTTGTATTAAAAACAAAACAAACAGGCAATTGAAATTTCACTCATTGAGATTAGGAAACTGCAATAAAAAATTAAAGATATTTCATATTAACTTTTATAAAAAAAAATAGTATCATATGTTGTAAGAAAGTTTTGAAAGATAATATTTTAATTAAATTTTCCATTTAGATGAAGTTAATCGACAGAAAACACATTCATAGCATAAATCATTTAGATCAGATTCAAACTATTTCAGCCAAAATTTTGTATACATTAACTGCTACATTCTTTTCAATTAAGAATAATGATATATATTTTTTTCCAATTGGTTAAAATATATGTACCTAAGTTTTGATAAAATTTTATAGAATTAAATCTGAAAATATTCCTTGAAAAATCGCGTGTTATCTTAATATGTTTTTAATTTAATACATTAAAAACATATTAAAATGTAACACAACTGTATGTATGTGTGCATGTATTATACTCCCAATATGTAAACATCATTTAAAATAAATTATTAGATAAATACTTTCGAGGTATGTGCACTACTTCAAAAATTAATTTTATCGAATATTCAAACAAAAGTATGCTCATTACAGCAATCTTACTTAAAAAACTTGAAACAATGTATTTTGATACAGTATTGAGATATTTCACACCACATTTCAAGCTTTGCGAGAGTCAAATATCGAATAATCGAAATGTTGCACAGGGAAATTGTGTTGCTGATTAAAATAAAAACATGTTCATGAGAATCGCACATAAAACAATTCTTAAAGAGTGCATTTGAAAATTTAATATAATGGAATTTCTGAATATGCTCCATTTTCTCTGCAGTTAATTTGTTTTTAAAACATGGCTCGTTTGGCTCTTCCAAATTTTAGTAGTGGAAGATTGTAACATCGTTTCGTTAGTGGCACGCCATTAGCCATGTTTGCCTTGAATAATCACGCTTTTAGCTACCCTGAAACTCGTATTATTTGGAACGTTTAACCACATAGCTTTTCAATAAGTTTATTCTAAATTTAGCTATAGATAAACTTGAATAGAACCCTCATTATTTCTTATGAGGCGCTTCAAGCTTAGAACGGGAGGAGGGGGGGATCTGCGTTAATTTCAACCGTCACTGCACGCCTAAGCGATTACGATGAAACGATAACACAGGAACAACATAATGACTTTATTTTCCTCTTTCTTTTTTTACTTTAAAAATAATAATAATACTTAAAGCATGTTACAATTCTTCGTTTCAACTCCTGCTTTTCGTTCTAATCTCTAAAAAGCATCGAAGAAATTTCTTTGCAAGGAAATGAACAAAATCATAAATAAAAAGATAAACGCCGAAACGTTTTCTGTTTGAATGAAAATACTTAAGACTAATATGATGATTGAGATGCGCCTAGTCAAGCATGTATCTGATAAGGCGTTTAACTTCAGCAAGAGTCAAGTATATACATATATATACGCACAAAAAAAAGTCTTATCTCAACTTAAGTTTTAAAGTTAACTTCAAAACTTTTAGTTGGACGGAAAAAAATATATCTTAAGAGGAGAATGAATAATTATTAATCACTCTGAGTTACGAAGTTTTATCACAAACAAGATGCTTGTCGTAAAAATATACTAAACTAGCGATCATCAAAGTAGTATTTAAAAAAAAAAAATAAAGACAAGGAGAAAAAGAAATTATGAGTGCCATTTCAAATGATTATTACTGAAACTTTTTAATCCAGTTTTAATATCTAAATTGTAATCAAAAATTATAATACAGGTAAGATAAATATTATTGGCCCAAAGAACAAAATATTCGGTTAAAGACCAACTATGATAATTAAAAAGAACACCGTTCGATCAGCCCACAGTAAGTTATTGATCCGACACGGTATATTAACTGATAATTACTCAGCCGTCTCTTAATAAAGGATCAATAAAACCATTAATCGGGGCCAATTCGATTAATCGAATGAGTCTTACCAATACTCTTTCCTCTTATCGATTTTAATAATCGATTAATAAAAAGAAACCGTATCAAACACGAAGTATTTCTACTAGCTGATATAATTCTGTCACCAAATCTCGAAAATTAAAAATGATGTTCTGCATTCGATACATTCTACGTTTAAATTTCCGGTGGAGACTTGCTTGCATTTGAAAAAGAAAAGAAAAAAATACAAGAAATATTAATTCGAGCAATGCATCAGTGATGATAAAATTACAAGCAAAATGCCAATAATTAGGGTTAGTGAAAATAATTGGTTAATTAAGTTTCGAAATTCCATGCATTTATTTTTATAAGAACAATCCAATTAATTTTGCCTGTATTTTACGAAAGAAAAACACATTTAAGTCAAAATTTCATTTTTAATAAATCAAGATTATCATTTTAACAATATTAAAAATAAGGATAAAATATTTCGCTTAGTAACTATCTCCAGGTCAGAATTTTCTTTTACTTATTCGACAAATAAGTTGAGTACCAATACTTACGTATCATAATATGTTCTTTGAACAAAATCTAATTTGAGCTTTTAAAAGACTTGTAACATGTTAAGATTAAATCCAAGTAAGGAATTACAGCCCTTGCACTAATTTACAACCTTGGCTTGTCCTTTTTAACTTGGTTATCAATTAATATTTGTTCAAAATTTTGATAACTGAAGTGATTTAAATTCGATATTATTATTATTATTATTATTATTGAAAGCAGTGCACCCGTACACCACAAGTATTACACGGGGCTTAAAAAGAAAGTAAGACAAACGAAATGCGTTGGATAACAAAACAAAATTACGAAATAATGAAATAACAAAACAAATAAGTTACAAAGACAAAAGTGCATTACAAAATAAACAGTTACAAACAAAACCAATACAATAAAATTACAAAAAGCAAAACAAAAAAAAAATGAAAAATTTACTAAATCCAATCAATGAAGATACAAAATAATATGAACGAAGCTTTACTTGAAACAAGATGAAAAAAAATAGGTCAATTGATTTTATGAGCACTTTCAAGCATTTGCTTTCTTCATTAAATTTTGAATAAAAAAGGATGAGATGCTCAACAATTTTCTCACCACTAACATTGCAGTTATAAAGTTTGGTAGGGCACGTTATATCTGTTGAGGACCACTTTAAAATTACCATGGGCAGAAAGGAATTGTGTGATTTTATAACTGATAAAAAAAAGTGATCACAAAAGAATGTCTTTGTGCTAAATGGTAGGAAAAAATGTCTTTCTTAGAAGAAAGTGAACTGACCGCGTGCACTGAGTGTTCCAGAAAATAACATATTTCCCATCAGTGTTTTTTTTTTTTTTTTCAAAATGGTTTCAGAATATTAACTGGTAGTTCAATCCCCTGCTTGGTCGCAAACTTAGCGAAGAAATGAGCCCTTTCGATTTGATAAAATGATTCCATAGTTTTACAAAAAAAAAAAAAAAAAAAAAAAAAAAAAGCTTTAGAAAATAAAAACTTTCCAAAATTTCTAATCTAATGCTACATTTTTAATCGTATTATCTCACATATATAAATTAAACTAACTTAAACAATACGAAGTTTTTAGTCACTTATAATCAAGCAAAATTAAAAGATGAATTAAATAAATAAAACATCATTATCACACACACACACATAAAATATTTCCTTCCACCGTTCGACAAAGTAATAATTGAGACATCCTCTGGAATAATCACAAATGCTATGTAATTACCGAAATAAATGATCAGTCAAAAATTGCATAATTGTCCTATTACGACAACGTGATTACTCAATATTATCTTTCCGCTTTGCGGCTTACTTTATTAACACACAAAAAACATTGGAAAAAAATGAATAATTTCAGTCTCATCGAAACCAAACAAATCCAGCCATTTGCACGACACATTTTTAACGCATAAAAAAATCCATATCGTTCATTAATTACAAATACTTGATAGTATCATTAAGAAAACCATTTGTAACAGACACTCCCTTGAGATTTAAAACACGTTTGTGTCAAAGAAAAGTCGGCAAAGTGAAATGACACCGATTTGCAATGTCAGAGCGAAGATAAACGAACGATACTAAGGGACAGGGCCACTGAAATTCTAAATGGTTGATACGTGGGCAACTGGAAGACATCTAGCATCCCAAATATAATAGCAGCCTTGGGATTTGAGAACAAATTTACTGGGTGGGGCAAATTAAAGAAGGTAGGATGATGTTATTACACGAAGACTCCAGAAACAATGATTACTCTTTTCATCGCTTTTAATTGAAGATTCAGCTGCACTTTCTAAGGGAACCTCGTCTTACAGAACTCGTGTGTCTCTGTTACCTACTTTAGGGGACGGTTGTCATACTGCGTAGTTATCTACAGCACATTCAACAATTCAATAGATATCAAAATCAACTCAGGGTATGAATGATGCAATGACATAGGAATTCACTTTAAGTACATAATATACGCAAATTAATTTAATACTGGAAAAGCATGTAGGTCTTTTATCTTCTTTGATGATTTAATTCATAATTAATTTTTGTAGTGTTGGATAGTGTACTGGAAAATTGAAGATTCGGCTGCACGTTCTTAGGGGACCCTGTTTTACAGATCTCGTGTGTTTCCGTTACCTACTTTAGGGGACGGTTGTCATACTGCGTAGTTAACTGCAGCGCATTCAACACTAAAACAGTTAACAAAATCAACTCAGGACATCAATAATGTTATGACATAGAGATTTAGCTTAAAATACATAATGTGCGTACATTCATTTGATACTGAAAAAGCATGTAGGCATTTTTTAAAAAAAAAAAATTATTTTATTTTAGTGCTGGATAGTGTAATGGAAAATTGAAGATTCAGCTGCACGTTCTTAGGGGACCCTGGCTTAAAGAACTCGTGTATCTCTGTTACCAACTTTAGGGGACGGTTGTCATACTGCGTAGTTATCTGCAGCGTATTCAACACTAAAACAGTTTTCAAAATCAACTCAAATTATGAATAGAGATTCGCTTAAAATACATAAAGTTCGTACATTCATTCAATACTGAAAAAGGATGTAGATTTTTTTTCTTCTTTTTTGATATTTTATTTCATAATTAATTTTTTTAGTGCCAGATAGTGTGCTGGAAAATCCCATTAACTTGCGATTAGTACTTCTCTTGCATTAAACGTAACATGAACTTGGAAGGAAATTTTGAGCTTTCAGCGGGGATATGTCAAATTATACGAGGCGTGTTTGTAAAGTAAGTACCGTTTTTAAATTACGCCACCGCAGCGCTGCGGTCGCCGTTTAGTGCATGCGCGTCGTGTAGCTACATCTTTTGGGAAGCCACAGACGCCATTACGGAACCATCCGATCGAGTCTATATCTCAAGGCTTCAAATCAGTTGACATTCATCACCAAATCAGTGAAGTGTATGGTGAAAACATTATGAGTGATGGCATGGTGCGGGTTAGGCCTTTAAAGATGGCCACACAAACATTCATGATGAGGAACGAAGTGGGAGACCTTCAGTCTTTACCGATGAACTGATTCAAAAAGTGGACTGTAAAGTGAAATAGAACAGACGATTCGCGATTTCGTCCTTAGCTGAAAAGTTTCCTACTGTCTCAAGAAGTGTTCTTTACGAAATTGTGTTTGAACGTTTAAATTATCGGAAATTGTGTTCACGCTGGGTGCCAAAAATGTTGACTGATTACAAAACCAAAAGATTGGGCAGTGGATTGAGTTTTCTCGAACGATACAGTAACGAGGGGGGTGATTTTCTAAGCCATATTGTCACAGGCGATGAAACATGGGTAGTCTACATTACACCGGAATCGAAGCAGCAATCAATGGAATGGCGGCATTCATCATCCCCTAGGAAAGTGAAATTCAAAATAACAATTTCTGCTCAGAAAATCACGTGCACTGTATTTTGGGACAGAAAGGGTGTGTTGCTGGTCGATTTTTTGACTCGCGGCGACACGATCAATGCAGCAGCGTACTATGCGACTTTACAAAAACTGCGCCACGCAATTCGAAACAAAAGGCGTGGCATGCTGAGTGCAGGTGTCGTTTTGCTCCACGATAATGCCCGTTCACACACAGCAAATCGAACACAAGACCTTATCACTTCTTTTGGCTGGGAACAATTGGATCACCCTCCATACAGTCCCGATCTAGCGCCGAGCGACTATCATTTGTTTATGCACTTGAAGAAGCATCTGGCGGGGCAGCGCCATTCCGATGATGACGAAGCGAAAACGACTGTGAAGCAGTGGTTGTCTAATCAGGCGGCAAGCTTCTTTGACGATGGCATACAAAAGCTGGTCCCAAAATAGGATAAATGCCTCAAAAGTAATGGGAATTATGTAGAAAAGTAGAGTAAAGTATGGCCTTTCAAGTGAATAAATTATTTTTGGAAAAAATGTACTTGTTTTTTTATGTCAACACGGTACTTACTTTAAAAACACGCCTCCTACTATAATGACTTACTCAATAAGAGTTCAAGATGACTTTAAACTAGCTTTATAATACATAATGAAATTTTATCCTTAACGATTTTTCAACTTCCATTCTGAGAAAACAGGATTTTATACACATGACATAGTAGCGGGTTTTGTTCAACAGAAGATATTTAATTAATTTATAATTATAATTAAATTTTTATATATTATAATTAAATTTTAAATTTTTATTTATTTAATTTCCAATTATAATCACAGAAAAATATTAAAGAGATGAAATAAGTGATATAATTACTAAGTATTTCCTTAGTGATGTTTAAAAATATGTATGCAAGTAAAGGGACTTTCCACTAAGGAATAGATTGAGCATTATTTGGTTACATTAAAAAGTTATATTAATGATTATATAAAATAAATTAAAATGATGTAGAAGTGTTTTAATTCTTAAAGAAATATTTCATAAATGCATTTAAAATAGGAAATAAAAACTTTTCAAATGATATTTTAATAAAAAATTTAATACTTTTAAAACAAAATATTTTACATCGCGCACGAATAGTACCTTCCTTTTTATGCATTTTAAAAAGTAAGCGTTAAGTTTTAATCAAAAAGATAAACTGTATGTGTACTCAATTACTCTTTACAGACACACAAATGAAAGAAGAAATTACTTAAAAAACAAAGCTACATACACACATGTAATAGAATCTTCGCAATTTAGAATTTAAATAAAATTCTATTTATATAGAGAGTACAGAGAGAATGAAAAGTTCATTTACTTTCTATTTTTTTCAAATTCACATTTTTGGAATTAAAAAAGGAAAATTTAATATACCTTAATTACAGCCATAAATCTTTTCGAACAAAAATGATTTATAAGTGTTAACGTATAAATATTTAACAAAAAGTAAAAAAAAAAAATTAAGTATAGGGATTTATAAAAAGTTTATTTTTTAATTGACCAAATTTTATTTTTAATCATTTATGTAAATTCTCATTCAAATTACATTCTTAATCTAGAAAGTATGCATATATCTTTAAAACAATTTTTTAGCAAATATGTAAGGAATACCAAGAAAAAGAGATTTAAAGCAAACCTGAAAAGAACATCTTAACATTTTTCACGACTGACATGCAATCATATTTTTCACTTGGAACGCAAAGCAAGCTATAATGTGAAAATGATTGCACCTAAATAAAAACAGATTGAGGTTTATTCTACTGAGAAATGCGTTTCTTACATTTTAGAAGAAAATGGCTAACTTACGAGAAGGGAAAAAATTTAGAACACACGCTACATGAAATCTTTGTTTCCTTTTTTTTCCCATTCTGTTATTATGTATAGTCACAGAAAAACTGTCAAGAATATAATAAAGTTGTAAGAATAAATATACATTCTTTTTGTTAGAAGTTAAAGATATCTGAAGAGGAAAAGTAAGTAATTTTCTGGAAAAAAAATTACGTTGCCAAATGAAAATGACCTGTATTTGCAATTGTAAAGATTTTTAGGTACACAAAAGGAAAGCAATTTTTCTATTCATATATATATATATATATATATATATATATATATATAACTATTTATGAAATTTCATTTAAGATATTCGTATTTTAATTTTTAAACAATTCTTATTTTTAGTAAACTTATGCTATAAGCGCACAATTTAACTACAGAAAGTAAGAAATGAGTTTATCAAATTAACGTTTCCTTTTTTTTTCTTCCGTAGCTTATATTCTTCAAAAATTTCTTCGTAATTTATTAAAATGAAAAACATTTTTTACAAGAAAAAAATATTCCTTATGAAGCAAAATTATCTTAAATATATTCATGCGAATGTATCACACCGGAGGGAGAGAGAAGGGGGGTCGATTCCAGAGTCGAAAGTGCACCATTCGCGTGGCATGCCTCAATACGCCGCCAAACATATTCTTCTGATTTTAACGAACAAAAAGTAAAAAAAGTTATTCAATAAATAATTAGCATTAATTAATAAAAAATACTTAATTAAAATTTACGCAACATAACTTAAGATTATCAGCAATCGAAAAAAAAGGGATTTGGGGAAGGGGATCTGGACTTATGGACGCTTCTTGTGTGCGAGTGGTATATATGTAACGTATTAATATTTCCCATTATGTGAACTTAAAAAAAATTAGGTGTGTTTTCATATAAGAAAGATGTAGTATTCAGATTTCTTTAAGAAAATTAAGTAATTAAATAGACACACAATCAGACATATTTTCACAAATTAAGAATTAAATATTAATCAGTGGATAAAGACTAAAAAAACTGACTTTTAAAACTTAAGCTGATAAGGTATTAAGCCTCCCTTTAAAAACTAATTTACATTGATTTAATTCATCCAACCAAGAATGGTATGCAATTCATTTTAGGAATTTTCCTTTTTTTTTACATTATTATTTAAAAAATTGATGTATTTATTAATGAGAGCATTTCAGAATTAAAGAATAATAATCGTATAACATAATTTTAAGATTTTTTTCTTAATGCGTTGTTTGCAATGTGAATAATTTCGAGATAACATTTAATCTTTTAATTTCTAATGGCTCTATTTTAATGCTTTTTAATAGTGTAATAAATTCGAGCCGAGAAATAATATCTCCTCTTCCTATCGTTATGATTTTCTTATAAACATTTTTTTATTTCTAATGAGGATGCAGATTCGTATTTCACCATTGCAGACCTAGTACATTCATTCCCAGGGAGCTGGTATCTATTTTTAGTGAGGCACCATGTAGGTGGTATACCAATCACTGATAGTAGCTTTGACACTCAATTTCCTAACCAAAGGAGACCACCTGAGCTCTAGCGATGCATAACTGCACTAGGAATTTAACTTTGAAGAGAACACCCAAGACAAACAGGCACTCAACAGATCTTTTACATATTGCCTAATTATACGACATGAACGCTGTTGATTTTTTGCATCATAAAAATCCTCCGACTTGGGCCGGGTGAACCCTCAAATTTGGGCATACAAAGCCAGCGCCAAATTAATTACTCCACCCATTCGGCTTAAAGGGCCACCAGCCGGCATTTATGAACATAAAGTGACCTATTTTCCTTATTCACATGTTAATGTATTGACAATAATGGATAAAAAATCTTGTGATAGAAAACATAATAAATCTTAATTTCAGAATTGAATAAGCGAAAAAAGAAATACTCACACAAATCTTAAAAACATCTTTCAAAACCAAAGAAAATTCAATATCAGATCAAAATTCTTTGAGATAAAATATTAATTTCGCAAACTAACCCCCTTTTCCTCACACTCAAAGACATTATTTTTCAATAATATTCCTTCTTTCATGAGCAAAAAAACTTGTTTTTTAAATTTCTTTTATTTGAGTTAATAAAAAAAAAGTAATTTCAGGTTTTCTCAAAAATCATTTATTCTTCCTTCAATATTCTCTTTTTTAACTTGTGTTTAATAATACACAAATAATTATTCTTAAAAAACATGATCAAAGTTCAGTTAGTGATAAGAAAGAATACTAATATATTTCCCTAGAATATTCTTAAATTAATTTTATCTTCCGTAACATCGCAGGGGGAAAAAAAGTAAAAAAGCAAACGATTTCGCAAAATTATTCTCATTCTTCATGCAATTTGGAGAAGAATCTTTTAATAATTCATTTAAGAAACGCTGATGGCAACAGCATTTACCAGTCCGTCACAAAATCGACTGCATCGTTACACAATTCTTTTTATTCGCTGAGGAACAAGATTAAGAATGAGGAAAAAATGCAGAAAATCACATAAAAAAGGGAGAGAAAAAAAGGAAAATAAATAAATAAAACAAAACAAATGATCTTCTTTTCTATTCGAGTTCAATTAAAAATGCTTATTAAAACAAAACTACAGAGTTTCTTTGTCTAAAACGAATATTCTTCGCTCTGTTTCTTTCTTAGACTTCTATACTTCACATTCAACTAAATTTTAATTATTCCTCTTATGCCCGGTTTTGCTTTCGCAAGCTAAATCAATTATTTATTCCGTAAGTCGGTGGAAATATTAATGCATTGCTCGTTTTCAAGATATCCTTCCTTTATGTATTGCAAATTAATTTGCTTACTCGTAACACCGATGATTTTTTAGTGGTTTAAATTATGTATTTTTCAAGACGCATCTTTGCAAAACGATTGTGAATCCATAAGAGTAAATTGTCAAGAAGATTAATGCATTTTACTAAAAAGAAAAAAAGTACCCTGCAAAAAATGCCTTAAAAAGGAATGTTGCTTAAAAGAAATATATCGTGATTTTTTTTATTGCTGTTTTTAAGATTTTTAATGCATTTCTTTGATCATTCTTTTCATAAGTAGTGCAAAAAAATGATAATAATGAGATTATATAAAATTTTACAGACCGGGAAAAAAAACTTAAATAATTCATTCGTTTTGGCAACACTAATAATTTTTCGTTCATTTTTTATTGCCTTGAAAATAAAACTGAGCATTTGTGTCATACATATGCATAAGAGTCTTGAAAAACATACCGACAAACGAAATCGTGTATTCGAATGAATTTTTGACGAAGCCTTAAGTGTTTGTTATGCATTAATATTACCTGTGTAAAGAGAATTATTTGCAGAAGGAACATTTTATATTCATTGATAGAACATAATCATCGGTTTATTTTTGAAGTAGAATATCAATAAGGCTCATAAACTAAATGAACATTTGATTTAATAAGAATGCATATTGTGACACGAGAAAAAAATGTTTTTTACTTTCTTATGTTAACTATGGAATTAGTTAAAAGTTCAACTAAATATTTTAACTCGTCTTTGTATTTGACACATATACTCGTATATCCATGTTATATGTATAGGTAACATACGCATCCAACGAAATTATTTTTTTAGAATGTCTGCTACAGGTAACATCCATGACATTTTTGTATGATTAAATGTCCATCTTTTTTCTAAAATTTTTAACTTATTTAGAAGACGAAGACATGTTTAGTAATAATACAAGAAATAATGCATAATTTATAAGCCTCACTATGATAATCTTTTAGTTTAACGATTAAGAAAAAGCATTTTGTGGTCCCATAATACGAAACACATAAATACAATTAATTAATGCAGTTCTTATCATAGATAAGTTTTCGAAATGTGTAATACACTCTCCTATTTCATTAAAAGGAAGTATTGTCAAATCAGATTTTTAATTATTTAATGCACTACTATGCTACATTTACTGTTGCTATACTAATAACAAAGCCAACAATAATTTATGTTTGTAATATTACCATCGAAAAGTGTATTAACTAGCATTACTGTAAAAACAATTTTTAAAAATTAAAATTTTTTCACTGTTTTTGCCTCTTTTTTTTAAATTGAAAAAATTCACTCTCTCTCTCTCTCTTATATTAACATAAATAGCATACATGAAGACTATTATACACTAGCTGTTTAAAAAAACTCCAAAAGAAACGCAAATGGCACAAATATGATTATAAACTGCAATACAACTATATTTTAAAACAAAATATCTTATTTGTGCATGCATAACATGTAAATAACAATAATAAACACTTCTTAAGATTCATCAAAAAAAATTAAAGTGCAAAAAAATCTTTTACAAAAATCCAAAAAAAAAAAAAGTTTTTAAAATCAAAAAATTAGCGTATCCTTGACATACAAGGTTAACATACCTTTGATCCTTTGATATACATTGATGCATACATGAATTAAACTTACCCTTTAAAATGAATTTGAAACTAAAATAAGTTTTATCATTAATAACTGAAAGGCATGCAGAATTAAAACTATGGACCCTGATTTTCAACACCTGCTGTGCAGACACAGTTTCATTACCTTCGCTGCTTTCACCAGATTTTTATCTTAATGACCAAGAAGGACAAATCATATTTCCGATATTCTCAGTTACGACGCTCAGTACTAAAATCTGTGAGCTAAAATTACACCTCAAGTGCAACTGGATACTCTTCAGTACAGACACAGAGGCACACCCAAACGATATTTTCGGATCCGGTGCACCCTTCTTAACAACGCGTTCTTTGAGTAAAATCATAAAAACTCCCACTCTTTTCGGAAACGCCACCTAATAAAAAGGAAGCCGTTATTCTTTCCACAAGCAGTCGTTAAGGACGTCGTGGCAAGCAATCCCCCTCCCCCGTAACGAAGTTACCTACCAAGCCTCGCAAATCTTTCTTCACCCTCCCTACCCCCTAACAGAGAACTGCCTCCTTGTCCCAGTACACCCCTCAATCGTGATTACAAGTTCACTCGTCACACATATATACAGCCTGGCCTATCATAAATCTCACAATACACAATTCCCCCAACTTGGCAAGTGAATTCCCACGAATAGTTGGTGTCTTCTGTGAAGGAATAAGAGAATGGAGTAGGGGTATTGATTTTCGAAATGTCCCACCAAGAGTCGAAAAGTTCGATTTTCGCAAAGCGTGAGATATTCCTCTCCAAATAGGTGGCCTTGTATGTAGTTAAGAGGTCAGATGCTGGTGGTGGCCAAACTAGTTGGGATCATTAAATTGTATGTCTTTCCAGTTGTTGGCGGTAGGTCTGTGATTTATGATGCTTAACTGAAGGTAATATGCGGTCCATATCGGAGCTCTTGCGGTACGTCTTTATCGTGCAGTAGGGTTGAAAGAAATGTGATGAATTGTTTTATTCAGCTGTTTGATCGGGTATTGATATCAAGGATCATTGAATCATATGAATGGTAAGGAATTTGCAGGTGCAATAAATGCAAAAACTTACACGTTTATCAATTGCATTTGGCACGATTACTGTTTACTAATTTGTGAATGTAAAATTAAGTAAAGAAAATGTGACACATAAAATCACAAAACAACAATAAATATGTTGTGCAAGAAATCAACAGACATTTGATAGTAAGAAGTTTGAAATTTCGAGATGTTTTTAAAAATTTATTTACCTTTATACATTAATTTTTGTTTTTCTTATTCATATGCTTCAGTTTTTAAACAATAATTAATTTAGTTAGACAGTATTACATTGTGATATTTTCAATGATACCGTAGAGATCTGATTAACGTTACACGAAACGGATTACATAAATATGATCATTTGGCGAATTATTTACGACAGTTTAATTTACATTTAATGCATTGAGCAAAAATGCTCGCAACACTGTTCAATACGTTTCATGGAAAACTTTAAGTAATGAGAAAAGCCAAATTACATATTTTAAAAGAAAGCAATCTCTAAAAAGAACTCAATTAAATACGAGATATTTCTACGTACGAAATGAAAAAAGAACTTTTAAAATGTTTTTAATTTTGAATTAGTTTGAAAAACTTCATATTTTTCCATTTAATTCTTTTGTAGGTTTTTGTTAATAGTTTAAATACAACACTATATTTGCAAAATAATAATAATAATAGTAACAATAATTCCTAAATCGGAAGAAACAAATTAAATATGAAGGCGAGTATTAATTCGATAAAGGGCAACGAATTATGTGAATTTTCTAAACAATTCTGTTCAATTAAATTAAAAAAAAATATTAAATTATACATATAAGAAGAGTGAGTGTACAATTGTTATAATAAATATTTCAAAAAATGAAATGGGTGAGCCTTAAAAAAATATATTCTGGTAACAGTAACTTTAATAATAAAATTTATTAATAATACGATAAATGCGTAACTCACATCTTATTTATTTATTATAACACTTCTTAAGCGACTCATGAATTTGTAACCATAATGATTTGTGAGTTGTTGAGAAACAACCATTGCAGTATTTTAAGACAAAGCTATAACAACACTTAATTGGTTTTGCATTGTACAAAGAAATGCACAGCCATAAGTTTAAACTTCCTTTTTTTTCACGTTAAGGTTTTTTTAATATATAAAATATGTGATACGTAATTTTATTTAAACTATACCATATTACTTATTGTACTTCTTTTGCTTTATGCTTTCTTTCAGAAAAAATATTTAAGTGTGTATGTCCGCACGTTACGTGGGTGTTAAGATAATATTTTTCAAGTAATTATTCTTCAGAAACTGCGGGATGTTTTCATTTCTAAAAGAAAATTCAGCGTAGTTGTTTTCTCATCAAAAAGCCAATACATAATTCGAAACAACATTCTTATTCTTTTTGCATCTCAATTGCTTATTTTTCTTGTTTATATATCTGAAAAAACTTTAGGGGGGTAGATAAATTATATGTTAAAATACTAGATTTCAAATAAGAGTGCAAAAAAAAATGTAATTCTTCAAATCTAATTTCGATTTCATGCTCGAAAACTTCCCTACTAAATTTAATTCACTTAAATATTATGGGTTCAAAATCTTTCCCATGCTGTTTTAATTTAAAAACATGCATATGTAATACCTGAGACAGGTGCACACAACTTTCCTTCAACAATATATATTTCCATATGACGATTATACCGAAAGCAGCCCAGAGGAATGACATGTTACGTGACAAGATGATTTATTCAAGTAATTATTCTCTTAACCTTCATGGCATTCATTACGTTGTCATATATATATGTCAGCGCTGTCAAGCAATAGAAATCGATGAATCCTTAACTTTAAAAAATGATTATGTTTGTCATAATAAAGTTTGTGTTCTTAAGTGAAATGAAATTCCTTCTAGTATTTTTCAGATCATATTCAAGACGGATAAAAACTTCGTCCATCTTTTTTAATTCAAAAAGACGAGTACTGAGTGAATCCTACTATTTAAAGCTAATCATGGTACAGAACAAAGCTTTTGAGTCTTTGTGCGCCAATACATTATATATATATATATATAGATCCTATAAAAGAAACCACTTCCATTTCAAATTGCTTTATGTTGCACAGTTACAATGGAAATCAATTTATTTCGTAATCAGAGACTGTAGACTAATTTCGTTACTGAAACGATTTCATCAAGAAATGCCAATAGCAATTACTAAAAATTTACTAAAGAAAAAAAAAGAAAAAGAAAATGTAATTCTAGAGAAATATGTCGCACCATTTTATAGCTGTTAAATTGACAAGCTTCATCTGAAACAATGTAACGAAACCATTAAGTTCTTTGAAGATCCGTAGCAATTTAGAACATAAATGTGAGGTAATCGTGAACACATTTTTATTATTATTTTCGGAAGCATTATTAGAGAGTTACTTTGGTAGATAATTTTCGAACATTAAGTCTAGCTGGAATAATATGCTGGGAATAAAAAAGTAACTACAAAGCATAAATTACTTGACGGAAATATTCTTTTCCCAAAACTTTCAAAATGCTAATTATTCCCAAATGTATACTTAAAACTTTGTATAGACATCCAAAAGTACCTCAAAGAAATAGAGAAGAGACAAGACATCGCCTAGAATAACAGACATTAATTTGGAAGATTCTGGACTTCGAATCATTAAAGAGTACTTTTCAATGGATTCATGAATGAAATTTGATCAGCGGCGCACACAAGCGGAGGTCCTGGGGTCCGTACCCCCCAAGCCCTTGATATTTTTTCCGATTGATTATTATTCTAAGAATATAGTACGTAGAATTTAATTAAGTATTTGTTATTAATGATTAATTTTATTAATTAATGCTAATTATTTATTCAATAATTAGTTTTTTACTGTGTTTTGTTCCCGAAACTCAACAAAATCAAAAGGAGCATGTTACAAGAATGATGATCTTTCAACCCCGACCCCCCCTCCTTGAAAAATTCCTGTGTGCGCTACTGAATTTGATATATATACATACCTTTTTAAACAATATAGTTTTAATTGTGACATCTTTAAACATAAAGATTTAATCTAAATTTTTATGTATTTGTAAAATATTTTTAAATATATAAGAATATAATGCAATGCACAAATGCAACACATAAATAAATTTAGAGGAACCTCAAACTATTCAAATAGTTTTAAAAGATTCGTTAAAATATTTATATAGTTATCTTAATAAAGAAATTCATTTCTAAATTAAATTTTTTATAATAAATACTCTTAAACATCGCAGACGATATTGTATATCCGTATGACTTCGTCTCAATAATTCAAAATGCGAAACATTTATTAAGAAAATTGTAAGTAACAAGGCATATAAAGCATTTTTTCAAAAAATAATTCGAAATTGTTTGTATATACTGTAGTATAAACTAAATATATGTTTTCTTTTATAGAATCATAACTTCATAAATGCTTCTTATATATTAAAAAAAGAAAAATGTTTTGTGAATTAATTTCTAGTTTGTTTCTCTCCCCCCCCACAAAAAAATAACTTAAATCATGAAGAATTCCATAAAAATGCACATCATTATGTGATTTCATGTATATTGCCATACTAAAATTCAATTAATCTATTCCTAAATGTTGTTCGAAATAAGTAAAATCAAACTTTTTTCATTAACATTTCCATGCAAAATAACTACTCAGCATTAAGTTTAAATTTATCACATTCTGATCATGTCTAAACACCTTACTATTTCCAAAGTGCATTGGAAACAAAAGTAATGATTCATTTTTATCAAATAAGTAATGTAAGAAATACCAAAGAACCACACCAATTGCATTTGATGGAAATCACCTTAAGCATTTGACAGTGCCATCTAGTGGCACTGTTGAGAACTCAAATGTAATTTTTTTATAGAACAATGCATGTAAATCACAAAACCATAGTATTTTAAAATAAAAATCAACATTTAAATGATAATCAATTATAGAAATATATCCACACCCTGAAAATTCTCATTAAAAATAAAACTGATGTTAAATGTATTTTATGCAAAATGAATCTGGCTAAATGACTAGCCAACGAAAAATATATAATAAATCGAAATATAAATTTCCTCTTAACATTATAAGTCCAAACTTCCTCAACAATACCATAAAAATAAGTTCGCCTCCACAGATTGAATTTCCAGCCTCAGTTATAAAATTATCTCACCATGCGTGAATGAAGACTGGCCAATTGAGAATCACGTGCCGTTAATTACAAATTCATTAGCCCTCATGCGAAATTACTGGGTTCTAGCAACGCCAATTACCGGTCTTCTTGACGCACTTCCTGGCATGAAATGCATGGCAGGAAATTGGATTCTTCTCGAATTCGAATGCGTGTGGAAACGTACTGAAAATTTTACATACAATGCCCCAGCTGTCGTAAAATCGATGGACATAGAAACAACTAGCTCATTACCTAAGTTACGATTGGTTCTTTTATCTCCTTCTTTTCGTTAAGGTGGGGAAGTAATCGGTTTTTAATGTCTTTTAGTCTTCTTTGGGCATGAAAATTTCATTTTCCAATTGTTCCAGAAATTTTATGCGTTACGTTTAATTTTATAGTAAATATTTTATTTGGTATTATTAAGCATATACACGAATATACAAAGTTATTCATAATTCCATCAAGTGTATGAAAGCTCCAAAGCAAAAAAAAACTAAGATGAATACAACAAATAGAACATTTGTAAGAATACAGAATCAATCATTGGCGTAACGTTCACCCCCGCATCGCGGAGGGCCCCAGATGTCTAGGGGTCCCAAAGCC
The DNA here is from genome assembly GCA_019973935.1 of Trichonephila clavipes. NCBI lineage: Eukaryota > Metazoa > Arthropoda > Arachnida > Araneae > Nephilidae > Trichonephila > Trichonephila clavipes. The sequence goes on from BMAU01008061.1 coordinate 159,910, forward strand.
TGACTGCCGCCAAGTACTTACCCAGAGTAAAATCCAACTTGGGGGCCCAAAACCTTACTTTGCAGGGGTGGGGCTCAAATGTTCAACGTTACGCCACTGGAATCAATTAAAGTTTTATTTACATATTTTACAAGAGTTCCAAGAGTGAAACCTTAGTTACACGGCACACATCAATGCGGCAGTCCTGTTCCTGCCACAATTTACTCAACGTGGTACTATCAACGTTATTGCCAGAGCGTTATCCTTTCACGCAGTTCTGCATCACGCCGCAAAGGGAATACGAAAACTTAGTCTTATGTAAAAGACAGGTTTTCCGATACTACAGGTAACATGGAAATGATAACAAGTGCTGTGCTAATAACGTTGATAGTACCATGTTGAGTAGAACGTGGCAACAACAAGACTATCGCATTGATGTATGCCGTGTATCCAGGAGCGTAGCTACCGCCGTTTCAATGATAATGGCCTCCCAAGCTACAGGGGCCCCAACATGCGTAACTACAGTCCACTAACAGAACTCCCATATCTAAAAAAGAGCCCCGAAGGAATTTTGGTATCAGGCCCCCTCAAAGCTAGCTACACCAGTGTGCGTAACCAATGCTCTACGCATGGAACTTAAGTAAAGTATGTAAATTAAACTTGTATTGGTTTTTGAATTCGTTCAAATGTTTTTTTTTGTTATTGTACTTGTCTTTTTTTCCCCTATAGTGCTTTGAAACTAGGTAGGGAATTACGAATAGCCCTGTATTTTAATTTTCTTAGAATCAAATCTGACGGACTTGTATAGTAATATAAAAACTTACAAATATTTTTATACCTCAAAAACAGTACTAAAAGAACTCTCCAAACAATGCAAAATAAAATACCTGAGAGAAAATTTAAAAAAGCGAGTATATAATAGAAACTTTTCTTAAATCTTGGGCACCGGCAGATGGAAAAAGATGATACTAGCTTTTCCGTAGAAGGAAGCAAACGACATCGTTTCAGTAAAAGTATTTTCACTTCAAAACCTAGTCTTTGCCTTAATGCACTTGCATTCGAAGGCATGAACACTGGAGTGAAAGTTCTTTTTAAAAGCGAATTCCAAGAGAAAACTTTACGGAAAATTTCAGGTCACTTAAAACTAGGGAATGCCTGTGCATTAGCATGCTTAATTAAAGTAGCAGTCGAACAGCAAGAAAGCGCCAAAATATGCTAAGCAGTGAAGAGTGTCCCTCAGTTGAATGCTTTCAATGGGTTTCTGAAGCTTTTAAAGCAGCTGGGAAACAAATGTTGCTTCTTATCCCAAAGACAAAGATTCTTTTTCATGATGCTCTCATTTTTTTGGAATGGGGGAGAAGCGGAGAGTTTTTTTAATTCTCGTACTTGTGTTTTTCTCTTAGTTAAAACAATCCCTGTGTGTACATAAAAATACGCATGGATAACAAAGAAATATGAGCAAAGAAGTCTGAAAACTATCAAGAATGTCTCAACAAAGTGAATGCAAATTCTGCAATACTATCGTTTGCTATATATTCACAACTATAATTAAAACCTAAATAATTTTTTAGGATTGTTTTTTTCGTTTAACATTCCAAGCCTAAGCCCGATTCGGGGAACATATTTTCAAACAGAGAAATATATATACCCCAATATTTTCATATATATTCTCAACAATGTAATGTATTTCCGTTTTTATATAGAGTTGTATTTTTAAATTTCTTAAAAAAAAATGCACAGTAGCGCACACAGGAATTTTTCAAGGGGGGGCGGGATTGAAAGTTCACCATTCTTGGATGATGTGCTCCTTTTCATTTTGTCAATTTTCGGGAAGAAAACACAGTAAAAAACTAATTTTTGAATAAATAATTAGCATTAATTAATAAAATTATTCATTAATAACAAGTAATTAACTAAATTTTACGTACTATATACTTAGAATTATAATCAATCGGAAAAATCTATGGTTTGGGGGAGTCTGGACCCCGCCTCTTGTGTGCGCCACTGCACATGCAACATTTTGCTTTGCTGAAAGTTTAAAACGATTTAGCGTTACAGTATATGAGACATAATTCAAAACATATTTTACATGAGGGAAAAAAAAAAGAATTCATTCGAATAGAAGTAAGAAACATAACAAAGTGTGCCGTTCTTCATAAGGTAGCGAAGTTGAAAGGCAATATCAGAGTTGGATAAATTTTCAGTTAAAAAAAATACCATGCTCGAAAATTAGGTTTTATTCCTTAACAATTAAATACCTTTTAGAAATTTAAACAAATCAATTTTAAAACAAAAATAAAGAACCTTTTAGAAATATTCTGTAGATATTCTATGTATGCTGTGAATATTCTTTGTGTAATAAACTTGTTTATATTAAAAATTTTAAACTGATGTTCTGTGAAAATAATCTATTTCTAAAAATTATTTTTATCAAATTATTTATTATTTTAATTCTTTAACATCTATTTCCTTTTTAAATTTCCGTGGACGTATAAACAAACATTTCCATCATGTCATCTATGATTTTCTCATTGATAGTCTTCATGTTGGTGTGATGTGGGAAATTGCAGAGTGGAGTATAACAAAAGACGAGTAAGTTCCTTACTCGTCTTTTGTTCATGGTTTGAAATCCTGTCACGTTAATAAACAACGAATTAATCAATCCCATTTGATAGAATATTTTTCGAAGCTTTATCTAAGTTTAAAATGTTTAACGAAGTTTTAATATAAACATATTTCAATGTTGCAACTTTTATAAAACATTGACATATATTCACTTCACAGAAAGAAATTCGAAAATTTTTGCAAAAACAAAAAAACAACCGAAATTTTTAAAATGTATTCATTAAAATGTGAAATGATTTGTGGATACCCTTTGAATGAGATTTACGAAAAATATTGTTTTTAAACATATTATATTAAAATGTTACTCTTTCAATTAAGGATGTTATATGAAAATAATATATCGTTAAAAACTTTAATTAAAAACTGTATAGATGAGAGAGTATATAGAAAAACAGAAAATTGAGCTCGCGAAACTAGTTATATATTAAGTTTAAATGCAGCTAAAGTCGAAGAGAAACAGTTCGAAACTTTATATATTATATTGGTTTATATATATAGTGGATAAAAACACAATAAGTAAACTTGTTCAGTTTCTTGTGGTTAGTAATAACATTACATTACTGAAACATTCGCAATATGTAAACATTTTTGTGGAAAACGTAACCGCCACACTAAAAGCAAGAATTTAAGTTCGATAAAATTTCGAACGGCAAATTTATCATAGTATATGCTGAAATAAAGTAACTAGGCCACGCAAAAGCGATGTTTTATTGAATGAAAGTGAATCCTCTTTGGGTGTTCATTTTAATTCAAACGTTTCTGTTTCAAATGTGAAATGATTTGCCATAAAAGTTCTCTAATTAAGGATTATAAATAAAATAAAATTAAGAGTACTAAGTTAAAATTGGTATTTTAAGAGAAAAATGTTCTAAATGGTTGTTCCGTGAACTTCAACGCCCCTTCACCTATGTGGTTAGTAAAACATTATCGTCGGTTTGCGTTGCTCCAAGAATCGTTTAATCTAAAATAGAATCTTTTGTTCTAAGAGAAAAACGCATAGAACAAACAGAAAAAAATTCCGTTCAACCAAAATCAACTTGTTAAAAAAACGTTATTTGCCTGTGAAACACAATGTTTTTTGGAATCGGATAGAGGTGCCTTCACATGATGGAGAAACTGTCTAAAGAAAAATATGATATGTTAAATCTCTATGTATTTGTCGTATGCTTTTGTTCTAACGCATTAAAATACAGATTAAAATTCCTCGAACTTACTCCAATCTCCTGCTGAGCAAAATATATAAAAATTGGATTCAGGAAAAAAAACGCACCCTGTTATTAATTTTGCTGCTACCAACTCTGGAATGATACATCATAGTTTCAAAACTACGGAAGCATTAATAATCTTCGTCTGTCAACGAGGATATATTCACCACCGTTGCCATAAATTTTAATCTTAAAAATGAATTTCTCCCTTCCGCTTAATGAATAATGATTCCGGAAAATGTAATTTGCATTCGGATAAATAAGGTTTAATTTTTTTTTTCTTTTTTGCGTTTACCGAACAGTTAAAAATGGCTGCTTTTCAGTGACCATTTATATTCGTTATACGAAACCTCTCTATTACCGGAGTATTTTCAGTTTTTTTTAAATATTTTCATTTTTTCTCCTGCTTTGTCTCTAAAGACAGTACTTTCTACCTAAATTTCTGTCTCGTTTATTTTAATTTATCCCGTTTTGGCATTTGTTGAGGATTTCTATCATTTTTTTTATTTATGCAGAAGCATCGTTAAGCTGATTAAATATGATTCTTTGCATTCTTTACGGATACACTAATTAGTTTTGATTATGCACGAGTTTTTCTCATGTTCGTCCGAATTATTACATAACGTCCTCACTAAAAACGAGGAGTTGAAGATTCTTATTTTATTTTAATTCTATTTCTATTTCTCCCCAACATTCGCTTCAAAGAAAAGAATTAATACACGGTTTGCTCATTTTTCTATTAACATGCTTATTTCGTTGATGCTAAAGTTTCCTTAAATTAATGTCTGAAACTTTTGCTAGGACTTTCGGTAATTATGATACGATTTTAATCAAAATGCCGGTTGCCTTTATTGAAAAAAATTACAACAATCCTAGCAAAAATTCATTCGTTACTTGTTTTAAAAAGCGTTGATAAAGTAGAAGAAATAGTTAAAAGTGTGTTTGCAGCAAAAAACTTCGAATCGTGAATGGTTTTCTTTAATAAATGTACAAAAAAGAAGATGAAATAATAATAATAATAATAATGTCACAATTGATTCAATTTAATAAAAATTTTGATTTGTGTTTAATAAAAATAAAGTAAAATTTACTCAAACTCTTAACACAATATACTAACAATTCCTAATCATCATGAGTGTGTTTAAAGTTATTTTATAACAGGGTTAACAAAATGCAAAAAAAAAAATGATAACGATTTCCTTCAAAAAGATTCATTATTCAAAGAAAAACATATTTTTTTAATTCAAATACCGACAAATTCATCGGAACCGAACTTTTTATTCGTTATTTTAGGTTTATTCGTAATATCGGGATCCAAAAAAAATGTAAATTTTTTACACTTATCTTCTGGAAATTCTATAATTAGAAACTACACACAGTAAAAAATATTTAGAGAGTTACATAATACAAATTTTTTATTCAGAAGAGCTAAAAATGCTGTTAGCGAATTATTAAGCATCAGTTACTTGGAAATTTTAAAATACTAATACATGTTTGACAATGAATTGTACTAATATTGTTTGACAATGTATGTTTCTTGACTCAGAAGTGTTTTCTTTTTTTCCGACTTTATGTAGATATATATATATATATATATATATATATATATATATATATATATATATATATATATATATATATATATATATATTGCATCATTTACATTCTGTTCCATGAGAGATATGTTTTCGCAGTTTCCAGTGGCGTAACGTACACCTCCACATCGCGGGGGAAGAGCTCTAAAGGGCCCAAAGGCTAACTGCCACCAAGTACCAACCCTTTATAAAATCCAACTTGGAGGCCCAAAACTTGACTTTGCAGGGGGGCCCAAATGTTCTCCGTTAAGCCACTGTTAGTTTCCAAACAATGTAAAATATTAGAAAATGTTACAGTTTTGATTTTAGATTTAGAAAGGTATTCCCTATCCTATCCAAAACTCATGCTATATGTTACACTCATGAAATATCTGTAACTGTAAAATTTAATAATGAGCTGCACCCTTTCCCGCTGAAATTTACACCTTACAAAAAGTCTTTTTCTGTTCCTGAAAAAAAAAAGTCATTTAAAAAGAATTTTAATTGTTTCTAGTCCAAACCAATAAAAAGATTTTTTAGTGTTGAAATGATTCGTTAATTAGGGGTTTATTATTCATTTAATAAATAAAGTCCTTTCCTTTTAATCTTGGAAAAAGAAAATTGCGAAATTCGTTGAATAGAGGTGGTTCGGTAAATCGAGGTCCGACTGTATATTGCTTTTTATGGTTTTTCAGATGAGTTTATGATTCAGTTAAAGAGACTAATAGGTTTATTAATCAAATATACTTTTATTATCTATATCTCAATTTTTTTTTCGTGGGATTCAGTTTCAGTTATTTAGTTAAAAAATATGTTCAAAGTTCATGACACAACATGCCGATACCATTTTTTTATCATTTTATGTCACAATGATTTTCAATGTAGCAGAACGGTCGGCGAAATGAAAGAAAGAAAGCCCACAAAAGGAGAGAGAAAAATAGCAAAGAAAGTATTATTTTGCCAATCATTTCTCTTTGAGCAACAAAAGAAAATTGAAAGAAAATATTTCTCTGGGCCTGAACACTTTCAGGGATACGAGTTTAAGGATAGTGAATTGGATGATGTTTTCTAAATGAGTTTTAAATTCATTTCATTCGTTGAATGTAAAAACATTGATTTTGAGGTTTATGTAAAAGAGAAAAGTACTGATCATAAAATACTACTAGTTGTTATTTTTTTTAAAAAATGGGGCAAGGAATTCGTATTTTTACCATTGCAGATCTAGTGCATTCCCCAGGAACTGGTATTGGGACGCTTGAGATAAATAACGGTAGCGTGATATTGATTAATTAAAACATCTAGCTTATTTACGTAACAGCTATTATTTACAGAATATACATTGAAGTTATTAAACTTATTACAAAGATTATTACAGTTCAAATGATGTGGTTTGTGAGGGAGGAGTTTTCTATGGGGTCCGCTTTCAACGGAGGTTGTCAGACCACTGCCGTTCTCTCTCCCTCTCTCTCTTCGGAGATCGGCGGCCGGCGTCTTTTTGCTTCTAGTTACATCCGGTTAGTTACGGGGAAAAGGGTCCCTAGTGATTTCAAAGGTTGCCGGGGCGATTCAAGACACAATAATTTTAAAGTTTCCAGTGCAAATGCACTTGTGGTGATCCACAAAGACACCGATTCACACAGCTGTGTGGCGGAAAATTCTCAGTTTCGTGACAGCTCTTGGTTCCCACGTCGGGAATCGTCACAGTATCATTTGTAGTCCTATATACCATATAGGTATAATGGCACAATGTAATTATGGCGCCTAGTTTCCTCCCCAGAAGGAGGCACCTGAGCTCTTACGATGCGAAGTTAATATAGGACTTTTAAATTTTGCCGAGAGCACCCTAGCCTAAAAGGCACTCCAAGGATCTTTAACATGCCACATAATTAAACAACGTAGGTGCTATTGATTTTTTGCATAGTGAAAATCCACCGACTTAGGCTGGGGTTGAACCGCAAACGTGGATGTACGAGGCCTGCGCCTAACCAACTACGCCACCCATTCAGTGGCGTTGGTAGTGATACTTTTTTAAAAAAATCCACAATTTTAAAAACACTGTTTTAAAACATGTCACCCAGAATAGATAATTTGTTAGCATTATAGATACGAGGATTCTTTCCAGACTCTTCGATCATTATTTTTTTAAAAATCATAATTTTTTTATTTATTCTTGATAAACAAGCTTAGTAGCACAGATTTAAATTAAAATTATGTAATTGATTTAATCTAATCGTATAACCAATGATCTTACAAAAAAATATCATTTTTATGCCATAGAATTCATTAATGAATTAGTTATACAGCGTATTCATGAGGTTAAAATAAATAAAAATAACATTCATAAAAAAAAAAAATCTAAAAAAACGTATGTAAAAACACTTTAAAAGAAAACTTTTTTTTTTAAAGTTTTAATAGATTGTAAAATAAAGAAAATAAAGCATTAGTTATATATTTATGAATTATTTAAATTTCATTTTATCAATTAAACTTTTAAAAAAATGTAGCATGACTTTGATTTTATTTTATAATAATATGAATAAAATTGACTTTACTTACAAGATAATGTGCAGATTTATAGATTCATTTATAGGAACACCTAAAATAAAAAATTAAAAAAAAAATTAAAATATATTATCTTAACAATTCAATGTTATTAAATAATTATTTTAAAGAGATTCAAGGTTATACAATGCAGATTTAAAAGAGAAAATTTAAGTTAAAGCAGGTTGTTTTTTACTCACAGAAATTAAAATTAAAACATTTGGGAACTATTAGAATAAGAATAAAAAAATGATAAATTTTTGTTTTGAAATTGTTATTAACATATCCCGATTCGTATGTGGAACAATAATTAGTAAACTAAAAACTAAAACTAAATTTAGTGACGCAACAGCCCATGATGACCAAAGCATACTATGTCCATTTCAATTTTCATGATCTTGGTCACTCAAGTGCATGAACAGATGTTCCAGCCAGTTGATCAGTCTGACCCAAAACCCCAGTGTTAAGTTCCCAAGCAGGCTTGGTACTCAGTTATCGACCCACTGAATGGTTGAAAGGCTGAGTCGACCTTGTTCAACCCGGGGTTTGAACACTGGACCAACGGCATGAAAGCGCCACACGTTACAACTCAGTCACTGGGCTTCTGAATTAGTAAACAAGTTATTACCAAAATATGTATACGTAATAATATTGTGTTAACAGTTAATATTCTAAAGTGAAATGAATATTAAAACAATCGCTTCATATTTGATTCGTTTCAAATAATTTAAACAAAATATCTCTTCTAATATATATATATAAATACATGTGTAAGTAATTTAAAACTACGTAATTAAAATAAACTATGCTTATAATTATTTCAGTAGTTATATTTCTTCCAGAATATAAATCAAAAACATTTATTTTAATTAAAGTAAAGTTGCAATGTGTAACTAACTTGTAACACTTATACCGCTTTTAATGTGGAGTTGATTAATATTGTTGACCTTAAAGTGTTTTTAAAATACAAATCGCATTTTATCGCAAGAAACGTCAGTTGATTACTTCTTAAATTGCTTTATAACCTGAAAGCTTACTGTGATTTATTATTCAAACCAAAAAATAAAGGATGATAATTAATATATTGTGAGAAAATATGTTTAAACTGTACGTCAATATTTAAAAGCCCCGAAAATAACTTGCAGAAAAGAGGAGGTATTTTTTTCTCCTCACTCTATGTTGTTTATCTTTTCTTCAAAAACTTTTCTGGGGAAAAAGAAACTGTGTCGCAGCAAATTGCAAGAAAATGCAAATGAAGCCAAGAAAAAATGTCTTCAGATAATATGAAAGCCTTATCGCACTACTGTTACGCAAGCCCTTTAGTATTCTTAAGGGACTGTAACGAAGTGCTTTATTTTTATTCTGGCTTTTTTGAGGCTTACCAGGTAAGGTCAAAGAATACCGAGAAAGATTTTTTTCCCTTTAAAATTCCTGAAAATGTTTGAAGTCCCGCGTCACCATATTACAGTAACGCAGCTAAAGTTCTTTTTTTAATTCATTACTCTCCCTATTAATTTAGTGTAAATTTATTTAAAGTATATGCACAAACGTCTTATTAATAAAATGATTTAGTTGTTTTTGAATTAACAAGTTTTAGATCAAAGTGAGCTAATCACAAAATATAAACATCAGTCAAGTAATGGGGCTATATTCAGGGACGACTTGAGTTTTTGAGTCCCTATACAAAACTAAGCCCCGACTGCCACCCTTTTTAGTACACCATGTATTCCAAAGTGGTTCTTACTGACCCCTGGGGTCTTTGTTATTTCTTAGAGGGTTCGTGGCAAATTAAAATTAACTTCGGGGGGTGCATGGATAACTTTAGGGGTTTGCGAAACTTTTGATATAAAGTAAAATATTTGTAACCCATTTCCATTATTTATTAAATTTAAAATGAATTAGTCTTACTTTTTACGAGGTAAAACTTTAGAGTAAAATATTGCAGATATGTACTTATATAAAATGCAAGTAATGACAATTATCTCCCGTTGGAAGTCGGGCTGATCGGGATTGCAACCCGAGGTATGAGGTTTCAATATGAACGGAATCTCGCTGCTACATGTACAATAACTTATTTATAATATGTCTGTGTAAAAGAGTCGAGAGATGAGAAGTGAATGCATCAAATATTTTTTTTAAGTTTTAAACCGAAGCAGCATTATTATTTGTATCGTTAAAAAAAAAGCACGTTAAAACTGCATTTTTTTTCATACAATTGATATCTAATACATAAATTTATCACAACTAAAGTTATTCTTTTGCTAAATTGCATTTTTAAACTACTTATTACATAACGCTTATTATTATCATTTTCATTTACCATTTTCAGGACATCAAAATTAAATATGTAATTTTTCTACTATGCATTGCAAAGAGCTATTTCACTTGAGGGTTTCACAGCCAATATTTGGCATAAAAAGAGATCCATGGGCAAAGTATATATATATAAGTTTGAGAACCACTAAAGTAGACAGTGTCATATTAAACTCAGTGGCGCAACACAGCCCATAGAGGGCCAAGGCCTACTGTGCCCAACTCAGTTTACGTGATATTAGGTGCTGAGGTGCATGCGCAGATATTCTTATTAGGTGGCCAGTCTGAAGCGATACCTCTAGAGGTAAGTCCCCAAGCAAGTTTGGTACTCCTTTATTGACCCACTGAAGGGATGAAAAGTTGAGTCGAACTTACTCAGCCCGGGGATTAAACCTAGAACCTGTAGCGTGGAAGCGCGAAACACACGTTACCACTCAGCCACTGGTCTTCAAACAGTACAATACTTAATTAAATACTGGCAAACGGTAAATCGAAACAAATAAATGTTCGTGCCTCTCAATCACACAAACATAGGCGCACACTGACTCAAACAACCACCGCTTCCCAATTAAGGTATCCAACTACGTTTGGAAACGTGATTTTGAAACGCGTATAAATAGGTAATATTTATGATATTTAGTGTCATTTAGATTAGAAAATGTATAAACAATATATACATTTATTAAACAATATATACAACAATATATTACAATAAAAAATTATTTAAGTACAATATTTTGACAAAAAATGAACATAGAATGACCCATTTTCAAAATAGTCTCCTTTTGTGAAAAATGCTTCTATTTTCGCCTGTATATAGCTCAGACTTCTGTACAGGAGCTCAACTAGAATTTTTGAAATATATAACTCAGAAGTGGGTTTATCAATATTTTACGACCACAGAGGGGAGAAATTTTAAGAAAAAATGGCCGATAATTATTTCAGAAGGTTGTAACTCTGAAAAAAATTGTATTTTTTTTTCTAAAATCATAGTGAGCCTCTGTACAGGAATCTGAGCTATATACAGACAAAATATTAGTATAATAGAAGCATTTTTCACAAAAGAAGAACATTTTGAAAAAAGTTATTCTAAGTTAATTTTTTGCCGAAATATTGTATTTAAATAATTCTTTTTTTGTCAAAATGTCCTTAAAACAATTTTATACATGTGTTCTAATCTAAGGGACACTAAATATCATGAAAATTATCCATTTATGCGCTTTTTTAAAATCACGGTTCCGAACGTAGTCGGATACCTTAAATGGGTAATGATAGGCCTAGGCCTAAATATGAACAAACATAAAAATGCAGTCTTGCCACTGTTGCTACTTTGGCATATAGTTTGAAGTTCACGCAGTGTGTTTAGTAGAATGACCTGGAAAAACATTACATAAATTAAAATAATTCGGATGATGATCATATTAAAGCCGAATTAAGAAGACCTAGGCCTCACGCTATGTCCTTGGCTGAGTTCACCCATGCCTTAAAACACCCCCTAGAGGTATCACATCCTTCACCCTGATCAAAACAACAAACTACACAGAGAGTACTAAGTTCATTGTAAAAAAAAAGAATCATATATATATATATATATATTGTGAGAGAAAGAAATATCACATTTATATAAGTAAAATAAACCACACTTCTTATAATTTTTTATAACTTTTTTTTTATCATCCTTTTGCTAGAAACTACATAAAGATAAATCTTCACACAAATCAAATTGAATCTAAGTAAAACTTAAAAAAGAAAAATATTTGAAACTATTTTATTGAATTAATTTTTACTGAGCAGGCCAAAATAAATACCAAAAGCAATTCTGAAATATTCAGCGAAGTCCTTATCGAAAAGCTTAGAATCATTTTTTATATACTTATGACTCTTCTCTCTTTGTTGGCATTTTTACGGAGCAAATGAAGTTATTGAATTTGAGGTTTTGAAGAAAAGCAGGTGAAAATCACTTTTTCCATCTCGCATAAGCAGTTAAAAAAGTTGGATATGGAATGTGTTCCCAAAGTCCATTCCAAATCTTTCCGGTTCTTTCTGTAATTTTTTTCCTCTCTTTCTCTTTTATATTTCTGCAGAATATATTTCTGTTTTTGACTAGAGCCTGGCAAATATTTAACTTTGAACCTGTTGGAATTCATATTCAATATTTTTACAAAGACTTCGAAAGGAAAAATAAGAGGATTCTCTTTTCAAACAGAATTCTTTATATATTTTTCTCTTTCCTTTCTTATTTTTTAAGTAGAAGAAATTTCCAAAACTATAACACTTTCCCACGAAAATGAAATATGCAACACACTCTGCCTAAAACTTATAACATTTTTAGAATACTACGTGGTTTTTGTAGCTGTAGCTGTAAAATTAAGTCAGATTAAAATGTTTCAAGTGCGTGTTTATAAATTCAGTAACATGTTTTATTTTTATCTGCTTCTACATGATGACAATTTTTTCGCCCTTAAAAATGAAACAAAAATATGCCCTTACAAAATTCAGTCTTTATTTTTGTTCATCCTGGATGATACTTCTAAATGGAAGATAAAATTGTTAGTTTTTTAAAAATAAGTCATTTTCCATTCTACTTCAAAGAAAGTGGATTTATTAATTACGAAAGACATAAAACGCACAATAAACAAAAAAAAATTATTTCAAAAGATAATTTTTGTTATTTTTACATAATAATTAGAACTATCACATACGCTAACTAAACATCATCCTTTCACTCAGTTTTATAATATTAACATTAGTTAATAAAGAAAAAGAGATCCAATGACACGTATTTTTAAGTAAAATATACAAGCGCATTTGATGATACAGCCTTTATATATATATATATATATATATATATATATATATATATATATATATATATATATATATATATATATATATATATATATTCTCCTTAAAGGTAATTTTAAATGCAATTATAGCGTTTATATAAAAATTTAAACTTTATTTTTATCATTGCACAAACATTTGCTAAAGTACTTTTAAGACTGGATAATGCAATGTGTTTAAAACGTATTTTCAATTCAAAACTATTCAAAAGTTTGAAAAAGATATTATAAATTCCCATAACACATAATTTTCATGGGAATATTTAAATAATATTATGAGAACTATGAATTAACTTTGTGACCAAAAATTTGCTCCATTAAATTTGAAGTTACTATTCATTAAAAATCTTATTTTAGGTCATGCGTTTCTAAATGTATTCAGATCTCTCACAAAATTTAAATTTTTATTGATTCTAAAACAGGTGTACAATAAATTATATGATAAAAGTTACGTGAACTGTGTTTGACGTAAAATTCAAACCCTTGCCGGAAAAAATATATATACCAGCAAACTTCCGAAAAGTATGGGTTTTTTTTTTCATTTCACCGGCGCAAATCTCGCCAAGTTGGCCTTATTGGCGACAACACACAATATACACAGAAAAATATTAATAAATATTAGTTCTCACTGATTTTCATCTCTTTTATTTATTTATTATTTTTTTCTTTTTATGTTTTATGAAAAAGACGTACTAATTAGTAAAGACTAAGACGTATTGAAAATGTGGTGGTAAAAGGTTACCAGCAGGAATATTCCATTTGAAGTCGAATGTATGATAATTGGCGACTATATCGTCTGCGCCAGTGAAACGAAAAGTAACTGGGATTTAAATAAGTATGGATAAAAAAGAGCTAAATTCAATTTCCATAATCAAATTTGGATAATATCTGTTTGCATAATGTCTAAAAATAAGAGAGAGAGAGAGTGTAAGTGAAATCCATAATAATGTAGATAGAATCAAATAATCAAAAATAGACTAGAGCAGGGATGGCGAACCAGTGGCACGCGTGCCATTGATGGCATGCGACACAATATTTTTGGCACGCCAATGATCAAAATGGTTTGCATTTTATTTCAAAGTTCACTATGAAGTATTACTAACAAATGTGAGTGATAGGTCACGGGCGGGGGGGGACAGGCGGTTAGCACACTCGTTTGTTATTATTTTGCCTTAGTTACGTCGTAGACTACAATTCCTTATGATGTAAAGTTTTTCTACGCATAGCACAGTCAATTTCCTTGACACAACTATACTTTAGTTTATCTGTATTATATTTACGATTTTTAACTTTTATTTAACATGGCTAGTTCAGCAAAAGAGCAAAAAATACAAGATAGTAAGTGTAACAGATATAATTTCAAATTCGGTGGACCATGGCATTATATTAGTAAAGGTGATAAAGCGGTGTGTCTTTTATGTTCTGCAATAGTGGTGTGCAGAGCATCATCTGTAAAACTGTATTTTTAAACAAATCACACAAGCTCTCTTGTCAAAAAAAGTGAACTACAGTAAAAATAATTAATTACTTAGAAACTGTTTGGCAGATGACTTAAATGCAGCATGTATTCTACGAAAAATAACATCTTACAATCCTAATATAAGTTATTTGTCATCCAATCTGCAGCAACAGATGTCACACTAATGTTACTTTAATTTGAATTACACTTATAAACAGTGCAAAAAGTATTTTTTCATACTAAATACAGTTTTGTGTGTTGTTAGTATTTAGTTTTATTATTTTTCCAATAATCAAAGTCAAAATTATTTCACGGCACGTCTATACCTCATTGAACATTTCTTTATAAAAAAATGGCACTTTGATGCATAAAGGTTCGCCACACCTGGACTAGAATAAAATATCAAATTCACGTTGATTCAAAAATAAGATAAGATTATTTTACCTAGCTTCAAAAAAAAAAAAGAAAGAAAGAAAAAGAAGAAGAAAGAGAAACGAAAGAGCTGGGATTTCCATAATTTTCTAACCAGAATTCGAAGTGAGGGCGATGACAAGAGAACAGCATTTATTAGAGTGTAGCCAAGACCATTATACGAGACCAGAAAAGCATTTTACTCATTTGGGTAAGCGAGTAGACCGATTAAATAGAAGCTTTATTAACGTTCCAGTCACCAAAAATGAACAGAAAAAGGTAGAGCACCTCCACCTCAATGACATGGTTAATAACACTCTTATCACATAGCCTAATCGTTAAATAACCATTTAAAGCAACAAATGCATTATGCTTGGTCTATTCCTGCATAGGAGAAAAAATGACCGAAACAAGTACAGTGGCGAGTTACGTACTGACCAATCAAGATTTAGATTCGAATACAACGACATCTGCTCATGCACATCAGTGCCCAATGGTTAATAACCCATTAGGCCTTGGCCCTCATGGGCTGTTGCACCACTGAGTTTAGTTTAAAGATAAAATAAATCTTTAACAAAATTTAGTTTTAAATTTGATTTTAAGAATTTTTAATTATAATTGTGTAACAGAACTTAGGGCAGGTAAAAATTGAAGTAAAAATTTCTTAAGTTTTTCTGGAAGGCCACATTTATCTTTTTTATTAGAAGTCCTGAAAATTTTCATTTTCTCCTCAAATTTTATTATTTACATGTAATAACGATAACAACAACGACAGCAAAAATTGTATTATATTGTTTAAAGACATATTTAGAGAAATTTGTATTTTATTTATCAATTCGTACACAATTAGTTCACTCTCTCCCAATATATACAATATATATATATATATATATATATATATATATATATATATATATATATATATATATCTTATATTAAATGTTTGTTAAAATGTTGAGTCCTAGGAGGACCCACTTTTTGGTCAAATTTTGAGCGATAAAAGTTACAATATGGTAACCCTTCCATTTCATCCAAAATTTGGATTTTCAAATCACCGAAAAAAATGGCAACCCTAAAAAAAGTGCAACGTTTTTCGCCTTTTCCGAAAAAACGTCTTTTTGACGCCTGACTTCGCTTGAGAAGGTATGCTCTCCACCGGTTTTTGTTAAGAATGGCTTGTGAAAGGAAATTACTTGAAAGTGAGGCTACGACAGGTTTCTTTGTGCTCCTGGGCACAAAGGGAAGAAAGAGACGTTAGAATGGTGTATGAAAGCTAATTTAGTGCTTCTCGTTATGAATGTCCGAGGTGTAAAAAAAAAAGAAATGCGTTTGCAAGAGCGAAAGGGAACGGTTGACGGCTACGAATGGCGTTGCCGCAGCCAGTCGAAATATGATCCCCACGACGTCGTTCGGAGTGTGAGAAAGGGCACTTGGTTTAGCGAAAGCAAACTTGCTATAACTATTATCTTGCGTTTGACCAGATATTGGTTCGGCAAGAGCATGAATGCGTTCGTGGTGAATGACTTGAAAGTTAATAAGAATAGGTCACAAGTTGGTGGATGACAATTTTTCATGAATTCCTTGCATCCATCGCAAGGGTGTATCCACCAACGGAACATGACGAAATGCAAGCGTAAAGGTAAGTGCCTTTTTAAAATTTTTTAAAATGATTGATTTCATGTATTTCTTCGATTTTATCTTTGCGAAACGCCCCTTTCGTCCTTTTTTAAAAAAGTAAATCATGTTCTACACGCTGGTTTTAGAATGCTTTTTTAAAATGAATTTCATTGCTTTCTCCGTTTTTATCTTTTTATAATGATTAATTTAATGTATTTATTCGATTTCTTCTTTGCGAAACGCTCATTTCGTCCTTATTTTAAATAAATCATGTACTGGTTTTTGAGTGCTTTTTTTAAAATGAATTTCATTGATTTCTCCGTTTAAATCTCTTCCAAAATGATTAATTGCATTTTTTTCCTATTTTATCTTTGCAAAAGGCATATTTTTTCCTTTTTTTTAAATGTAAAACATTTACTACCAACGGTTTTCAACGGAAGTCATTCATGAATCACCGTTCATTTCATGATTTTTTAACTTTTCTTACCCTCCCCCACTTTCAGAAACCAATCGTTGCTCTTCGCCCATTTCATCCCCCTTCTCCCCCCCCGTTTTGACACATACGCTTCCCCAGAGTTTTTCGTCATTGACGCCTTTTTGAAAACCTTCAATTTGGCGCTTTTTGGCGCCAAAAACACCAGTGGGTCCTCCTAGGATTTTACCAAATGTTCAATCGTTAATGGAATACTTTCTATTCATCCATTCAATTTAAATAATTTATTTTAAACTTATAGTGGATGACACTTGATGTTAATACAGTTTTTTTAAGTATTAATTCATTAGTTACATTTTAATTTTAAATTTATTCTGCCTTTTTTTCTGTCGTAGTTACAACTAGAGGCAACAGATGGTGCCATTACGTTTTTCTAACGAAGAATCGACGTTAAAAATATTATATTATTTGTTTACTTTAAAGTGGAGGCATTTTCGATTAACTTGTCACAATCTGGAGGTTGCAGGTGTGGGTTCTGACACCGAATCATCAGACATTGTTATAAAAATAATTACTTTTATTTCAGTCTAATCAATTTATGATCACATAAGGATGATATACCAAGGGAGCAATTTAATTAAGTTCCATATTTTAAGCTTATAAGACAATTAATTAAAGCACTTATCTGTGCTTTTGATCCAATATTAGAGCACTTGGCTATAGTCCAATTCAAAACTTCTTCTCTTTTGCTTCCCCGTTTCCAAAAGGCAATTTTTTCAACTCACTTGAATGATAGTGTTAGGACACACTCATTGCCAGCGTTTAAATAGCATAAAATTAAGTTCTCTCTACGAAAGGCGGTTTTAAACTCAAACTGCTGTTAAAGAAGAATTTCTCAAAGAGGATTAAATCAGGGACTCCGGAAAGAGTCCTTCACAAACTTTATAAAAAAGGTAGCATTAGAGGAAATGATAAATAACTAACTGTATTAACTATGCAGTAAAATATAAGATTTAGCATTTAAATTTCTTTTTTAGGGGATGTCGAAAGGCCAACGTTCCCGGATGTTTTTCAAGTGGAGGTGCAAGGAGTGTTCATTGATCAGCAGGAGGAAATAGATGCTACTATGTTCTATGACAGAATAAATAACAGAGCAGCTTTGTACCTTACTTACCAGGGGGAATCAACAAAATCAATTTATAATTTCAACGATAATCAATTACTTTATATTGATGGTAAGGATTTCTATCTATTTGTAATTACAGTCGGACCCCGATTTAACAAATTCATCAGGACTGAACACTTTGTTCGTTAAATCAGGGATATTCGTTATATAGGGGTATAAGGAAAAATACAATTTTTTTGCACTTACCTCTTGAAAATTCTATAATAAGCATTTAAGCACTAAAAAATATCCATAGTTAGAAATTACATCCTTTTTATTTCACAGCTAAAAATACTATTAGTGAGTTTTTCAGTTTGAAATTTTAAAATATTGACTTTTTTTTTCTTATATTTGACAATTTTTTTTTAATTCTTAACTCGAAAGAGTTCTTTTTCGACTTTATGCAGAAAAGAAAATACTGAGCCACTAACATCCTGCTGCATAAAGTATGTTTTCACCGATAGCAAATAATGTAAAGCATTTGAAAATGTAACAGATTTAACATGAGTTTCATTATCAATTTCTGCATCAGAATCGCTACTCAATTGGTTCCAACTAATCAACAATTTCCTCAACTGCAGTTGCGCAGTTAGGCAGTTTGTTGTCAAATGTACCATAATCGTTAAAATCTTAAAACATCCCCTGTATTGTGGAGAGGGATGAGATAAAAAAAGAATTTAATGTCCTATTTAAAACTCACATGACAGGCTACACTCAAGACTCATATTCATCTGTTCTTATAATGGTCTACACCTTTTCCCGTCGGAATTTGCTGCTTACAAAAAAAAGTATTTTTCTCTTCCTGACAAAAGTAATATGTAATTTGAAAAAAAAAATTCAATTTTTTCTGATATAAACTGATAAAAAAATTCAGCTCTTAAAATAATTCGTTAAATAGGGATTTTTGCCTTCATTTTAATCGGGGGAAAAGAAAAATTCGTTAAATCACGAAATTCGTTAATTAGGGGTTCATTAAATCGGGGTCCGACTGTATTTGTACTTTTTATTTCGAATATATAAAATGTTATGGATTGAAATGTCGGGAAATTTAACCTTAATCAAATTAAAAAATTGCATGTAGGAAATCAAAATATAATTTTAATGTAAGGAATTTAAAGGGTGGACATGTAAACAAAAGTTTTCGGACACAAATGCCAGCATTTTAAATTGTTTGTTCGAGCATTACATAAAATACCACTAAGCTAATACAATGCACTGTGAAAAAGAGATTCACTGTCCTACAGTAGAATCATACGAATAACATCGATTAGATCAGTATTCATTACATCCAAGTTCCACAAAAACAATTATTGAATTTCTACAAATCTGTCTTCATTCCGAGATTCGAACAACATATCTAGCCAAAACACAAACAGAAAAAAACCCCTCTTGCCAGATATTTGAATGTATTGTCAGTGCAGACAGAAAAAAGTGTTGTCAGAGATTTGAATGTATAGCCAATTCAGGCAGAAAAAACTGTTGCCGGCTATTTGAATCCCGCTCTAGTCAAGTAAATAGGTAAATTACACTCGTGTTCAAAATTAAGAGAATTTACATATTTTATCGAATTTGATGAAAATATTGGAAAGAAATGTAAAAATAATGCTTTCAAATAAAGATGTCTATCTGGTGCGTTGAATACACAAGTATATATGTCTTTTTTTGGAGGGGGAGGGAGCAGAGCTAGCCGAGTAACAAAATTTATAAGCGCTCACGCCCAAATCCGCATTTAGTTCTCCTAGCACACCTCATCGACCCTTACAGTAATCGGTTAAAATAAAATTTGAGCAATAAAAATGAGTAACCACCAATATTTAGATGATGGAATGAGGTTGCGAACAGTGGGTAAGCTTGAAGCAAGCCAGTCCTAAATCCAGATTTGTTGTAAATCCAATTTAACGCCCAGCGTCGTGATCAACTTATGGAAACAGTTTCAGAATACCGGATCCATCGAGAGAAACCTTGGGCAAGGTCTTCCAAGAGCCATGACGGCCAGAGAAGATCGCCTTCTGTCATTATAGCGAGGCATAGCAGGGATACTACAGTTCTTCAGCTCTCTCGTGAGTTGTATGCGGCCCTAGGAATACGAGTTTCAAGGGTGATTGTTTCCAGAAGATTACACGAGAGAGAGAGAGAGAGTTGTTTGTGAGAAGATCAGTTGTTTGAGTCCCTATCAGTTTTGCGAACATGAGAGTCCTTTTAAAATAGTGCGGAGATCATAGAGATTAGAGCATGGATCAATCTGCTTCCGTTCTGTTTCCTAATGGGCCCGGGTTCACTTTAACTAGTGATTCCCGACGTACCTTCATATGGAGAGAGCCAGGGACCCACAATTTGTCTTCCAAGGTCCCAAAAAGGATCATTACGGCAGTGGAGGCTGGATGGTCTAGGCAGGCATAACGGTAGATGGCCTCACACACCTCCATGTATTTGAAAGAGGCACTGTGAGGTACAGGAATGATGAGGTTTTGCAGCTGTATGTTGGCCTTTTCACAGTTACATTGAACCTGATTTTATTTTAAGGGATGACAGCACGAGACGATATGGAGCCCATGTGGTTGACGAATTTCTGGAAAGTGAGGCTATTCACCGGATGAATGGGCTAGTTAGATCTCTATATCTCATCCTTATTGACGCTTTTGGCGACGGAACGTAATTTTTGAACCATGGTCAAGTGAAAGCACCCCTCTCCTAACTGAGGCTATTCACCGGATGAATGGGCTCGAGTTAGAGTCCGATACCTATACCAACTCGGCTACCGCGGCCACTCTCATCCTTATTGAGCATGCCTGCTACGTTCTGGGGAGGGCACTCGCAACCCCCTCTGAGAACCATCCAAGACCTAAAAACAAGAGTTTCTGTACATGAGTGAGATTAATTGTCACAAGAACTCATAAATTTCCTTATTTCCAGCATAAAATCATTGTACGAGGTCTATATATCATTTAAGAGGATAAATTTTTTAATCCGTTTTTTAAAAAAGTTTATTCTAAAACTACTTTTTCATACTTTCCGATTCCGAATAATGTTACTCTCGATCATACGCGTGTATTATAACTGCTGGATGGTTATATTTTGCATTATATCAACCCTACGTACATACCAAATTTCATTAAAATCTGTCCAGTAATTCTGGAGATAATTGACCAAATCTGAAAATTCTCTTAATTTTGAACACCAGTGTAAATGCGAATTTACATCTCGTGAAAGTTTAATATATTTACATTTGGTGACGCCAGCAGTTGTTGCCAGCGGAATGAACTCACCTCCTGGAGCTTCATGGCCTTAATTTGCCGATATGCGCAATCACCACTTTTGTTGAATGGAGCTTGAGTATAATTCAAAAATGTGTGGCAAGATGAACGCGGAGAACACGGCAGAGAAAGACAAAGGATTGTATAAATGCACAACAGATTTCAGTGACAAGTAGGTTCCCGAATAGCTCGTCGAGATCCATTTATTTCTGAAAGAAAGAAATGCTTTATTACATGCTGAAAATTTTATACCCAAAAGTTGCTATCAATATCTTTGGGACGTAAGCAGTTAAGGGTTTTAAGACAAATGACTCTATATCTATTTCATGGACTGATGACGCTGAAAAAGCATTTGAAAAAAATCGTAAATTATCCACTGCTATCGCTGTTTTATTGTTTCATCTTAATCCTGAAGCTGATATTACAGTCACCATTGAAGCATACGATGGAAGTATAGGAGCTATTTTAGAACAAAGTATTAAAAGGAAAAATAGAACTTCTTGCTCTCTTCTCCCGTCACTAACTGCGACTGAATGTAGATATGTGCTTATGACAAACAATTTCTTGCAGTTTACAGTACCGTGGAGCATGTTAAATGTACATTAGAATGTTGCATTTATACTAACCATAAACCATTTCAGATTTCAGCAGAAGCCGGACACATTATTTCTCCATCAGCAGAAATATTTGGATTTTGTCAGCCAATTTACTAAAGTTATTCGTGATATATTCCTAGCCAAAAATAACAATGTTGTCGATTCTTTTTCTTGGATTTAATGCTATGGCAGAAGCACAAATATTGGATTGTGAGCTTGAAAAACTAAAATAAAATTTAGCATTATATTTTAATCCCATAATTTTGTCGCCAAAAACTTCACCATTAGATTGTAATGCTTCAGTTGCACAAATTAGGCCATAGATCCATCGACAGTATCGATAAGTAGTGTTACAGTGAATACTTAGTCTAGCTCATGCAAGAATAAAACTTCAGTTATTGCAGCGCAACAGCGGTATGTATTAAATACACTAAAAAAGGACTGAGAAACTAAGAACATTAGGAAATGCATTCAATGCTAGAAAACAAAAATGGCATGTCATACTAAATCATTTTTTTGGAGTTTTTTCTTTCTTAGTGCTAGATTTTGTTGCGTACATTTTGACATATTTGGTCCTCTTCCCCCTTGCCGAGATTACAATTACAGCTCAGACCGTTTCACCAAATGGTAAGAGGCCATTCCGGTACCAGATCAGATGCCTTCCTTTTATTTTCTTTCTTTTTATTGTGGGTAGCACGATTTGGTACTCATGACACCATCACAACAGATCTAGGAAGGAATTTCGAGAATTTTCTAGGAACTAAGTAGATTAGGACAACTGCTTACCACATAGTTGCAAATGGACTAGTAGAAATAATCCACAGGCAACTATATTAGACTTTAATCTGCAGTCTTAAAGACGGATAAAAGTGGTTTCTGAAATTATTATCACTATTATTGGGGACACGCACCATTTACAGAGGAGATCGGTACACTTCGGTAGAATTGGTACATGATGCTAACCTCTGCTTACCCAGAAAGCTTTTCCACGCTTCAGGTTCAAATAAACCTCAATATCTGCTGTCTTCTTTGAAGGAAAATTTTCAGCAGATTTGACCGATACTGACATTTAATTCCAACCAATTAGTATTCATTTCTGGGGATTTGTTCACCACAGTATCTTTCTAAGTCCTCGTGCAATTGTATAACTACTTCATCAACCTTCTATATAGAGCCTTCACATAGTATTGTATAGAAAGCTCTAAAGGTTTTTGAGATTAACATTGGGTCATTCAAGAAGTTGGTTTCCATTGATTGTTTAAAGTCCGCCTTTATACTAGGACAGCCTACAAAGAACATTCCAAGTCAAAAGTTACAGTAACTGAAGTCTCTTTTTAAAAGCCCACACCTACAAGATTTGGAAAATGTATATAAGTCCTATTCTTTACCCCTTTACCGTAATATTGTGAACTGGAAGGGGTGTCTTGGGGTTGAATGCAAACAAGCTGTAATAAGTAATTCACAATCAGATTGCTTACAACTCAGCTCTTGCTCATTCACGTAGATCGGGGCGAAACTTGCTAAAAACTTTTTATCTGTCTTTATTTTAATGCTGTTAAATAACTTGAGCAATATGTTATCTTATTTATCGGGTAGTTATTCTAATATTCGTCTAGTAAACAATCACAGCATTTTCAAAAATTGAGTCTTCAATCTGATGTAGGGGGCGGCAACCTATGGCACGTGTGCCACATGTGGCATACGATGCAATTCTCAGTGGTACTTTGCATTACTCTACAAATTCGTCAATTTTTGAGTAAATGAAGGTTGGTAAATTTGTAATGGACCTTCTCGACAAGTATCTTCAGAATTATTTATATTTAAAGAATTACGAAAACACCTGACAGACAATTCTATAGATAAATTTGCAGCTATTTTGTAAATTATTGAATGTCATTGCTGGATAGATTTAGTTATTTAAAATGAGAAAATTGCATGTACTTTGCTTTCCGCTTTTGGTTCTACATATATGTATATATAAGTAAGAAATCTTTCCCCTCATATAAAAAATATTTCGAGTCCACAAAGAAATTGTTTTACGATTGAATGCTCAGAATTGTGTCAAATTGAAAGTCACACATTATACCCCTGATTTTGCAATATGAAAGCAGAGCAGTAGCACTAGGTTCACATTAAAATTTTTATCTTTTTTTATTTAACTATAATGAAAGGAAATACTTACATTTTTTATGTTGTCTATTTCTTATTAAAATAAATATGTTTAGAAATACATAATATATGTATAATTTCAATATTTTTTTTTATTTTTGATGAATAAAAGAAAGAAATAGTTTTGAAAAAATAGTTATATTTTATGCTGTTTATTTTTATGTTAAGAAATATCTTTAAATGATGCAAAATAAATAGAAAATAAAACTGTAAACATTTATATTATTGACCTATGTTCTCTAACTCTGCATGCATTATCGTAGGAATTGAATTGTTTCAAATATGTCCTATTGTATGGCACGCTGAATCATATTAGTAGAATGGTTTGGCACAACACATCTAAAAGATTGTCGATCCCTGATCTGACTATAATAATTCATACATTTTATTTTCAGGAAGTGATTGCACCACTTCAGACATTTCGGCCGATTCAGCAGGAACATTTTTCCCTTTCACAGTTGTTAACAATAAGAAGATCTTAGCTAAGCCAGAAGAAGTATTTTACTTTTCGAAATCGGTAAGATCAACATTCACATTTAGCAAAAAATCTTTTGCATTTCATGTCAGTTTTATAAAATCATTGATGGAAATCTTAACTGTAGGATTTCTATCTTTTTCTCTCACTCTCTCTCTCTCCCTCAATCACACTTTCAAACATTTTATACTTTTAGAAACTCGACAGACAAGAATTATTCGTGTTCCCATCATATATCTACACTGCAAAATTAGACTTCCCTATGTACCAACGAACAAATTGTGATGTAACCCACATATTTACAAGTAAGGTGAAGCATTCTTTTTACAAGTTTTTATTTCTAATATATTATTATTGTGAGTTCATTTTGATTTTATTACTTGATTTTGTTCGTTTATTGAGGTATTTATTGTTTGTATTCGAGGTTATATTGAGTTTTTCTATCGTCACTAATATCGAATTCACTTTTTCTCTAATGGAAATGAGGTTTTAAACTATTCTCTCTGTTATCTATAAATGCTGAGGGATATTCCAAAACACTTTGATTATCTTTATTATCTATGAATGGTGAGAGACATCTAAAAGAACTTTTCTTCGCTACGATTACTTTAGCTAGCCAAAGAAGAATGCGGTCGTAGTTTCACTTTTACAATTCGATAACCTTGTTTTTACTCATATAATTGCTTGCTAAACATACAAGTTATAAATATTTATAATTAGCAGGGAAAAAAAACAATTATTTACCAAAAAACACTTTTGTAAATAAGATACTGTGGTAAACCCCCTTCCTCCATACTTAAACAACTTACACAAACGGGAAAAAAATCCCAACACCAAGAAAACACTATTGTAGAGCACCCCCTAATGACCTAATGGTCAATGGTCAGGCATTTGAGAAACTGTTTGAAGTTTCAAGAACACAGTCATTAAAGTAACGATTTGTAACAGTTCATTGTGCTGCCAAATGCTGCTTAAATTTTTGCCGCAGATGCAGTACGAGGCTCCCTAACCCTTCGTCAAACAGGGCAGTTTTTGCTCACAGTAATGCCGCGTGGCCACTCGGAACCCGGTTGTTTCTTGACCGTTGCTGTCAACATTCATGCACATCAGATACATTTCTGCCAAGTCTTAATAATGTCTTTTTTTCTGCTTAAAGCCATCCTTGTTTAATATCAACAATAAATAACTCTTACGAGCTATACACCGCGAATTTAAAGTGTACCTGGTTCGCATGCTCATATTAGAGCTGCATTCACCTAGCGCGAAATTTAAGCCAACATTAATTTTCAGATGTCGCAATACCCCTACCATATTTCCTTTATTTAGCATTGGTGTTGGGATTTTTTTTATTTCCATCAGTGTATTTTGTGTGTGGTGCTTTTCACGCTACGAAAAAAGGGTGCGTGAAACTCGGCTGGCTAACGCATAGCCGGTTCTTACTTATAGATAAAGTTTCCAACGTAAGGATAATGGCGGACTTTTAATATTAGATTAAGAAGAAAAATCCAAATGATCGTGAAAAGAATAATTTTAGTTGCTATAGAAAGTGGCAAATTATTCACGAATAACTGCACGTGTCAAAGGTGTCAATACGCTGGGTACCAAGATTATTGACTCATCTCGTTTTTCTCTCATCTCGAGGAGAGTTGAGGAAACAAAAGTTTGTAGCTACATCCATCCTATTCTTTTGAACTTGCTCCAGGTGACTTTTTTATTTCTCAGAACTCGAAAGAATCGTTGTGGGGTCGGAGATTTGACAACACAGATGATATCTTTCAAGAAGTGGTTTTCGAACGCAATCTACTGAGTTCCGAAATGATGACATTCGAAAGGTCAAGGAATACAGGGAGAAATGTATAGCTTTTGATGGTGACTCTGTTGAGAAGTTTTAAGAACAACAAATACAATTTTTTAATTGCTCTTATTTTTTGTAATGATTTAAACTTTAGGATACTTCATTGTATGGAGCAGGACTATGTAGTTATTGTAGCATTAGATTTTTCCTCTTCAGTAAATTGTCGGCTAAATATGTGAAAAAATTTTCCCTTTCTTTTATAGAACCAGAAGTGAAAGTGCCAGATTGTGATACTCCTACTTGCAAATCTACACTCATGGCTATAACTGTTACATGCAACGATGATAAAGGGAATAAAGAGGTCGAACACACATACAATTTTTTCAGATTCAGGTCCAGTATTAGCGACCCGAATGTTTTCATACCCCCAGCTGGCGTTTTCTGCAAGATGACTAGCACTAAACCATTTCCTGGACTTCCGATTTATTTCAGTTTTTCTTATGACTTACTCGACGAGCAAGAAGAAGTGGGCACAAATCCTGGAGTTTATGCAGTTCATAAAAAGGTTTATAACATTACAAACATTTTCAGAAAACAATTATTAATTTTTTCATTCATACAATTGCTTTACAAAGGCACTCGTACATCAATATTTTTTTTCTTGCTTTCAGGTTTGGTATGATTCAAGGCTTAGTCTTATTCGAATGGACGAATATGATGATGAAGGAATTTTAATAGCATCGAGAATATTCGATTTCTTTGGAGGTAAGGATTCAGGTTGCATCTCTAAAAATGTTAAATAATTCGTTTAATAGGTCAATTTTTTACAGGGTTTATGTTTATTCTTGTGTGTCTAATTTTGCACTTTTACTGCTTCTCAAAATACATTTTTTTGAATCAGTACATTGTTATGGTTTTGAACTGCTTTTACTTCTACGTCTTTGGTTGTGGACACAGTACATATTTTATTTCAAATCTTAAACTGAATAATCATAATTATAGAAAACTTAAAGTGATAACTTTTGTTGTTGTTGTTACTAATGCCACCTGATCGGCTAAGGCCAGATCAAGGCCCACGAAATTCATCATGGCAAAGAGCTACTCGGTTCCACCCCAATTTTGAGGGAGAACACCCTGGAGGTGGTCAGAAGCCTCCCACCTTTCTTCCCCTTCCACCAACCTCACGAGAGGACTTGCGACACGACGGCTATTTAAAGTACCCCCATGCCGTGGAGGCACTATACATTTACAAACATCCATGTCTTCCCCGGGATTCGAGGCCGCGGTAGCCGAGTGGTATGGGTATCGGACCGTGGCTGGCTTTGTCACGAGTTCGAGCTAAGTACCATTAAAGATCCACCGTGTAGGGCAGCGATGCACGCTAAATCTCTCGAGAGCTGAAACGTCCTTCCGTTGGTATGGTAGTTAGGAGAGGGAGGGGGGGTGCCAGCTCAGGTGTTGTCCACGTCACTTGACCTTGGTTCAAAATTACGTGGTCCATCGCCAAAAGCCCTCGTGTACCCCCATGTCACAGTGCGACGTTAATATTCACTCACTCACTCACCACGGGATTCGAACCCAGGCCCAACGGCACAGCAGTCAGCGTCGCTAACCACTATACCGGATGGGCGACGTAATAACTTCTAATTGCTTATATTTACTTAAAAAGATAAACTGTGTCTAAAAGAAAAGAACATTGTATTTAATAAAAAGAATGTAATCAAATTAAGGAAAAGTATTTTATTCTATTTGAAATTTTTCACAGAAGTAAAGTTAAAATATATTATAATAATAAATTAAACGTTTATACTTTGTTAGCAACTAAAATGTTGTTTGGCCGCTATATCCTAATGGTTAGTAATAGATGGTTATGGGGTCACGAACTCGAGCCATAGTGCCCGCCTTGTAGAGTGGCCGATGCACATTAAAATTATCGCGGTTCGAAGTCCTCTCATTGGTGTGATGTAGTAGTTTTGAGAGAGAGTACCAGCTCAGGTTTTGGCCTCGTCACTTTATCGCAACTACGTGTGTAGTTTGGGTCATTGAAGAAGCAGACATGGTTATAAAAATAATTACTTTTATTTCATCCTAATCAATAGCCTAGAGATAACCTAGAGAGCAATCTTAATCTCTTAATCAAACTTATAAGATAATCTAAAATAACTTATCTCTTAATCCACACTTGTAGATCACTAGTCAACTCTTGCCTAAGCTATTAGTGTCTTCTTCAAGTCAGCTTCTTTATTACTTCCATTTCTCCGAATGGATAATATAGCTTGAATTCTAACTTCATGACGACAACTAACGATTCACGATCCCCGATTAACCTAACACACCCATTACCAGGGCTTACATAGCATTTACAATAGCATAAAGTCAAATAATCTCTACGGAAAGCGGTTTTAAACTCTAATCACAGTTAAAGAATAATTTCTGTCAAGAGAATTAGTTGAAAAACCGCGGATAGAATACGTGACAACTTGATCGAGGTTCAAATGTACGAAGTCCATCGCCAATAACCCTCGTGTTACTCTAGAGGGGGACATTAAAACCACTCACTCACAGTTGAAATGTTTTTTCTCTTAGTTCTTCTTATATTATGGAACTAAATCAAAGGAACTGTTAAAATAACACGTTTTATCTAATATAAAAAAGTAACGCACCAAGAAGGAGTTATCCCAATGGGATGAAATTGTGTAAGTGCATACCTTATGATATAATAGGGAAATGATTAGTATTTGTCGGTGAATGACTGACTGGTGAACATTAACCTGGATAGATCAGGAATCTCAATGCTGAGGCATAATCATAAAGTTAGATATGTGCTCTGATGAGCAGGCGTCTCCAACTATCCCTGGATCACGCCGATCTAACTCACTAATTAAAATGTATGGGACAAAAGGAACCCGCAGATGGACATCCATCATTGAGTGAGTTATGTCTTTCTTGGGCAGAAAATTTTTTTTTTCTAGCAGGATAACAGCTTTTATCAGCGTTAGAGATGGGTCAACGCATTATGGATTTATTTTGCTCTTGTGATACAGCTTAGTAGACACTCTGTCTACTACACATTTTTTGTTCCCAGCATTCCAACCTAAAAGACTTACTAAAAGGTTTCTTCCTTCAAAGCAAGCAATATATAAACCACGCTTGTTGTCAGCTGTAAAAGTTCCTTCATTTAAGTTTCATGTAACACGAGGCCTTGCTACGCATGTGTGTGGAAATTATTGACATCTATTGATTGGAGGATAGCATTATGCGACGGGAGAAACTCATTTAGATGGCTCGAAATGTGCCGCTAAGAGGGGTTTGGCCAGACTGAAACCCTACCCTAAGAAAACCAATAGTGTTTGGTCAAGGTCCTGGTTTTGAAATCTCGAATGGAATGGATTTCAAGGGACGTGAAACAGACCTGTTAGGAAGTTGTTTTTTTTAAACCCGGATAATGGCCTTTTTTCTTTCGCTTTTTTGACGGACTGACATCTTCGAGCTTTGACGTTGGAGAGATTAAGCGAAAAGAGCCTACCCAAAGGTACGGCAAAGTATATGCCATAGCTGTATGTATAAAAGCAAAAACGCTTTATGACAACTTGCTGGTTAAAGTTTTGAATGAAAAATATTTTTACGTACAGCTGTTGCGACTCACTTTTGCTAGCTGTTGCTACTAAACGTCACTATGTTGCACTCTCATAGCGGTATTTAGTGATTAAGACATTCAATTCCTATGATACTGTTAACATGTCGTTTTCTATACATGTGCATGACATCTACTAATTTCTTCTTATAGTTCGTCTTCTTTTATATTATAGACCAGCGGTTCTTAAACTGTGGTCCACGGACCCTCGGAGATCTCCAGTGCCTTTCTAGGGGTCTGCGAAGGCCTCTCATGTAATGTTAATGTTTGCTTGTTTTACAGATTATCAAAGGCCTCGAGAAAAAAATTGAAAGATCTGCCATCCTAGACTAGATCAAGTAATGTAACGCACACTACCGAAACCCCCGACTCGCGGGAAGGCTTAGGATTCTAGGGGTAAAACCTGACTTTGCAGGGGGGGTCGCTCTAATATTTTCCATTACACTACTGACTAGATCACTGAATCACCTTTAATGAAGAAACTATACTAGAACATGCATTTAGATCAGACTATTAATTTTTTTATTGTTTGCAACTATATAGCAATTATTACAACTTAATATTTTCCAAAAAAAAAAGAAAAGTAGAAACACATGTGTAAAGATTAAAAACTGAATTCATGTCACGCCAATACAATAAGGATTACATTTAAATCATTCAGCTATGTGCTAAAGGTCAGGGAGGGCTGTTTGAAATCTTGGGGGGTGGGGGGGGCACGATGTCAGGTTGATACATAAAAGGGAACTGATTAAAAATTTAATAAACACTGTTATAGAGTATATTTATTTTTAAATGATGACAGAACTTTCAAAGTAACCAAATTGTTTGAAATTACAATGTTTATAATTATTTTTTTTTAATTCAAAAGATACAAATAATTAATTCTCCTTCAATATTTATAGGAGTGGCCTACACGACCATAGCCAGTTTATCAACTTGTGAAAAGGGGCCGATTGGCGGGAAAGTAGACCTAGACGAAATGACAAGGTTACCAAAAATACTTTTCGTGGAAAAACCTACTCTAAACGACGCCATTTACATGGGGACGGTAAGTGACGAATTCCAAATCAAGTTAAAGCAAAACATATTTGTATTTTTTTTAGTGTGGAGGAAACAGCAGTCACATTTTTCAAAAATATTACAACTAAAAAAGGGAGAAACTTACTGTATATTAAAACATATAAGATAAGAATTTAGAAAATATTTCCTATGTAAGGTCCATTTATGCAATTTAAGTTAACTGATTACGTATTACGTCACATTCTATACTCAACAAGTACTTTTAACAAACCATATTCGCAAATGTGTGCTATTTTGTAAAATTCTTATAATTATATATACAAACTTTAAAAATTATCATTTCTATAATCAACGTTATGCTCCATCGTTGCCAATATCTCACAGAAATTAAATATACGTTTTTATCGCTTTAGAACACAAACGATATTAAAGTAAGAGTAGGCAAGAAAACATTGAAATACTATGGGGGTTGTTTTTCAGCTTCTGATTGGGTCACCACTGATCAGGAAGACAAACAAGGCTAGTTTCACGCGCGACAGCTTTGTGCTAGTCAATTCGTTTTCTGTCACCACTCCTACAGTGAGAATAGGGAAGAAATTGAAAATTCCTTTCACACTTGAACAGGGACGTCTTAAGGCATGGGTCAACTGAACTCGGACCCAGAACCTCGGCCACAAGAGGGCCCTCGTCTCGTTTTCGGCTCAGCCTTAATAAGATAACGATTCGAATAATTTCAGCGGTCAAATGTTTTTTTCCGGTTGTATTTTCCGATAAACTAGGAACTTTAGACGATATATCAACTGACTACATGTGATTACCGTTATCCATGTACAAGCCTAGACTTACCACCATACACTATTACTTATTTAGTCAAAAGGCAACAGTCGGTCGAGTAGGTTTGTGCAATTGTAAGTCATGCACATGTATTTGTTTCGAGTTATTGTTTGTAAGAGTATTTGACTAAGTATGCTATGTACGGTCCAATTTAAGGATCATATGTGGGGCCTACATCTGTTTAAAGGCTCCTGTGCCTATTTTTGAGTAAGGATCAGGGCCCCAAGAAGTCTTAAGACATCCTTCTCTGAAGGGAATGCCTTAACTCATCGATAGAATTATTTAGTTCGGAGGAGGACTGAAAAGTTTTCTCTGTTTCCAACGCATAAGTAGCCACGTGTGAATAGCGTGGTTCCTACAATATTCTTTTAGTTGAGTCAACTAGTGGAGAGGAAACTTGGTTTTCGAGCACTTGAAGGGACCCACGCGATTTCTTCAAAACTAGCTCCCGATTGCCTTCCTTCTATTAGGAGCGGCACATTCATGGGAGGATGAGGATTCGTGTGAAAGCGCCTTAAAAGGTGAAGAGGCTACTGCGTGTTTCTTTAACCACGGTCACTGCTACTACCGATGTCAGCTTGCCAGTTTGAACTGTGGTGTAAGCACATAAGCATTGCCTTTTTCAATTTGTCTTATTATTTTCTTTCTTCAAGTCGAAGGGAATAGTGCAGCATTTTAATGAGTCATGTGTATGGAGGAAACTTAATGAGTGGTGGCGTTGCTCGTGAATAGTGTAGATTGTGAGAATGTCTAAGTGGTATTCAAATTCCTGCCAAGTCTTACGTTCAACAATTACCAATTACTTCATTCACACTTGACCTGCCACTTCTAGAAAGATCATTAACACTACTTCTTTCTTTAAACACTTCGTACCATTGTTGTATTGATTTTACACCAGGAGGTTTGCTTCCCTAACAACGTTGAAATTTGCACTGAATATTAATAGGCGATTTCGTTTCGTTAAATCAAAGCACGCATTGGGATTTCTCTTGAATCGACCCATTTGGGCAAAAAATGGTGTCTTTCTTATAGATGTTCCCCAGAGTCATTCTTGAAGGAGCTTTCCTGCCATATACTTCCCAATAAAACTACTAAACTATCCAATGGTACTAATGTTACATTACTATATAAATGTTTATTTTGCAATGAATTTTTATAATCAGGGCAACACTTTTGGTTCATCCCTTATATTTAAAAAAAGTGTATATATATATTGTGTATAAAACTGAATAACTTTTTTGTATTGATTTATTAACAGAGAGGGAGAAAGAGATAAGAAATAGTTTTTCTATAAATTGGAAATGTACTGAAAGATTTATAGTTACATGAGAAGTGGTCATTTATAATTTTAATATAAATGTTTGTGAATTCCACGCACGTGATTATACATTTTTTAACATTTATATAACTGATTGAAGAAATAAAATTGTTTGTATTTCAGAGAAACATCCATGCATTAGATTATGAAGTGTGGAGTATATTAACCGAAGAAAAAGAAACTGATGCAAAGATTGTTCAAGATTTCTACTTCACGAAGGTAGAATTTTATCTTTTGTTGTTCAAATTTTCAGTTTCGAATATATTTTCGTGAAATTTTGCTGTTATTTTTCGTGTAATTTTTTGACTACAACAATTTAAATAATTAACTGAAATACCGAACATGATAGTTTTAATCACATAGCTTCTCTTAGGGTGCATTGTAAATGAATTGATTTAATTAAAGAACAAAAATAAGGAGTATTTTTAGTTAACATTAAGTCGTTATTATGTTACCATTATTTATTAAATTATGCTGAGTCTGATTAAGACATCTTTGCTCATTAGTCATAATTAGTAACCAATTAAGGATTAGGGTCCTATAACAAAAAATCAATCAAAATTTTTGCTGAATCAAAAAAGGTCTTTTAAATTCTAATAATAGGAAAAGAAAAATTGGTATTTTTCCGTTTCACCGGCGCAAATTTTGCCAAGCAGACTTTATTGGCGACAGCACACGATGTACACATAAAAAATGTTATAATTGTTAGTCCCATTGGTTATTCATCTATTTTTGATGTATTATGAAAAAAAGAGTTTCTGATAAAAATAACCACGACTTGTTTTGAAAATATGGTGGTAAAAGGTTGCCAGCGGCAATATTCCGTTTAGCGTCAGTTGTATCATTTTGGGCGATTTTATCACATGCGCCGGCGTAACGGAAAAGTACCGAAAAACTTGTACTCTCTCTTGTACTTTCTTTTCTTCTCTCCTTATTTATCGAACGTCGTCGAGACTTATTCTGCTTTGGTGAACAAAAAATAGTTCTCATAATAAATAGAGTAGTCTATATTTTCATTTTAATGCTTTAATTTGACGTAACACTACACTTACATGAACACACAAAACATAAAGTTAACACAAATCCAGAATACATTAAGCTAAGCCACAGTGTTTCTCAAACTGTGGGGCGCGCCCCCCTGGCGGCGCGCGATATACTTACAAGGGGGGCGCGAGCATATCGAAAATAAAAGATTTAAAAAAATTTATTTACTAAAATGAAGTAAAACAAAATACTTTCTGACATAATAAAAAATATACACATTTACACGGAAATAATATATATATATATATATATATATATATATATATATATATATATATATATATATATATATATATATATATATATATATATTATCTGCGATTTTACATCATCAAAAATAAAATCTTCTACTTCAAAACCCTCATTTTTTAGCTATCTTTGATACTATAACCAAATAAAAAACGTTTTATTCGATTTGCTGTAATCCCATGATGAGAGATTTTTTTATTACGTTTCTTTTCAAAATGGAAAGGGGCTGCGGTAGCCCAGTGGTTAAGGTATCCAACCATGGCAGGCATGTCATGAGTTCGATCCCAGTACCACTAAAGACCCGCCGTGTAGGGCAGCGATGCACGTTAAATCTGTCGAGAGCTGAAACGTTCTCCCGTTGGTGAGGTGTGGTAGTTAGGAGAGGGGGGTGCCAGCTCAGGTGTCGTCCACGTCACTTGACCATGGTTCAAAATTACGTGGTCCGTCGCCAAAAGCCCTCGTGTAGCTGAACAGTGCGACGTTAATATTAACTCAACTCAACTTCAAAATGGAAATGCTACTCTTTCAGAGGAAAGACAAAAAAAAAACCCAGACCCATAATCAAAAAAAATTTTAGGAATATAAAAAATTCAGCACTGTTATATATTATTGCCATCAGCTGTAGGCAGCAGAATGTATTTGCTGCGGTTTGACCTTAGAGCTTACTTGTACGGTTAGTTACGTCCTTGCTCTTATGTATTTGTTATTTCATTTAGGGAAGTTTGAAGGATTACTAAGCCAAGCATAATGAAAACATTTTTACATCATTTTTAGAACATCCATATTGTAATAAATACACTTTTAATCCGGGGAGCGGTCACGCCGAGCACAGATTGCGCGAAATCGGTAATTCTGGCAAAACTGTTTAATTGTTACCAATGGCCTGACACTCTACACTCTCTATCCTCCTGTTTGACAATCTTAACGTGAACTAAAAATATATTTGTCACATTCTCTTTTTTGGGAGTGACAGATGTTTTTTTTACGATCTTAAGGTACTTGTTTTGTCTGAGTTGCGGTGTGATAACTTTTTTTCCCAAATTTTTCTGTGTTTGAAAGTAGGTGAGTATATTTTTCTCTTAATTAAATTATTTACTGAATTACGATTTTTATTGTGTACTATAAAAATAAATATAAAAAAAAAAGCGATTGGGGTGACTCAATAGCCCCGCTCGACAATTAGTATCGAGTGCGCGTCTGCTCCAGGATTAAAACATGTGAAAAAGAGAGAGTCTTTTCGTTTTAAATATTAAAAATAATACAGTTATTCTTCATCAGAATTTTTTTATTGTTCATTATTCAACATCACACAATTCTAAATGCTAATTCTTTGAGGCTTAGAATTACAGTTCGCTTAAAACTAATTATAAGTTGAGCAATCATTTAAAAAATCATTTGACATTTTTGTAAACATTGTGACTTGGCTTTACTCTCCTTACAATTAAGCGATTATATCAATAATGTTTTATTTTCTTATAAATGAACTTGTGCAAAAGAGCGGCTACTTTTTTTATATATTTAATGTATCAGTGCTGCACAGGTATTTTATAACTAATTAATTAATACTAAATTAAGAACAAGTTTAATAAGTATTAGCGACTTCCATGGGCTTGTCTTACACAGCAAACTTTTTCAAAGGAATGCTTATGAATAGAAATTGACCCTCTGAGTTCTTTTTCTACATTTAGCTGATATGTATATTTTGTCTTCTAAGCAACCACCGCATTTTGCAATATGTTCCAGTTTAAAAATTAGAGAAAGGAAAAATAACATAATAATTATCCTATTACTTATTTTTTTTGCTTTAAAGTAATATACACAAATTTAATACTTATGTCATGAATTTGTACGGTTTATAATAAAGATTGTTGCTTTAGCGTCAAAGTGCACTATGATTGCATTCAGTATAATATTGATGTATAACGGGGGGCGCGATAAAAATTGTGATTGAAAAGGGGGGCGCCAGTATTGAAAGTTTGAGAAGCACTGAGCTAAGCCTATAATTCGCTCTATTAATTTTGCTTCATAACTCATCATTTGTTTTGCTTGTCTTAAAATCACCAGTTGCAGATACTACTGTATCGTTACACATCTAAGGCTGTTATGTATTAGAAGAATAGTAATCATTGAATAAATTTTATCAACAGTATTCGGTCATTTTGTTCCTGTTTCTTCATGTTTTCTTAAAGTTTTTCTTTCATGTTTCATAAGCGATTGCGTGCTGTTATTTAAATTTTGGGATATTTTTGCGTTTCTCCTGCGAAAATCTCCCAAACTGGCTTTATTGGCGACAATATATATACATAAAAAAATGTTATAAATGATAGTTCTCAGTGGTTTTTTTTATCTATTTTTGATGTATTATAAAAAGCCATTACTGATAAGGAAAAAACTGGGACTTGTTTTGAAAAAGGGGTAGTAAAAGGTTACAAGCGGGAATATTCCGTTTGACGTCGGCTGTTTTATTTTTGACGAATTAATCGCTTGCGTCGGCGAAACGGAAAAGTACCACAATTTGATAGCTCTATACTTTCTCTTTTACTTAACAAATTCTTCTCAATTTTTTTTAAATTCTTATGAATGGTAAATAGGTCTTCTTCCTAAGGTACCACGTAATTGTAAAGGGTGTTTTTTTAGAGGTATAGAAATTTCAATTGCAATAAAACAACGATGTATTATTCGATTCACATGAATTTTTTTTATTCAAAAGATAATCTTGTGGCATTATATTTTAAATATGATTTCTGGCACAGGACTGCCACGGCTGGCTCGAATACAGTCCAATCTGGACGTCCAATTTTCGATGACTTTTTCCAACGTTTGTGGCCGTATATCGGCAATAACACGGCGAATGTTGTCTTCCAAATGGTCAAGCGTTTGGGGCTTATCCGCATAGACCAATGACTTTACATAGCCGCACAGAAAATAGTCTATCGGTGTTAAATCACAAGATCTTGGAGGCCAATTCACAGGTCCAAAACGTGAAATTAGGCGGTCACCAAACGTGTCTTTCAATAAATCGATTGTGGCACGAGCTGTGTGACATGTTGCGCCGTCTTTTTGGAACCACAGCTCCTGGATATCATGATTGTTCAATTCAGGAATGAAAAAGTTAGTAATCATGGCTCTATACCGATCACCTTGACTGTAACGTTGTGGCCTTCATCCGTTTTTGAAGAAGTACGGACCAATTATTCCACCAGCCCATAAAGCGCACCAAACAGTCAGTTTTTCTGGATGTAACGGTGTTTCGACATACACTTGTGGATTAGCTTCACTCCAAATGCGGCAGTTTTGTTTGTTGACGTAGCCATTCAACCAGAAGTGCGCTTCATCGCTAAACAAAATTCGCTTATGAAGTCATCGAAAATTGGTGATTGGACTATATCCGATTGGACTATATCAGATTGGACTATATCCGAGCCAGCCGTGCAGTCCTATGCCAGAAATCATATTTAAAATGTAATGCCACAAGATCATCTTTCGAATAAAAAAAAATTCATGTCAATCGAATAATACATCGTTGTTTTATTGCAATTTAAAGTTCTATACCTCTAAAAAAACACCCTTTATATGTGTATAGAATTATGAAATATATGTTTAAGCAAATACGGAGCTCACAGATATACACACATAAAATGTATTGATAATATTTCAAAGTTCTGAATATATATTTTTTATTTCAAGAATGTACCAAAAAGTCAAGGAACTGAAAAATTGAAGATTTCACATGTTGAAATTTATACCTACCAGAGGAATGAAGACACATCTAAGTTTGAAGTAAGTCATGCGTCTTTTACACGAAAGAAGCGAATTATACATATTATTGGCAATGAAGTTGAGTGACATTTAAAATGGTGTTTGAGGACTAAAGTTACAATATTATGTTCTATTACTCTCTTTCTCTCTTGCCATTTTTGTTATAAACTCTACACTATTTAAATTAAATGAGGCTAAATTTGATTGGATATGTATAATGTGACCCTCATATTTTTGTTTTTAATTATAGTGGATCCTGAAAGTAGTATGTGAATTACTTGTTGTTTCCCTTATCTAGGCTTTATGTATTTAAATAAAATAACGCAGCAGAAGATTATTTAAGAAGAGTTCAAAAATAAGTTCCCCTTACAACTTCTGAATGTCTGAATTTTAAAAAAGTAGTAAGCGTTGTCATTTTATTAAAAGTTTGTATTTCTGGTTTCTGATTTAAAGTAACTAAATAAAATTCTAAAATAAGACGATAAGCTGCGCTCAAGTATGAACTAAATTTTCGATAATAGGATGCAAGCAAATATGCTTGCTGATTAGTTATATTTTATTTTAGTTTTGTTCTTTTTATATGATTGCCTGCGGAATGAATGATGATACAATGAGATGGAGTAATAAGTTCAATGTTTCATGCATATTTTATTATATTTTTGTGTAAATAAGATGCAACGGTGTTGTAGGCTTAGGCGGGTACATAATAAGAGGGGTTTTTTATAAAAAAAATAAAGTAATTCGTTTTATAAAATCCGGTAATGTTTTCTTCAAATAACTACAAAATGCCTAGGGATAAGAAAACTTTAGATTTTAAATGATTTAAAAGGACTTTAGAAGACTTGAGACTTCAGCAAAAATAAAAAATTGAGAGAAAATCTCTCTTTTTTTTATTCATCAATTTTTTTTACTTGCAAATTGGTAATTGAAAAGATATATTGAAAGTAAGGATCTGTTTGATTGATTTATTATATGATTTTATGGCCCAAGAGCCAAGTTAGGCCAAACTGCACCAAACAATGATTTAAAAAATACTAAAGTTTTGAAAACTGGTTCTAAATCAAAGGTAATGTGAGAGATAAAGTTAGATTACGTTCAAAATCTTCAGTAAAATTCCAACAAAAAAATTAAAAAATAATGTTAACATTTTCAGGATTTGCGTAAAGCGAATGGAGTAAATAATTTGTAGAAAAAGATCAGATTGTATTAAATAAATTCTATAAAAAATTATAATTGGCGTAAAGCACCGATTGAAAGTAAAAATGCAAATAGATTTGAATGGGGTTTTCCCCCAAACAAATCAAATAGGGTTAAAACAGATGAACGAAAAAAAGGATGCGATGATGATTAAAAATTGGGCAATCTATTAAAATCTGATGAACGGAGTACGAGACTTTGCATGAAGGACATTCCACAGCACTCTCACCAAACAAAAGATGCCTGTGAAGGAAACAGAAACCAATTACGAGGCCTGTCTGGAAACTAAGAACCATTTCGTTCTACTACAACCGCAGCGGTAGTATCGGAGTTCAACTCTGTCGCACACGTGTCTCTGGTTGATTGTCAGTACACAGTGACGCAATTACAGTTAGATTGTGTTGTTTTTACACGTGTAAAATATTTAACACAATTGCTGATCCCGGTGGCAATGAAGTGCATTCTGTAACCCGTTTTTTGAACCCAAGGAATAACAAGCCAGTTTAAATTCATCGTCAACTTTAAGAGATTTAGGGTGAAAATGCAATGAATAATGGAATGGTGAGATAAGGGGTTCGTCTATTCAATGATGGGTGCAGCAATGTTCATAACCATGCCTGGAAGGAGCTACCTTCTGTTATTAATGATAAATCGGTTGAAAAAGTGAATGAGAAAATTCGTGAAAGCAGACGGTCCACAATAAGATTGCTTTGTGATGAGTTTCCACAAAGAACTTGTAAGCGACTTCCTCCTGAAGTCGCTTCCTAAATGTCCTGTCTACCTTAAGATGTGGGAGGGAACAAAGCATGTCCAGAACGTTCCATGATAAATTTAATTTATTGTTATTCAATTGTACTAGTCAACCCCAAAGTAAACTACAAAAGGAAGCCCTAGGAGTGATATAAAGAAAGCAATAACCCCAAGTGAATAAGCGCACGCAATCAGATCAATTTAATCTTAATCAATCCTAACCTATCAATTCCTAATTCATTAATTTAGTATAGTAGCAAAACTCCGTCCTTAAGTCAAACTGCGTAAATCCTAAATCTCACCTTAGTAATTCTGCATTCAGATGCTCCGCTCCTTCTCTTCTACAATTACCAGACTCTAACATTATATACTCTAACTCAGTGCTTCTCAAACTTTCAATACTTGCGACCCAATATTCAATCACAATTTTCATCGCACCTCCTTCCATACAATAACAATGTATTGAATTCAATAATACTATACTTTGATGCTAAACCTACAATACGACTGTAACCTCAAGTGCGTATATAAACGACTCGCTGAGCCCGTGCGTTATTTGCCCTGGACGTATATATATATGTTTTTCAAAGTACGATCTTTTCTGTGAACTGCTATCCATAAAAAATTATTCCGAAGGCATTTGGAATGCAATAAAATGATATTGGCAATGTTTGCGAAGGATTTACTTATTTCGAATGTAGAAACATACTTAGTATGTAGAAAAACTTATACTTTTACTTAGAATGTAGAAACCAGCAAGCAATGATTTGTGCTCATTAACTCCTTTTCTACCCACCACATACGCTCAAACACCACATACGCTCGTCACGTGATAACCGGTGGCATTGGGGAGTGAATCACGTGATTTTTAATCGGCATTTTAGGGACTAATCACAAACCGTACAAATTATTAAGATAAGTATTAATTTTTGCATATAATTTTATGTATGGCAAGCCCATGGGGTCACTGGTAATTATTAAACTTGTTCTTAACTTATTATTGTTATAAATTAAACATAAAATGCATTGCGCAGTAATATATTTAGAAGTGTATTATATCAGGGTAATAATGTAATTTATTTTTATTATGTCAGAATTTTATTTGTTTACTTTCAGTAAATTAATAATTTTGTAAAAATAATCTTTTGTTTCCGAATTTTCAATATGCTCGCGCCCCCCTCGTAGAGTTATCACGCCCCCTTAGGGGGCGCGCCCCACAGTTTGAGAAACACTGCTCTAACTAATTTGCCTATCAGGGTTTCTTTTTGAGAGGGATGGCTGTGAATTAAACGCGAATGCTTGTCCAAAGATTCCCCAAGAGAATCAATTGGTGAAGGTCGCGTAAAGACCCGTCACAAGCTGTTTTGCAATGGTTCTCTGCACTGGCGGCATCTTTCTTTGATGAGGGTATAGACAAGTTGGTTTCTCGATATGAAAAGTGTCTCATCAATGATGGTAACTAAGTAGAAAAATAGTTTCCGACAGGCTCTTTCATGCAAAAATAATTTTCTTCTGAAAAAAGATTTTTCTAGACAAAATGATGCTAAGTTTCCAAAATGGTACTTAGTTTCCGTACATACTTCGTAATTATAAGTTAAGGCGAATCAACAGTGGTTTGCAACTAAAATTAATTAAACTCGCCCGCGTCATTTGTCCGTGGTTCAAAGTAACATCTTCGTATTTAATTTTTAAATAGAACAATAATTAATTACGAATCAATCAATTGTGCGTGTTTAATACTATAAGTAAATTCTGGTGTATAGACGCTAACTTTTAAATACTATAGCAATAGTACCCTTTATTTCCATTAGAATTACTTAAATAAAAATAATTTTTCGGTATAGAAAATTTCAAGATATCAATTATAATAATTTTACATTTTTAAGCAATTCGTATGAGTTTTAGTATTTATTTATTTTTTTTGAAAATTTAAACTGCAGAAACGTTTTACTTGTTCTAAAAAAATCGAATCTTGCGGTATACACAGTTTGAAATCGTAGAAGCAATAGTTAATTTATAATGTTTGTTTGATTTGAGATGAGAGATTCTCGAATTACCTTTGCCTTTGATTTTGCTTTTCAGTTGTCATTATTTACCTATGTGGCAATTAACAACTTCGTAGCTGGGTTAAGATGGGAAGCATTTGATATATCACCTTGTTTTACAAGTGAACAGAAAAAGGGCTTTCGGTTGAAAGTCGACGGTAAGTACCTTTTCTTTTATATGATGA
Organism: Trichonephila clavipes; assembly: GCA_019973935.1. NCBI lineage: Eukaryota > Metazoa > Arthropoda > Arachnida > Araneae > Nephilidae > Trichonephila > Trichonephila clavipes. Next base: position 202,399 of record BMAU01008061.1, read on the forward strand.
TTTGATAGTTTGAAAGTTAATAAATAATCATGCCAAGTGTGAGAAAGAATACATTCAATTTTAGTGAATTATTTTATAATATAAAAACAAGGCATTCTCTACTCGAATATTCATTGCTTAGCAATTGTTAATAATTTTAAAAAAATTAAAGTTAATGAACGAAGAAAAAAATAATTATACCACTTCAATAAATAACAAAATTATTATCCAATTTCTGTTAAATAATCGAATTTGAAAAAAAAATACTTAATTTAAACCTCGGTAAATAAAAGAAATTACCTAATGTAATTTAAAACAAATTTAATAATAGTTTTTATAATTATAAGTTTGCAATATAAGTTTTTTAAAAAATGGATAACATTAAACACAATAAAAGCATTTTGATTACACCATATTAGATTTTTTGTAATCAGACTTACTTTAATTTTTAAATGTATTTTCACTCCAGTTGGCTCTTTCTTTCTTTGATATTTTTCGAAATTAGCATTTCTACGTATATTTCATAAAATATTGCTGAGAAAAAATAAGTTGCCTAAAAAATGTGTTGTTTATTTTAAAATTAAGATTTATTATTTTTTTGTAAAAAATAGGCATTTAGATATTTTAAAAGGTTGTATCAATCATGCATTTTGTTAATTACATACTATGTGTTTTTTGTTTGATTTTCGTAGTTTATTTAAAAGAAAGAAATGAAATAGGACAGAAATACAACTTAATATATATATACGAGTTATTTCAATTCATTTCTTGTATGAAAAAAGTAATGAATGAGACAAATTTTTCATTGTATTGCAGGTCCTCCCACAGTGAAAGACAGTAAGACGTACTTAGATATTTTAAAACGCATCTATTTAAATTTGATTATTGCGTCTCAGGTGTCAGTAATTAGATTGAGTGAACTCACAGTAAGTGTATGATCAATATATATATTTATATACAATAACTGTATAATTAATGTGCATAGAGTTAATTTATATATGCCATCTGGTAAAAGTATAAAAACTGTGTGTGTATGTGTACTAAAAATGACACAACATACCTAGTAAAATTGTTTGCGCTTTTCATCAGAAGCAATAAACTTTTTTGTTCTATGAGACTCCATGATCACAAATTGAAAATCATTCATTAAATATATCTTAGACAAATGGCTTTTATCAGGAATCATTTTCCCGTACGCTTGTTTGATGAGTGATTTTCAATTTAATTTCATAAAATCCCATAGCTCAAAAAGGGCGGCTTTTGTAACAACTCAGCTTAAATATTTTATATAAAAAATAATGAACCGGATGTCCGAAAAGTTTGTCTACACTTTAAATTATTAATTACCAACAAATATATATAGATATTCACTTATGAAGCCCAGTGGCTGAGTGGCTAGTGCATCGCGCTTCCACGCCACAGGTCTGAGGTTCAAACTGATGCTAGGCAAGGTTGACTCAGCCTTTCATCCCTTCAGTTGATCGATAAATGAGTACCAAGTTTGCTTGGGAATTTAACACTGGGGTTTTCACGTCAGACTTATAACCTGACCGGAACATCTGCTCATGCACATCAGGGCTCAAAGTCATGTATACTGAGTTGGGCACAGTAGGCCTTGGACCTCAAGGGCTGTCGCGCGACTGAGTTAAATTATTCACTTGTGGATTATTTATTTGTTCCAAAAAGAGAACATTTAAGTTTTTGAAATTATACTTCTTATTGTGCGTTAGGGAAAAAGGATGAGGGTAAATTTTTTCGATGCGCACGCACACCGTCATGGATGTGTCGCAAAACCGTCACGGATGCGCGCGCATACCGTCAAGACACCGATGCTCATGCACACCGTTGTCTAATATTTTAACATGCCACTTTTTTGGTGCTAGGGGACTAATATTTGGGAGATCGTTACAACTATTGTTTTCAACCATATCTGTTGGGACGCATCTCCCCCGGTGCATTCCCGTCCTCTGCAGCTTACAGCTTCTCGGCACCCGATTCTCAAAGTCCATTCGGACCTGGCTCATTCATTCCCTCTCTATCTGCCTTCCATTTATTATAATTTCATGCTCATATGGCTATTTCTTCCATAGTTTTTAATTGTTTTAAACTTTTTAAATTTGTTTAAATTCACAATATCTTGGCTCCTGTTCGAGTCTCAGACTTGAGATTTAAACCTACTGTTCCACTCATCGAGACCCATCCAGTCATCTACTTCATTCCCATTGTCTAGGAATGGGGAGGGCTTAAGCACTAAAATATCATGCTCCTATGTTAATCCTATGGGGACTGGAAAAAATTTCACTCTCTAAGGACTTGAACTTGGGACTTGATTTTTAGAGGTCCGCCATACTTTCGTATTAGCGCGAGCTTTACGTGGCATTGGTCCCCTCCCCTACAGAGCTTCCCCAGTAATAACTCGAATCCTATGCCACCTTGGTCGAACGCACCGGCTGGATTCGATTGTTCTTCCTATGAGCACCCTAGATATAATTTTTCAGGACCATATATAGCCCCATTTCTTCACTCATATTTAACATTTTAAAATTATTTTAAAGCATTCATTTTTTTAAAATCGCGATAGCTCCGAGGATTTTTGAGCTTCGTTATTAAAACTCGGACCATAGGTTCTCCTCGTTGAGATATTTCATCTGTTATAATTCGCGTGTAGATAGTAAGCCTGGGGGGGCGTTGTCACTAAAATTAGAATCCCCATGTTATTCGTATGGGGTTCGATCTTTTGATGACGTCACGATATTACAGAGATAGAAGGATGAAACTTTGGGATTACCTTCTACTCTGTGTATTGGTGGGATGTACGTGACCATTTACGTCACAGTTGTTCTTCCCCCCGGGGGAGTTAGTTTCGTTTTCCTTTCCCGAGCTAGTGCCACCCCATTTGCAACTACAGACTCCGGACCGGTTCAAATAGATTCCTCTTGTGTTTCCTCACAACCAGGCCGAGTTTCGAGTTCTGGGTACCCTGCTTCTATTTTATTTAATTATTTTAAATGTTTTAATTATTTTAAAATGACCGTAACTCGGGTGCTCTTTAGGCGGATGTCTTAATTTTCTCAGGAACGATTCTTATCGCCGAGACATTCAATATGAGGTCTCAGGTATCCCATTTGGTTCACCTCATCTCCAGATACGGTCTGCCGACCCCCCCCATTTTATTGGTTCTATTGTCCCTGTGCGGAGGTGTTTAAATGTATTTAAATCGTGATTATCTCTGGTTTGTCTGGTCCGATCGATTTAAGGTTAGTATCGTTCAACTCGGCTCGTGCCCGCCTTTTGTCCTTGGTTCAGCTTACCCTGCTCAAGACTTTTAGAAAGATTTTAATCTTGTTACGCCAAAGAAGTATAACTTCTTACGTGCGTACATAAGTACACACACACACTTTTTTTACAAAGCTTTTTTGCACGATTTCTATGTGCGCACCATTAGTTGCGCCCAAACCATCGAATCTATACGATATTTCTAGCCACGTTTTATGAACCATTGCAAGATCAACAATCTAAATGGCCAAGGTAATTCGACTTTTTGTTTCTTCAATGTCTGTAACTGAAGATCGGTAAGCAAATGTTTTCCACGTACCCGTACAAGAAATCCAAGGGTGTTTGTTCTCAAGAGATCTGGGTGGCCACGCTATTGGACTTCCGCTTTCCATCCATCATCCAGAGAACCTTTTTTCTCTTCCAAACTCCAGTATGCTGGTGACCCATTTACGCTGCAGATTTAAGTTCAATAAGTCATACTACACTTGCGCTTATTCGTGCTTTGAAGGCATTTTGAAACGGGGATGTTGTAAAAAGGGAACATTTCGCCTCCAGTTTGCATTAAAATTACGGAAACTTTAACTTTTCTTTATGGAACATAAAAAAACGAAAGTGAAAATCTTTGATTATTTTTATTCAATTCCTACAATTAGTTCATTCATTCCCTCTATATAATTATACATATATATTTGTTAAAATTTCCAGTCATTAATGAACTTTTTTTTCATTCTCTGAAGTTCAAATACATTTTTTTAAACTTGTAATGGATGCCACTGTTATACCCTCTCGCTGAGCATCCCGCTGTTTCCAAGGGAAAAGTACACGTAACAAAGATAGCAAGAGGGCTAACACAGTTTTTTCAAATATTAATTCGTTAATTAAATTTAATAAGGGACAAATATTTTTCCTTGTTGACCTAAGTATGAAATGACTTAATTTTTTTTATATTACTTGTTTTTAATTAATTGTTGAAAGTGTACCCATATTTTTTGAGCATCCTATATTTTGTTTGTATGTCAACATTAACCATTAAGACATCAATGTTAGATTTGTAATAATGTTTAAAATAACGTTATTTTTCCCTTGGAGTTCATGGTCAAGCTTTTGGTATCATAAACACATTAAGTTTGGGAACCACTTGCTGAGTGTATAAAAGTTTCTGGAAAAAATGAAAATTTTGACATTCCTCAGCAAATATTACCTGAATAATTTCTTTCCTAGCAGAAACCTGATGGGGAAAAAGTTGTTATTATTAGCAGAGGTGACAAATTACACTATTATTTACCATGAAATTTTGGAAAACGTGGAGATGCATATAACGGGATATTGCAAGTTGAGCACACATGTTGTGTTCTCTTTTAGTGTTCTTTAGTAGAGCTCAAACAACAGCACCTGTATGTATTCCCTAACAATAGAGTATAGTTACCAGATTTATTTAATCTCACTTCGTCTGAAACTATTTTTTATTGTCCGGGATACACTTATGAGTCTACCTATTGTTATATATATATATATATATATATATATATATATATATATATATATATATATATATATATATATATATTTAAATATATAAAAACAATCACAATTATCAATTTAAAATTGAAATATATGAATCCCAAAAATACCAAAACACTTCAGAATATCAATGGCGAATATAAAAGATAATGTTCCATCATTTTCAAACAAAATTAAAAAATTATAAAAATAAAATAAAAATTTATAAAATATCCAAGTGCAATCTCGGACTTAGGACCGATAAGTGGGGTTAAACTAGTTTGATGGCGCCAACCTTCCCCCTATTGCAATGGTAATTTAATTGGAAAATTTTCAAATTTCAGAAAAAAAAAAAAAAAAAGTTAAAATTAAATCATTATACTTGAAAAATAAAACTATTCGCCATCACATTCCGAAAGATATTGATTAAAATTTAAAAACAATTTAGTACATAATATAAGTGAACCCCAAACCTCCAAGATGATTCACACATCTTTAAAATAGTTGTAAAGGTAGAAAAAATAAATTCCTGATGCGAAAGTTCAAATCAAAAATATTTGAGATCCGAAAGTTCTAATCAAAAATTATCTAAATCAAAAGTTCAAGTTAAATAATCCGAAAGTTCAAGTTAAATAATCCGAGTTCGTTAAATAACGAAAGTTTTAAATTCCGAAACCGAAAGTTCAAGTTAAATAATCCGAAAGTTCAAGTTAAATAATCCGAAAGTTCAAGTTAAATAATTCAATTCCTACAATTAGTTCATTCATTCCCTCTATATAATTATACATATATATTTGTTAAAATTTCCAGTCATTAATGAACTTTTTTTTTTTTCATTCTCTGAAGTTCAAATACATTTTTTTAAACATGTAATGGATGCCACTTGATGTTATGCAAAGGGGAAAAGTACACGTAACAAAGATAGCAAGAGGGTTAACACAGTTTTTTCAAATATTAATTCGTTAATTAAATTTAATAAGGGACAAATATTTTTCCTTGTTGACCTAAGTATGAAATGACTTAATTTTTTTTATATTACTTGTTTTTAATTAATTGTTGAAAGTGTACCCATATTTTTTGAGCATCCTATATTTTGTTTGTATGTCAACATTAACCATTAAGACATCAATGTTAGATTTGTAATAATGTTTAAAATAACGTTATTTTCCCTTGGAGTTCATGGTCAAGCTTTTGGTATCATAAACACATTAAGTTTGGGAACCACTTGCTGAGTGTATAAAAATTTCTGGAAAAATGAAAATTTTGACATTCCTCAGCAAATATTACCTGAATAATTTATTTCTAGCAGAAACCTGATGGGGGAAAAGTTCTTATTATTAGCAGAGGTGACAAATTACACTATTATTTACCATGAAATTTTGGAAAACGTGGAGATGCATATAACGGGATATTGCAAGTTGAGCACACATGTTGTGTTCTCTTTTAGTGTTCTTTAGTAGAGCTCAAACAACAGCACCTGTATGTATTCCCCTAACAATAGAGTATAGTTACCAGATTTATTTAATCTCACTTCGTCTGAAACTATTTTTATTGTCCGGGATACACTTATGAGTCTATATTGTTATATATATATATATATATATATATATATATATATATATATATATATATATATATATATATATATATATATTTAAATATATAAAAACAATCACAATTATCAATTTAAAAATTGAAATATATGAATCCCAAAATACCAAAACACTTCAGAATATCAATGGCGAATATAAAAGATAATGTTCCATCATTTTCAAACAAAATTAAAAAATTATAAAATAAAATAAAAATTTATAAAATATCAAGTGCAATCTCGGACTTAGGACCGATAAGTGGGGTTAAAAGTTTGATGGCGCCAAAACTTGGTAATTTAATTGGAAAATTTTCAAATTTCAGAAAAAAAAAAAAAAAGTTAAAATTAAATCATTATACTTGAAAAATAAAACTATTCGCCATCACATTCCGAAAGATATTGCAATATTAAAATTTAAAACAATTTAGTACATAATATAAGTGAACCCCCAAACCTCCAAGATGATTCACACATCTTTAAAATAAAGGTAGAAAAAAATAAATTCCTGATGCGAAAGTTCAAATCAAAAAATATTTGAGATCCGAAAGTTCTAATCAAAATTATCTAAAATCAAAAGAGTTAAATAATCCGAAAGTTCAAGGAAGTTCAAGTTAAATAATCCGAAAGTTCAAGTTAAATAATCCGAAAGTTCAAGTTAAATAATCCGAAAGTTCAAGTTAAATAATCCGAAAGTTCAAGTTAAATAATCCGAAAGTTCAAGTTAAATAATCCGAAAGTTCAAGTTAAAAATCCGAAAGTTCGTTAAAAAATCTGAAAGTTCAAGTTAAAAATCTGAAAGTTCAAACTAAAAATTTCTAAAAACCGAATGTTCACATTAAAAACACAGTATATTCACAAATGAATAGAGTAAATCATTAAAAATACAGTATATTCACAAATGAATAGAGTAAAGTCGGATATATATATATATATATATATATATCCGACTTAGAAATCCTGAAATCAATTGGTGTGCTAGCCGAAGACGAAAACCTAAATGGTCTTGAGAGTTCATATATCTTCTACATATTTTCTATCTAATAAAGGAATTGACAATTGCCAGATAAATATGAGGAAGTAAAAGATTCGATGTCAACATTTCTGGGTGCGTCGTCTAATTGCATAACGTTCTCGAAGCTGATGAAAGTCATCCACCCCTCCCTCATAATCTCATTATGTATGGCAACAGTAGTTGAACATAGTGTAAGGGCAAACCCCTGGGTGCCCTTCTCCTAGATCAGAGGCTCCCAAACTTTTCTGACTCATAGACCCCTTGCCATGTTTCTCGTCTTTGCGTAGACCTCTGCTTACCTAATATTAAATTTTCGCACAATGATCAACTTTAATGTCTTTTTGATAGCTGGTACAGAGCGACGAAATTTGAAAGATTAAAAGTAGCGAATATATATATACTGTAACGTTTGAAAGAATAACGGTAGCGTATTCTTGGCTAATTTAAATATGGAATTTATTTACGTCATAACTATTGAATATTACTTACTAAATGATACATTAAAGTTAATAAACTTAATTATAGATTGTGAGAGTCCAATATTTTGTGAGAGGAGGATTCGTTGGCCACCGCTACGGTGTAAGTTCAAAGCATCTCTCCTCTCTCTCATCTTCCGGTCGACAGTGTTCGATTTCTCGGGGGTCAAAAAGGGGTTGCGCTGCAGATGCAAGATGCACGTGTGGGTGTCGGGTCCACCAAAGATTTCGACCGCTGCTGGGAGTGGCTACGTTACAATACATATAATGTTTAAAACTGTAGTCAAGTGTATAATGTTTAAAACTTAAGAAAAACATGTTAATTAATTTTAAATTTAATAATACATAAAATAATTGGGAAACAAACAAAAAGTCTTTTAATAGAAGAGTTAAATGTAGCACTTCAAATAACAAAATTTCAACATTTGGCATCAATCTTGTCGAGTTTAACCCTAAATTTCTTCAGTTTATAGTGCCCTATCTTTTTGTTTACCGTAGTCAAAGCATTCTCAAACCTAGATTCAAAATCTGAATAGAGTGCATTTAAATGAACGTAGGTTCAAAGAACATTATCTTGACTAAATCTCTGACAAAATGAGAAATTGAAAAAATTCGCTACGTCCAATATTATACTTGTTTAACTTAATTCTGGGAATAAAGAGCTGAAATGATAGTCCTTGTTTCAATAATATATATGCTGTTACCTTGTAACAGTGCAATTTAACCTCATTAAATTTAGTAAATGTTAAATAAATAAAATCTGGTTTCCCCTTGATTACATTTACTTTTAAAATTAAAGTCACGGTGTGTGATTTAATGAGAGCCTCTATCGTAGACCCCCATTTACGCCTCGTGGACACCTAAAATATTTTTTCACAAACGTGGACCCCTTGCAAGTCGGCATAGACCCCTGGTGGCCTATATAGACCCCTTTGTTAATCACTGTCCTAGATTATCAGTGTGAGCTAGAGGTATAGGATTATAAATAAAGAACCAGACGCTGTCATAACCTTAATATTACTTTATTAAGATCTTAACTTAAACCAATATCAGATTAGGTAATAAAATGATATGTGAGAGAATCTACGGTGGCGAAACACACAACTAAAGTACCGAAATAACGTAACCCAGACCACTATCAATAACTAACTCGCCTAAACTCAATTTCAATGCAAACACAGATCCGAATATTAAAATGGTAACTCCTACCTTAATGTCCAACGAAGCAGCAATCTACCGGATCCTAACTGAAGTTGCGGTTCCCTGGCGTGGAATTGTTTCCACCTTGACTAAAGGCTCTCTGTCACGGATAACCTCTCTTGACTGTCACTTAACTTCTCGAAATACTCTTCACACTTGCAACACGGATTATCGTAACACTTCCCAAATACCGCGCCACTTACTCTAAACTCCTGTTATTTAAAAGCTTTCTAATTTGCATCTTTCATTCACGTTTAACTTCTCGGGTTGATTGGAAAAGAACTGCCATTTATTCTGGCCCCAAAGAACCCAAAAGGGCATGTTAAAGAAAAAACGCGTAAGCCCGTCACAATAATACCTGAATAAAGGACATCTTTTTGTTCATATTTGAAACTGCTGTAATGTATTTTGGTTGTTGGCCGTATGTAAGGACTTGCGGTGTGGTGTGTAAGAGAACTTATAATTTTTTTTAAAAAAAAAAACTTCCTGTAGTTATTAAGAGATGACTGTACAAACCATGCTTACCATGGACAGTTAAATATTAATGCAGTTGGTGATAAGAATACTAAACAAAGACTTAAAAAAATGTACTATGCATCTTTCGTCTGGAAAATAAATTAAATTAGTATAAACTAAAAACACCAAACTATATCTAAAATGGATAAAATAGGCTTTGAATTAAGCTATGATCAGTAACAATACTGGAGAAAAACACGCAATAATTCGCCCATTCGATAAATTAGTATCCCAGCTAGACTAATTAAAATTTGAATTATTCACATTTATACATGTCATTTGTCCTTGTAGATTAATAGCGTAGTAAAATTTATATATTATTATTACCTAGTGCGTATTTGATGGAGTACGAATCGTGGAAGTTACTGGATGGATCTTAGAAAAACCTAATGTAACAGGTAAGATTAAAGAAAATAGAAAGTTTTATTCATTTTTAAAATATTTTTTTCAACCGAAAATTTAATTTTTACGAAATATTAATTCAATGATGAATTATTTAAACGAATAATTCTTACGAAACATGTGAATTTAAATGAATTAAATATTCATTAAAATTTACACATTCCTTTAATTCTGGTTAATAAATAATAACTCTTTAAAGTGGTGTTTTTTTGGATGTATTAAATTGGTCATCTTGCATCAGAGTGACATCATATTTTCAGTGCTTATTTTTGTCTCTTGGTGGGAATTTTAAATTTTTCACTAACCAATAAAAATTTACGGAATTCCCAACCGTTAAAAAACTATCAAAAAGCAAAGAGAAGAAGAATTTTCGACTGAAATATTTTATTCCATGTTTCTCTTTTACTTTCATGCCCCGTATGATTTCTTAAAATCGATTCATAGACTAACTTGAGCGTTTATATTAATTTAAAATTTAATAGAAACAAGCGGTAGCGATAACCTAATAGTTATGGTCACGAATTTATGGCTGGCTGGCCACTTAAGACTCGCTATGTGAGGAGGCTGATGCTTTTTAAATCTGTTGAGGCTCAAAGTCCTCCCGTTGACGTGATGTGGTAGTTTGGAGAGAGGGTGCCAGAGCTCAGATACCGTCCTCGTCCCTTGGAGGTTTATTGCCATTAGCCCTCGGGTTGTTTAATAGTACGCCGTTTAATTGACTCACACACAGTTACAGATGTGTGTCAAAATTTAGCTATATATCCTATTTATTATAATGTAACTGTCTTATTTTGAAGAAATTAATTAGATAACTATATATATTTTTTGATGCGCTTTATAATTCTATGTTTTATTTTTTAAGTTTCCATACCTTTGATATATAAATCTCTCGTTTATAGAATTGTAAATAAAATCTAAATACTTGTTTCATTGATTTTCTTGTTAATGTGTATCCAGTTTATTTCAATTTTATAAGTGTTGCAATACACACATTTTTAATTAGTTTATAATTTACTATATTACTTTTCAACAAATGTAAAATTATGATGTCATTAACTGACCTTTTAATGTATCATTTGTAAATTAAATTCTAAAATAAGATTACGTCGGATGTAGATTATCTGGTAATTCCAATTCAATCTTGTTTACTACATGAGTCTATGCGCATTCAGGGGGAAAAAATTGCAATTGCATAGTATCATTTATTGATTACTAATCAGCCGGTATTACCAAATGCAAAAATAAACTACAAATTACAATCATTGCACATTTTACTCTACGCATTTCTATAGGTCGATAAACGTTGATGTTGCAGATTTCCGGTCGATAAAGTGCTATCTTTAAGTTACTCATGTTTTGGTTTGCAATCAAGGTCACAACGCAGTACTTATTCCATTTTGCTATCCTTTTGCATTAATTCGTCTATTTTATTTTCTCATCCGGTTGTATTATGTATTCCCTGCTTAATTTACTCGTAAGTGGGGAAAGTAACAACGCATTCGCTTTTTGAAAGGTTATTACAGATAATCATGAAAAGTTTTATTAGAAAAGATGGCTACAAATATTAGTTCAGAGACCGGATATCTACACACAATGTGCCCGCTAAAGTCTGTTGTTACCCCAATAATTTAAGAATGACAAGAGCTATATAGTCACATTAGTGGGGACACACACCCATTACTTTTTACATATTTATATTTTTCATTTTCTGGTATAATAATAAGTAACATTATTACAATATTATTTGTCTTTAAAATGAAGCTTTCACTCATCTTAACGTGAAGCTCACTCTTGTATTATTAGTTTGAGAATCCTCACTTATCGCTGCACTAACATTCACTGATGACTCGTGACATTCTCTGGTAACTCTCCTTTTATTTATTACAGCTCTTATATATTACTATGTTCGTTTGCATTGATAGCGATTTTCTTCACATCGCGATATTCTCATTTCAAACCACGTCATAAAGTAGCCCAAGAGGTTAGTTAAGAGAAATGCGAGTGGCAATTCATGAGATACTATGCACGTGAATGATGCATTCAGAATTCAAATCTGTCATTAGAATGTCATTGTCTATAATTCTTTCTGTAATTTCCTTCAACTAAAATTTAAAATTCTTTCAAAGTGTTGCATCAGAAAAATTTAATTCTCTCTTCATGGTAATTAGATACATAAGATTCTTCTCTATAAAAGTACAATCACGACGGACTCTAATTTTTATTCTTTTATTCCATATAATTCGTGATACATTTTGATTTCTTTTCTTTTTTTTTTCTTGAAAATTCAAATCTCAGCAGGATATATTAAAATAAATTACACATGTACAGCTCTGTTTAACATAATCCCGCTCAACTAAATAAGGATAATAATGTTTTGCTAATATTTCTATCTCCAGACAAATCTCTCCTAATAGCAATACTCGAATCCTGCGCTCTGGATCTGTTCCAGCGAGTTCTTCCGACCTCAGTAATGCTTCTATAGCGCAGGCATTAATCTTTCAGCTATCGTTCCTCCTTCCTTTTTTCTGTCCTTCCTCTTCTCTTTCATTTACTACATTTCAACTTAAATAAAATTATCCATTTACATAAATTACAGTTCCTTCACATAGCATGATTCTTACTTGAAACATCGCAGTAAAGTAGTCCCAGAGGTTAATTAGGGGAAGTGTGCTTCGAGAACCTACAACAAATTCTTCATCTCTGTGCACTGTGAAAATTAAATAAATCATGATTATGAAAGGAATTTTAGTACACGCACGATAGTGCTCGACGAATAACCTTACAGAGAGTGTTTACAACTAATTCAGAATTGCTGTTTTACTTAGGTTCTGAGACAGGAAAGACCGAGCCGGATATGAATACAGCGTACAGGATAATAGAAGGTGCAGCCAAGTCTGGAAATTTGACTGTTAAAATAAAGAAAGACGGAAAGGTAACGTACTCAAAATTGCAAACAGCATCTTTTATCATATTGTCTTACATTGTCCTAATATTTTTGATTCATGAATATCGGTTTGGTGTTTGTTAGGATTACGATAGTAATCTTGCCGCTCATTTGGTGTAGTGGTTTGTGACGCTAACTGCTGTGCCGTTCAGCCTGGGATCGAATCCCGAAGAAGGCATGGATGTTAATGTATAGTGCATTCGCAGCATCGGGGGATTATAAATAGTCATCGAGCTGCTTGTGAGGCTGGTGGAAAAGAAAGAGAGGTGGGAAGCCCCTGACCACCTTCAGGGTGTTCTCTCTCAAAATTGGGGTGGGATCGAGTTAAATCGCATTTTTACCTGCATGTTGCTAAAAGCTAAGACTAACGACAGGCGTAAATGTAACCATTTGTCGTGATGAATTTCGTGAGCTTTGATCTGATAGTACTGTCGATCAAGTGCCATGAGTAACAACAACACGATAGTACTTACATTTTTATGTAGCTTCATTATACCTAATTAACATGGATTGTATCCAATTACTCTTACTGATTTGTTAATTATTTCAAAAATTTCATAAACTAATGTTTTTGTAAACTGCCGTTAGTAAAAAAGAAATTGTTAATGTACAAGGATAATTTTGCTGCGCGAAGGCAGTAACAGAAATGCACAATTGTTTTCATCTTGAAATTGATTTGAAGTATTTACTACCAGCGCAATATTAAATAGGTTTCAATTTGTCCCTGTGACTTTTCATTAAGAGTTAAAAGCCTTGAGATTAATGTGTTTTAGAATAAAATAATTTTAAGAAACTACATTCATAATATTTTCAATAAAATTTAAAATTGTTCTTAGATTTCTAAGTTTTAGATTGTATTTCTTTAATAATTTTACCATGAAATAGTATTTATGTACTTTTAGTAAGTTCCTACGATATTTTCTATATATAACTTTTCAATATCTTAAGTTTCTGCGTCAAATTAATTTTTGTGTAAATTACAAGTTCATGAACAATATGCTAAGCGGAATAAAGGAATATACAGTAGAACATCATTTATCCGAATCAATTGGAACCGGACACCGTTCAGATAACTGAAGCCCGGATGCGATCCATGCAGTATATGAAACCGGACACTATACGAAAATTGAAAGTAATCACATACGGGAAACGTGCTTGAAGAAAAAGCAAAATAGATGCAAAATGTCGCAGTTTTACCTTTATTGTGGAAAATAATCACTTATTTTTATCTTTACCATTGTCCATCTTTGTTTTTTCGCTGCAAGATCTCTGATTCTCTTGAGCAGCATTAGTTAAGTAGGACAGCACTCTGGTTGTTGTTCGTACCACTTCATAGCTGTTTCTAACGTAGAAAACGCGTCAGCATTTGATGGACCCTTGCTACTTTCGTTGTTGTTGTTATCCTCGTCTTCATCGTCGACAGGGTTGGATTCTTCTTGCATGTAAGTCACAATCTCGTCATCATTTAGCATTTGAAATCCACAGTCTTCTGCATTGCATGCCTTCCAGGTTTCTACATCTTCTTCATCGCATTTTTGAAATCCTGGGATTGATTGGACAAAGTCAGTATTATCCTCCCTGTGGTCGTCATTGAAGTCTTTTTCGCCTTCTAAATCTGATCACAGCTTATTCCATGCATTTTCATTTACAGTACATGCAATTGACAAAAAAAAAGCTGTTTCGTACATTTGACGCTCCGTATAACAAACGTTCGGATAAACGACATTCTACTGTATAATATTATTACGTGGTTGATAGTCTCTCAAATGTTGGGAGGCCGTGGTAGCCTAATGGTCAAGGTCACGGACTCGTGTCTGGCGGGTCATGAGTTCGAGCTTGGTGATATCCGCCGCGTAGAGGGGGATACTGTACGTTAAATCTGTCGGGGTCAAAGGTTTCCCGTTGGTGTGGTGTGGATATTAGGAGAGTGGGTGCTAGCTCAGTTGTTGTCCTCATTACTTGACCATGGTTTAAAATTGAGAGGTCCGTCACTAATAACCTTCCAGCAGTTTTATTGTACGACGTTAAGATAACTAACCCTCTCTCTCATTCACTTTCAAATGTAGGAAATGTCCACTCCATTAAAACACGGATTCTTGACAGATTTACTTTTAATAGGAAACAATTTACATGTTCATAATTCACAATAGCAAAAATTCAAAGCTATCACAGCAATACGAATCCGTAGTTAGAATTTTGTATGTGTGCAATGAAACATAAGTTGTCATGTTTCACTCCAATGCTGCTTCCCTGCATTATCTTTATATAGGCAGCGAAGCCACTATACAAGTTTCTAGTACTATCTAGTTAACTTAATGCTGGAGAGCTGTATCAGTAAATCCGTTATGATCCGCGGGCCACATCAATAAATTTACGATTATCCACGGGCCACAAGACTGTCAAAAAATAATGTAGTCAGGAAATTTAAATAAGAAAGGAAGGTTTGTTTTACAAGACTGCAGACGATTCCAAGGGAAGAGATGATGTTACAGATTTATCTATACATATCGGTTCCAAATACATTATATGGAAGTCCAATTAAAATACTTTGCGTCCGCCTTTCCTTTTGAAAACTTCTGAGACACAGACAGACCTTTTATGTTTAAAATTATTTAAGATACAATGAAAATTTTTGAAAAATTCGTCATTTTGAGAAAATTTTGTCTGGAATGGATATTGAGCATTCTATAAAACGATTTAAATATTAATTAAGAATAACAGAAAAAATGGCGGGTTTTTTTTACGGAAAAAGCAGATAAGGCAATTTTCCCTGAAATTGCCTCAGATTCAAATGAAGGGCCACTAAAATGCTTTTAACAGGCCATTCGTAGTCCGTGGGTCTCAGGTTGAAGACCCTTACAGTAAAGTAATTATCCTATACTCTTACAGATTTGTCTAGAAGTAATTAGATTTGTCGACATTTTTATAGGCTTCGACTCGGCGATATTTGGTGACCGAAATTATCGCTGAGTATTTACTCTCTCTCAAATTAAGTCTGAAATTTATCTAACAGTACTGTTTAAAACTTTGTTCAAGAATTGGAATTAATCTACAAGAGCAGGCATTTCTTTAATAATATTCATTTTAATAGATTTTATTTCTGAAAATGAATTTAAATATGTGCATTATATAAAAATGTATTATTGGTTTTATTTTGTAGGATGTTGTATATGCAATTACAGCTATTGAAACTATCGAGCATCCAGAAAGTACGTTCATTTTTGTGGTTATCCTTTGCATGTTTTTAAATGATTGTTTTGTGAATGAAATGATTGTTTTGTGATTTTGTGTTTAATAATATTACTTTAGCTATTATATTGCTTATTTTTTAAACAAAATATTATGTTATTCTTTTATTATTATTTATTTTTATACATGTAAATACTACTTTATTTCAGATGTGGCGAAACATTTATTCTCTGGAGGTATTTATTTTATATTTCTTTTTAATAAAAAATCCTTTCAATTAATAAAAAAAAAGGAATTATTCCATGACACAGTAAATAATCTCCTCTCTATTATCCGAGTAAAATTTATTTTATACGGTGTTAGCTTTTTTGTAAAGGTATATTTTAGTATAATTTTGGATTCGGCAGAAATTTAACTCGTAAAGATACTTTAAAGTACACTGCTGGTCACACAAATTGCTACACCAAGAAGGATCAGAGATATCACAGCGAAATTTATTTGGTAAATAACATGTTGTATGAAGATCAAACGATTAAAATTACAGCATCTTGTGAGGTGTGAATGATGACAAAATCAGTAGTTAGTGCAGCCACCATTGTTGGCTATAACCACTGCCACACGCCTAGGCAAAGAATCAAAGAGGCTTTGGGTGTATCCTTGAGTTGCAGCAGTCCACGCGGCTTCCATATATTGCCAAAGTTTATTTGGTGTAGCTGCAGGTGGTGTATCGTTTTGCAAGCATATACCACACATTTTCTATTGGCGATAGATCGGGAGAACAAGTAGGCCAAGGAATCAATTCAATCTGAAGGGTAAAGATGAACTCTTGAAAATTGCGTGCCACGTGTGGTCGCGCATTTTCTTGTTGGAATATGGCTGATGACAAGCGCTGAATGTATGGGAGGACCACGGGCTCCCAAACCTCTGAGATGTAGCGCTGGCTGTTTAGTGTACCGTCAATGCGTACTAAAAGGGTACGGCAGTGAAATCCAATACCCCCCAAAAAAAACTATGATACTGGGTACGGGACGAGTGTGCATAACGCAACAGTTCAGTAGCCTCTCATCATGGTGTCTCTAAACTAAAATCCAACCATCGTGATGCTGCAGGTAGAAGAGGGATTCGTCAGTAAAGAACGTCTTTCCATTCCGTTGTCCACGTCCGCCATTCATTGCACCACTGGTGGCATAAACGCATGTGATTTCCAGTCAAAAGTAAACGAAGCGATGGACGCCTTGCGGGCATTCACTCTGCTGCAATCGTTGGCAGGAGCGGACACCGACAGATGCGTAACAGACTGAATCTGTTCTGCTGGTGTTCGTGATGTGGCTGCGCGATCCATTACTGCCATGCTCACAATCCGCCTGTCATCACGGGGAGGGGTGAAACGAGGTGGATGCGATTAGCCCCGTCGTCCACTGTTTCCTCCTGCACCCAACGATGACAAATCCTCATCATAGTTTCTTGGTTTCGTCCAACACGTTGACCGATTTCTCTGAAGGATAATCCGCAATCCCTATTGGCTACTATTCTTCCTCGGTCGAATTCAGAAACTTAGTCAAAAGATGGTCGATGTCTTCAACGAGGCATAGGTAAACAGCTTCCCCCCCCCAAAACAACCAAATAGCCATACTTCAAATCTCCAATCTGTTCTCCCGTTACCCGTGATATGCATCTGCACTATAATGCTAATGATTTGTATATTTCATCGCAGCTAATGCATGAAGTAAATCTCACATGGTTTGCATGCTTCCTTCAGGTGTTGCATTTTGTGTGGCCAGCATTGTATATTTGCAACTGGTGGAATGCTAGTGTAAGTGATGTATGAAATATTTTACTCGAATGTGTTGTTAAAAATGACCATTTTTATTGTTTCTTTCTTTTGCCATTTTGTATTTTAAAAAAGAACATGGGTAACTTTTATTTTTAAAATTTAATCGCATTGTATTTAAAAAAAATTATTTTTTAAAAATTAAACCATATGTTTTCGAAGATACATTAAACTGATCTCTTTTTTCATTGACTGTTGAAACAATCATTTAGTATAAAAAAAAGTAATTTTTATGGCATCAGTAGTATCGAGTTAGTTTCTAGATACCAGTTTTCATAAAATGCTATATTTAGGTAAGTATAGGGAAGTACAATAAGATTTAATTGATTTTTATGACAAAGCATACGAAGCAATGAAAGATATAGATGGTAATGTAGTTCACAGTAGTTTAGTTTAGAATGTATCCATATCTGCATGCTAGGTGTTTCTTTTTATTTTTTCCTATAATTTTTTTTTTGCCCGAAAGGACTGTATCATATAATTTCCTTTTTTTAAATAAATAATTGTATGATTCAGTCATAGGTTCAGTCTTATGGTAGAGAATTAAAAATTAGCTTCGTTATAATGATATTGAAAAAATAGTTTTTTCACGAAATTCAAAATCTCGTTATGTATCTGATCACCTTTTGTCACCAAATTTGGCAACGTTTCACGTCCAAATTTGCCGTTACGGTCACTGCCACTTACTAGCATTATTGAAGAGTATTCTGTCTTAGCCAACAAGTGGACCTAATACTCTTCAGTCAAAGAAGCGAACAAAGTCAAAAATTTCAGAAACACTAATTTGGAATCGCCGTTATATAGGAATGATTTCATAAAAATTAAATTAATAATGTAACTCATGCCTCACAATAATCGTATTGTTCCATTTCACAGGTACGCTTGCTGCGGTTTCTCTTGTATTATTCGTCCTTGGAATACTTTTAGGCGTAACAAGTTACTACATGTTTCTTAAAAGGCAAAAGACTCAATTTGATTATCAAATGCACATGAATACTATGAAAGGCTAAAGTAAAGAATGACTCTAATTATATTGTATCTGTTTACTGTTCGGTGTTACACGTGTCCCTTTTATATAAAATGTTGTGGAAAATGGTTATGGTTTGTTTCTTTTAATCATATTTTCGTACATCTTAAAAATAACTTCGAGCTCAGTTTATGTTTTTCTAAAATTTTACGACAAAAAATATTGGAATGATATTAATTATCTTGACACAAGTATGAAACTTAATATTACACAAATTTTAAATTATTAATAATTCCGATTTTTAAGGTCTGAAATTTAAGCAACGATGCCTACTTGTTTCTTTGTTTACAAAAACTTTGCTTTTTAATAACCTGCTTTTTTAAAAAATTAAATCCATAGCAAAAAACGAAGGTTTCCACTACAAAATTTTATGAAGTTAAAATTTTTAATTTATCTAAGTTTTTTGTTAGATAAATTTAAAATTTAAACTTTATAAAATTTTGTTATCATTTGTTAGTGTTCTAATTTTTTTTACCGAAAATTTTTCGAATTCGTCTTTTACAATATTACTAATGATTTTTGTAACTTGTTCGCCTGATTTGTTATTATAAGGAGCCTGAAATTTAATTTAATATCGATCTTCCTTCGATGAAATAAAATATTCTAATGTGAGGAACTTTATAAGCTAATTAGTTTTAGCATTTTTATAATAATATACGAAGGTATGAATTCTTGATTTTAAAATTGGAGAAAATTCAATGAAAAACTCGTTTCAAAATTTATATATGTATAAACATATATATTGGTTCATAACACTTAATACTGTACGTTAAAAGAAGGACCTAAAATAAGAGCAAAAATTATAAACATTTTAAAACTAATTTGGTTTTCTGCCCTCCTATTTGATAGAAAAACTTTTTTTTTTCACTTTGAAGAAAAAAGTTTCGCAATTGTTTCAAACGATCGCTAATATTATATATTTCTTATCTATTTTTTCATTTCATAAAATCATTTGTTACATTTCACTACAAAACAGTTCCAAAGCGTACCCAATGGTATCAGTAGGACTATAATTATTTGATAAATTTCTATATATATACACACTGAATTAGGGATAGCAAGGACTAAGCAAATTGTGTAGCGCTGCGCATCACTTATGCGCAAGTGAGGGCGTTATGGTAACTGCATGTATAATGCATACTGTGGTTGTTTTGAATTGCCAGTATGGGTAAATTGCCTGATTTAGACGCTTTCGATTACGGACTAATCGTAGGTGCGAGACGCATGGGCCATTCCATTTCCGAAATCGTCAGACAGCTAGGATTTTCAAGGTTGACAGTGTCAAGAGTATACCAAGAATACATGGAAGGTGGACAAAAAACAAGCGATTGGGCAAACTACAAAAGACAATGCGTTGTGAGAGACGGCCCGGGCGTATCGTACGTAGCCTGTGAAGTCAAACATTAGCTCAAATTACCACCCAGTTGAATGACGGTGCAAGTCGTACAGTCAGTAAACGGACTGTGCAATGCTCGCTTCACCATATGGCTTTCGGGAACAGTCGGCCTACGAGAGTACCATTGCTTAATGCTCGCCACCGGGCTGCACGTCTTGCCTGGGCAAGAGACCTCAAAGACGAGTGTAGAGGACTGGAAACGAGTAGCATCAAGTGATGAGTCTCAATTCCAACTACTCAACGCCGATGGGAGGCTGAGAATAAGGCGTCAGGCTCATGAAGCCATGGATCGTGCATGTCAGGTCGGAACTGTACAAGGGCATGTTGACTCAATTATGTTCTGGGGTGCTTTTTTGTGGCACTGTTTCGGATGTTTGGTGCGTGTAGCAACCTCTCTCAATGCAATTTGGTGTGTAGAATTGCTGGAGGATCACCTCCATCCGTTTATGCTGTTCTGTCATCCGCACTATAATGGAGTTTTCTAGCAAGACAACTGTACCTCTCACAAGTCCCAGTTGGCGACTGGCTGGTTGGATGAGTATTCCTCTGACATTTGTCATAAATTGCCACCCTAGAGGTCCAGACTAGCATCTTATTGAGCATTTTTTGGGATTTTTTGGACAAGGCGTGAAAGGCCATCACACAGCACCAACGAACCTGACTGAATTATGGACAACTTCAGCCAATGTTTGGCAAGTAATTCCCGTGGAACGTTTTCAGAAATTTGTTCCACAAATGCCTCGTCGTGTGCAACCGTTATGAAGGCCAGAAAAGGCTCAACTCGTTACTAGTTTGGTATCCCTAATTCAGTGGCACTTTACAGTGATGGCCAAAATTGTGGACACTTTTTAAAATTGCTATGTTTTTAAGTTTGTACGCTTATAGAAAATTTTAAGCTGGACAAAATGCTAAGTTTTTTTTATATCATTTTAAAGATAATTAATACTGAATTCAATACAAAAAAGAAAATTCAAATATTTGTTATGCGAAATAAGTTATGGTGTGATAACTGTCGATATACATTGGGTATTGATGATATTAGTTAGTTATCAGAGCTTAGTGAGGTTGCGTTTATTCTTTATTACAGCTTCAAACTGATGTTTCATTGAGCCGAAAATAGTTTTAAGCTCTTTCTTTGTTATTACATGATGCCAGGAAATAATTATTTTCTCGGATCATTTTTATTTCATGTGTACCTCATTCGGACAAGAGTTTTCAACCGGTGCCACAAGTTTTCGATAGTATCAAGGCCAGGACTGTTTCTTAGCCAGCACAACAACGCAATAATCTTAGAACGGTACCAGTCTTTCAATTACTTTACTGTGTAGCAAGGAGATGAATCTTGCTGAAAAATAAATGAAGCATTGTTGGTAAATAGATTCCCTGCCGGAATGCAGAAGTTTGGGTTCTAGAATGGTATCAATGTATGTTATGACATTCAGTGTTCCATCGATGATATGAAGGTGACCAATACCATCTGATGATATGCATAACTAAATAATAAAACTATGTGGGTACTTCACATTTGCCTTAATGCAGTCAGGATGTAGAGTTTCTGGATTCTACGTCTTAAATGTTTTAGGCTACCCGTACTGAAAAATGACATTTTAGTTTCCTCCCTCCATATAATTTGTGAAGAATAATTATTTGTCCAATTAATGGATTCCATTGCCCACTGTGGTCCCTTTTAGTGCTGCTGTAAATTGAGATCGGGCTTTTTTCGTGAAATTCTACCTTTTAGTTTTACATCTGTTAATCTACTCCTGGTTGTTTTTGAACTGACAGAAACACCAGCATCACTCAGATCACTTCTGATGTCTGTTCATGAAATTCTTTTATTTCTGAAACAGTATTTTTATTATTCTGTTATCAACAAATGTGGTGCACCTTTTTTGGCCTTTTCCTGCTTTTTTTTATTGAATTTGTCTCCTGACATCTTAAGCAAAACGTTCAGTCTGCAAATGCAGTCACTGAACTACCCACCTATTATGTAATTTTAAGAAAGGAAACACAACTTTCTCGTCACACATGTGTGCAATCTACTCTTTTATTTAATGTCATTGCTTTTTGACTACATATCATTGTTATCCTGGCCAGGAAACAGTCCTGATCTCAATCCTAACGAAAACTTGGAACGCCGTTTGAAAACTCTTGTCCGAATGAGATACCTATGAAATAAAAAGGAACTTATTGAGGATAAATTGTTTTCTGACATCATGTAATAACGAAGGAAGGGCTTAATACTATTTTCAGCTCAATGAAATATCGATGTGAAGCTGTAATAAAGAATAAACGCAACCTCACTAAGCTCTGATAACTCACTGCTATCATCAGTATCTTATGTATATCGACAGTCATCGCAGAATAACTCTTTTTGAGTTGCAAATATTTGAATCTTCTTTTTTAAACTGAATTTAGTATTAAACTGTCTTTAAAATTATATAAATACTTAGCATTTTGTGCAACGTGAAATTTTCTATAAGCATGCAAACTAAAAAAATATAATAATTTAAAAAAGTGTCCGCACAATTTTGGCCACCACTGTAGTGTCTCTCAAGTATTTTCCCCCTTGCTTTCAATAAAAACGTTAAAGAAAACAAAAATTATTTTTCTTTTGTTTTTATTACAAAGCACAAGCCTTTCACCACATCAACTAAATGACGTAATGTACGGAATTAAAAATTATTTGCTTATTTGTGAAATTACTCAGAGTTTAATTACTTCACGATAATCAATGTATTCATTATGACTTACCTTAGTTTGAACTTCCATGTAAAAAAGTTTACTCAAAATTTTAAAGTAACAATACAACTAATTGTAAACTGAGAATAGATACTATTTTCATGATATTTGTAAATTAGGAATATATACTATTTTCCTAAAAGAAATTTTGCATCAAAGATTGCCCTTATAATTGATTTATTTAAAAAAATTTATTTAAATAGAAAATGGGAAAGCTATTTTGCGTGAATTAAATCATATATTTTATTTAAATGTTTCTTTATTTTGTTTATTTAATGAAATTACTACTTTTTTAAAAAAAAAATTCGACGTATTAATTTTTTTCCAATCTGAATTTATCCTATTTTACGCCTACTACACTCGGTGATTTTCAACTTTTCATTTACTTGTCTTGTATCCATATTTCTTACAGAATAGCAATTATTAAACATTTTTTATTTTATAAAATTGTTTAGTAAACTTTTTTCGGACTTTTCCAGCTTTCAAGTGTTGTAAAGATGACTTATTTTTATTTTGTTTCATCCGTTAACTAATCAAAAACAAGAACTGTGATCTTATTAAATTGGTTTATGTTTTTTATATATTTACCTAAAATTACTGTAATAAAAAATAAGTTGCTCCTTTTTTTTTAATATATAAAGATAATTTATATTTTTGACATAAAAGACACAGAAATAATGTAACAAACTACTTTATTGAAAGCCAACTCATTTCGCAATAATTTTTTAATCTATTGAGGATAAGCTATTGTGTGTGTGACAAAAAATCCCACAAAGAGTCATTATCTCTTTAAAAGAGTCCCTATCTCTTTAATAGAGTCATATCTCTAACAGAGTCCCTACCTCTTAATAAAGAGTCACTATCTTTTTAACAAAGAATCACTATATTTTTAACAAACAGTCACTATCTCTCTAACAAAATGTCAGTATCTCTTTAACAAAAGTCACTATCTCTGCGACATAGTCGCTATTTCTGTAACAGAGTCAATATCTCTGTAGCTTCATGAACTTTGAAATTCTCACATTCCTATTTTTAAAGCCAATATTGCTATGTGCGAACCAAATTCTTTTCTGTTATTACTGAAGCAGTTTGAAGACATTTTGATGAATCGTTAGAAATTCTTCTTCATTTATTGTTTTAATGCTATTTGCACTGTCTTCAAAATTATTGTCAAGTTGTTTTGAGAATTCATCAGTTTTGGAGAAAAATTATTTGCTAAGAAATGTGTCATCACAGTACTTGATATCTTCTGGAAGTTTTAAAAGCTGATCAGAAGGCTGGTGAAAGGATTCTTCTCCATTTAGTTATTTGCATAGGCATGTTAAAGTATTCACTGTTACATCGTTGGTAATACAGGCTTCAGCTTTAGAAGGCTGAACACTGCAATCAAGAGTTATTCCTGTGCTCATTCTTTTTCTGTTTAGTATTTCACATTTTGCAGTGTTCCAGAAAAGGAATATACCCAACGGAATAAAACATGAAAGATATGTCGCAGTAATATATCACTTGCAACATGTTGATGATCCAAAAAAGCAAGACAAAAAAGGCATCAAACAACGATTCTACCATTTTCAAGGCTTTATATATCAAAATCTCATACTTTGGTGTTGCATTTTTGCAGTGTTCCAGTAGAAGAATATATGCAACGAAATAAAACATGTAGGACATTTCGCAGTAATACATCATTTGAAAAATATTGATGGTCCAAAGAAACATGACGGAAAACGCACCAAACAACGATTCCGCCATTGTCAATTATTTATTTATCAAATACCTATGTTTTCAAAAAAGATAACGCAGTGATTAAATAACAACTTCATTTTGTTCGCTCAGGCAATAAACTGAAAATTTTTTTCAACGTAACAATATAATTAAAAGGACTGTAGAATTTGTTGCCACAGTCCTTTATGCCACAATTATATTGGTTTCAATAATAGATGTATTGTTTTTTGCTTTGTTAAAGCAACTAAATCAGATGATTAACAATAAAAACACGCAACGATATGAAGCTATAATTTTTTTTGAAATAGAAATATATATATTTACATATATTTCTTTTTTACACTCTTATTAATAATGTTTTACTGTAATTAATATTTAAAGTTTTAGAAATTTAATTAAAATTTACATTTTTTATTGAGTGAGTGAGTGAAGATTAACGTCGCACTGTTCAGCTGCACGAGGGCTTTTGGCGACGGACCACGTAATTTTGAACCATGGTCAAGTGACGTGGACGACACCTGAGCTGGCACCCCCTCTCCTAACTACCACACCACACCAATGGGAGGACGTTTCAGCTCTCGACAGATTTAGCGTGCATCGCTGCCCTACACGGCGGGTCTATAGTGGTACTGGGCTCGAACTCGTGACAAAGCCAGCCACGATCCGATGCCCATACCACTCGGCTACCGCGGCCACATTTTTTATTGAAATCATGTTTATATATTAGTGTTTTGTTGAATATCATAATTTTATGTAACACAGGTTGGAGTTCTAAAGTTAAAATCTATAGAAGACAAATAATTAAAGCCAGTTTGTTTTAAAAATACTCAAAGTGAAATTACAACATTCAAGTTAATTGGAGGAAAAAAATTATCCCCCTACCCCCCAAAAAATAAAATAGGCTAAGCTTTGATCTAACTGAACTTAAACTGAAAGAAAAATTAAAACACCATTATTAATTAGACTTTCTCAAGTAAATAAATCAAGTAAAAGTCTCAACCGCATAATAAAACGTCTCGTGAGTTGTCATGAAACTGGTGTGTGAGCGTTAGATACATTAATCCTCCTCAAAATTATGTTGGGGAAAAATACGAAAAAAGCTCTTTTATAAATGTTTTATTTTATAATAATTGTCTAGTTATTTTCAAGTATATTCAAGTAATCTATTATTATTATTTGAATTTTAAGTAGGGATAGTTGAATTTGGTTATTCATTGAATCATTAACTTCTATTAGGGATGGCAGTCTGAGATCAACGTATCGAAAAATCGATTTCTCGAGCAAAAAAATCGATTTTTTAAATCGATAAATAGCACTGAATCGATATTTCATCCTAGAAAACCGACATTCAAATTTTTTTCTGTTTTATTAAAAACCATAAAATTATTTACAATTAGTAGAATGTGTGCGTGTACTATCTTTAAAACTACTTATATTTATCATTGGGAATTATACATTATCTATTTTCTAAACTTTTTAATGTAACAAATACATTTAGAAAATAAATGTCTTTTTTTATACCTGATACTTTGATATGGTAATAAAAATAATTGTAATTGTCGAATTCCCTGAAATAAAAAATTCCCTGATTTTACTAATAAGAGATCGTTTATTATGGTATCTTTCTTGTTTTTCATGAAATGAATTTATATTTACATTGTTTATGCAGACTGAAAAAAAATCAATTTCTTAGAAATCGATCTTTTAGACCTCGATTTTTTTGTGAATCGATTCATCTGGTTACGATTCGAATCGATTTAAAAATCGATCTTTTTCGGAAAGAATCGCCATTCCTAACATGTATCGTAAGATATATGCATCGATTTGAGAGAGTTATTTGAAAATAATAACATATTACAATGCTACAGATGATTTATTTATTAATGCATTCGATGGTGTATAAATAAATATTGAACAAACAACGATCGAAAAGACAACGAATTAACAATACATTCAAATCTTCGAAACTCAGTTTCCAATGTTACGGTTTATCCAATTCAAGTACTGAGAAACTCTAGTATAACCTCCAGGATAACCTTGTCTTCCGCAAGCATATCCGAAAGACACAACTCCAACAGCATACCATTGGTCCCTATCTTGAAACATCAAGGGAGCACCGGAATCACCCTAAAATGCACATTTTCAAAATGATTAATTAATAGTTAAATATATCTCAATAGCGAAATAATTACGAAATTGATGTCGATACTATCACAACTAATTTTGTTTCATTAAAGCAAATATAAAATAATATCATCAAAAAGTGCTTAGATATATGAATTAAAATATACCGGGTGTTTCTAAAAGAATATATATCGGAGTTTTAGCGCTTTATAGTATTTATCACATTTAAGTTACGAGTACAATTCATACATTGAATGAAAGAGTAACTGAAACAGCTTTACCTACAAGTTTACAAATGCTCAGTGTGAGCCTCATTCGTCACACGGCACACATCAAGTCGATAGGCGAGTTAATCCCAAACTTTTTTCATTGTGTCTGAGGAAATTTTTGCAACATCTGTTTCCATCCTGTATCTTAAGTCTGAAAGGTCAGCTGGTTGAGGAGGAACGTATACCCAATCCCTTATGAACACCCACAGATAAAAGTCAGATCGGGTGAATGTGGAGGCCGTGCAATACAAGCTTTATCGGGAGACTCTTTGCGGCCAATCCATTGGTTGGGTTCAGTGATAATTAACCAATCGCGTACTGAGAGATGCCAGTGAGGCGGTGGACCATCTTGCTGCCAAATAAAGTTATTTGGTCCACTTTCTTCCAATTGAGGAATAGTCATAATTGTAGAGCATCAAGATAGGCAGAACCAGTTACAGCCTTGGTTGTGCCGTACTTTTCCATTTACAAAGACAGCCAGTTGTTTGAAATTGATGATACCACCTAAGAATGTTATCATTTGTAGCTGACCGAACTTAATACGAAACACTCGTTACACAGTAGAAGCAAATTCTGTCTTTGCAAGCTGGATAACACAAAACGCTTTCTGTTTACTAGTCGCCATTTTTCTTCTAGCACGTTGAGCAGCAAGAAGTGGGGGAAATTAGCATATTTTTCTGCACGCATGTCAGCTAACAAAACTGTTTCAGTTGCTCTTTCGTTCGATGTATGAGTCATACTAATATGTTTTATGTAATGAATATTATAAAGCGTTAAAACTCCGATATTCTTTTAGAAACACCCGGCATTATCTAAAAAAATAAACATACAGTCGACTTTCGATAATTCGAAGTTGGAGAGACCAATGAAAAATTTCGAATTATCCAGAGGGTAGGAAAAAACTCCCAAAGAACACGAAGAGAAAAAATTTTCTAACTCATTTAAATTTGAAACTATGTAAAATAAAACAACAATTGCACACATGTATAAAATTATTTTAAAGTATTTTTAAAAAGTAATACATGATACGGTAAAAAATATTATACAGTTGTTAAAATCCTGTATTAAAAGAATGCATTTATGGATTAAAAACAATTATTAAAGAAAAACATACTGTACATAAGTAATCTTTTTTGACAAAAAAAAATCTGTTATTGATTCCCTCAGACACTGTCCCTAACACCATTGATTCTTCAAGGAAGGGTCCAGTCCGGCTTAGTCTCTATTTGGTGCACACGCTGTAAACCACACAGATGAGTCATAAATCATCATGTCACTCCAACGCAAAATACACAGAACTACACATCTTCACAATAGTAGATCCTCCTTTCTGAACACATGTATAGCAAGGCCACGTTTTAAACGAATGATATAGACGGCTGACAACAAGTGCGGACGGTCTATTGCCCAATTGAAGAAAGAAAGCAATAAAGATGTCTTTTTGATTCTAATTTTTATAAATGTTGAAAACTCTGTGTAATTTTTAGATTACTTGATGCCATCAAAAATTTATTTATTCGATATCTAATGATACTGCTCAGTGGCGTAACGGGGAGTATTAGAGCCCCCCCCTGCAAAGTCAGGTTTTGGGCCCCAAACCGGATGTTACAAAGGGTACCATACTTGGCATCAGTCAGACTTTGGACCCCTAGAGTTCTGGCCCCCTCCCACTATGCAGGGGCTACGGGGGTGTACGTTACGCCACTTATACTGCTGATATAAAACTTATAGAATGAAAGAAAATAAATATATGGAGCAAGTAAAACGAACAATGTTTGCGTCTATGAACTATCTAAAATTGAGAAAGAAGCTAGAGATTCTGTTTCGTTTCTGCACATTCTTGAACCTCATTATTAATGCTTTTAAGAAACTGAGAAGCCCAAGCCTAAAAATATGTGTCGGCGTGTGTGTGCTTCGTTTGAATTCACCTTTTCGATAAGTTTTTCCAGAGTAAAAATAACTATAAAAAAAGTTTCTTTACAACTTAAAGGAAAACATCAGAAAATACAGTGGAAAATTTGCCTTTTTAAAAGGGAATGCTACTGTTTTTATTTGCATACATTAGAATAATTTTTTGCCTTTTTTCTATGTTTAACCTTTAACTTAATTATTTTGTAAAATATTGTCCAAAAATTTTTCAATATTTCCTATTCCTAAATTTTAAACTTTATTATGAATATGATAATTATTGCGAATATATTCTTAGAGAATATTACGTTATCTATTATAAATTATTGTAATAGATTATGACCATGTATTATTAAAAGCCATTTTTCGGTCTCTTCGTTTGGTCTTTCATGATGTTGTAAGGCTATTTACACAGTTTTTAAGTTATTCATATCTAAGTCCTAGCATTTATCTTTGAAAATCTTGATTTAAAAAGTACAGGACTTGAATTTCTAAAGCGGAAATATATTTATATTTTACGACCCATCTTTTGGAGTCAACTTCCATAAAACTTGTTCTTATCGTGTCTCTAATTAAAAAAAGAAACATGCTTGTTAAATTTCAACTCTGTAGGTTTAATAGTTTCAAAAACGAGAATTAAGGTATCCGACTACGTTCGGAACCGTGATTTTAAAAAAGCGCATGAATGGATAATTTTCATGATATTTAGTCTTAGTTAGATTAGAATACGTGTACAAAATGGGTTTTAGGACATTATAACAAAAAAAATTATTTTAATGCAATATTTTGGCAAAAAATTAACTTAGAATAATCTTTTTTCAAAACGTTCTCCTTACATAAAAATGCTTCTATAATAATAATATTCTGCTTACATAAAGTAAGGACTTCTCCAGAAAGTCTGAACCAGGATTTGTAAAAAATTCTCATTATTTTCAGAGTTATTACCAATTGAAATAATTATCGGCGTTTTTTCTTACAATTTCTCCCCTCTATTGGAG
>BMAU01008061.1:237500-354626 GCA_019973935.1 Trichonephila clavipes
TGATGTTATTTTGCTTAAAAAGATATGTGTATAAAAATTGACATTTCTTGATCCATAATCCGGAAATAAAATAAGCCCCAAAGAGATTAAAATAAAGTGCCTCCAAATAGTTTTCATTTATTATTTAATTCCGGTGACACCTTAGTCAGTAAGTCGAAGGCCCCGAATTCATTTTCTGAAAAATTCCTTCTCTCTTTCATAACCTTTCATTTTTGCAAGGCCATTGTGGTCAAGTGGTCATACTTGCGAACTCGTTGCTGACGTTATTTCGATAGAGTCGTAGGTTCCAGTTACGTCCTCCACAGCCACTGAAAACTTGTCACGTTGAGAGACTGTTGTACACATCATTTGAGGCAAGTCCTCAAGTTGGCATGGAAGTTTGGAGAATGGAGTGCTAGCTCATTCTCGTCGTTTGACGGCGTTCAAAACTTCGAAGTCGTCACCAATTTATCTTGTGTTGATTCAGGATGTGTGGAAATAATCATTTCTACTCATTTTGTATGCGTACATATACAAAAAAAACCATAAAAGAGGAACAGCTGATTGGGGGTAATTGAAAGGAAAAGTATGTAATAAATATATAATGATACAAAAGCGTATTTCTATTTTTCAAGTTTAATGTTCATAAACATTTATTTAATAAAAAGGACATTTCAAGCAAAACTTTATTTTCTTAAAACATATAAGCTAGAAAATCCTAATTGTTTAGAGGCAATAAGAAGTTGAAGTGCAGATGTAAGTTTCAAAGTATCTTTAGAAAATTTTGTGCGTAATACTATTTAGAGATTACACTTTTCTCATCATTGTTTAACCCATTAAAATATTAGACCGCATTGAAATATTAATGATCAGAAACGATATATTCTAATTTTTTGATATTTTGTGAGCTTTGGTTAAAAATATATTAGAAATTGTGTTATGTTTTCGTATGTAATTTACTTCAATTATCAGTGCACCCTGCTCGGTGATGTAGTTAATTTGTTGCTGCCCTTGTACATCCAAGTTTTCGGGTTCGACCCCGGCCCATGTTGGTAGATTTTCATGATGCAGGAAATCAGAAGCATCCATGACATATGATTATGCGGGATGTTAAAGATCACGAGAGTGCCTTTTTGGCTTGGGTGTTTTCGGCAAATTTATTAATTCTTCGAGCCCCTTTGCATCAGATATCAGGTGCCTCCCTCTGGTGAGGAAACTCGGCGTCAAAATTACATTGCGTTGGTTGGTTTTCCTCCTATTTGGGTGCCACACTAAAAAGTGATACCAGCTTCCGGAGAATGTACTAGATCTGCAATAGTTGTGAGAACCCCCTTGGGTTCCACCCTGGACACTAAGATTAACTTGAGGCAAAGAATGACCATTTGTATAATAAAAAATTATATTTATTCAATCGATTCAATTAGAAACCTTCTAATTACAAATATTAAACAATATTTCTACGTCAAAGGGTACCTTTACTATTAAATTAAATTACAAAATATGATATTAACCAACTACTAATCTCAATATCGAATGGGTTTACCGGAATAAGAGAAATATACGCAACTAGAATTATTAACCTTCATTAAATTTTCACTAACTTTATTATATATTAACTCTTGTGGTCAGAAAACTAAGTTATAATATACCACCTGGCTGTAATGTCGTTTCCTCCAGGTAGATCAATCCTTCTAATGCTACTCGCTGAATAATAACAGCAATACTCTAAGCACGCAATCCACTTGAATCATATTAACTTCGTTACTACCGCTCTTGTCTCAATCACCTTCTATCTGCTAACTTACAACGCTCTCCTTAAATACCTTAATTTATTTACGTATCCCATTTTCTTCTTTTAGAGCTGATTGGAAATGTACGCGAATTACAATCCCCAAAGACGCCTTAGAGTATTAGTGGAAAAATGCCGAATAGATTCGTCACATAGTAAATACTCTAATCCGCATCCCCTTTGGATTAATAATAATAATTATTATTATCAGTGCAGGGTAGTTTCTGTACCATACACGTTAATGAAATCAATGTATAAATTAAAACACCTTTTTAAAATTACGGATCTCGTTATGAGGGCTATAAAATACTTTCTCATTCTTATATTTTTCTCACGGTACAATTATTTTGGAATTCCTTACCTGATCTCGTAGAACCCCATCCTGCGACTGTAGTACCCATTCCCGTAAGGTTCCTAAATTCCCGAGATGGGGGCAAGCAGATAGCACTAACATTAGGTGTGATAATATCTCTTGATAGAGTCAAAACAGCAATATCGTCGTAGTATCGGCCACGGACGTATGTCTGAGGGACAGCTACTTGAGCTATACTATACTCTTGGCCTTGGTTTTGATCGATATGACCAACTCTGGCTGCGTACAAGGAAGTGCTGTAAAATAAAGAAAGAAGTTAATTAAATATTTGCATTTTTATTCATAAGAATACTTTTTATAATATTATTTTAACAGCGACATATACTGATGAAGCTGTGGTCTTCAATCAACCAGCGTAAATAATTAATCTATAATGATATCATGAATATCTTAGCGGCGACTGAAAATTCAGTTATTAGTGTCGTCTTGCGGCGTGCCATATTTTCGACATTAAATCTTGTGGTATGTCAAGGATTTTGATATAAAATTTCGCTGAATTCCAACCCATATGGTTATAGGCAATTAATGAGCATACTGTGCTGATTGTCCGGCTACACTAGCTGTCCCGCTCTGCGACATGAATCACGTAAATGGGCAAAATTCATGTGATGTCATAGTTACATGATAATGACACACACGCGTTTTTAGCCAATTAGTTTCCTAAGTTCATGCGGCGTCATAATCATACGATAAATACAATCACATATTTCCAGCTAATCAGTTAATGCGTTACGTTGTTGCCAACTTTTGATCTTTTTAGAAACTTTCTTTTAAAATGCACATATTCGTGAACAATAACAACGTACATAAGTAAGCAAAATATTCTTAATTTTAAAGAACACTAAAATAATATATATGTGTGTATATATATAAGATTTTTTTTTTAATTTAAAAATTTTTGATGACTTTTTCTCATTATATTTGAGCATTTTTGCGCAACTATGAAATTTGAAATTTTATCCAAACTTTACAAATAAAATAATTAAGTCGCGAACACGTGATTGTCTTTATCATGTGACCGTCATGAATTGGGCCCATGTGAATCGAATTGAAATGCCACGATATAGAAC
Organism: Trichonephila clavipes; assembly: GCA_019973935.1. NCBI lineage: Eukaryota > Metazoa > Arthropoda > Arachnida > Araneae > Nephilidae > Trichonephila > Trichonephila clavipes. The sequence continues at coordinate 240,712 of BMAU01008061.1, forward strand.
ATAGTTTGCAATTAAATATCAAACTGCATCCTATCACAATTACACGGAAAAGCAATTCCAATGTTTCAAACCGGCATTCTGTTTTCTTTTTACATAGTGCTTGTTGGTGGCTCTATGGGTGTTTATGATGTTATATACATGTAAGGTCAATTACATATACCATCGCAGTATACGCAGGGTGAAAATAGATGCTTCTTTTATGGTATTGCAATTTTTGGGGATGAGACCAACAGTGTATTTTGCAGACAAAACAAAACTTTCATGGGATAAATTTCATGTTTTGTGTGTGTGTGACTTTACATCCTAAAATGGTGTAATCACAAGATTCAATGGGATGTGAAATATTTTGTTCTTTTTCCAAAGATATTTAAAAAAAGTGTTCATCATCAACTTTGGTTAATAATTTTTTCTTGAATTAATTATAAAATACAGGGTGAGGCGTGGGAACTTCCGGTTTTGAAAATTCAATAAAACACGCTACATATTTCATTCGACTTTATTGCTATTTTCTGCGTACCACACAACACTGGAACTTTGAATTGACATAATTTAGATACATTGTCTGTTAAATGTTGCTCTTCATCATCAATACACTGGTGCAGTCGATTTCGAAAACTCTGAGTCACCTTTTCAAGCATATCGATCGGGATATTGTCAATTTTGGCTCGGATGTTGTTCCGTAGGTCTTCCAGAATCTTGGAGCGATCTTTGTAAGCCAGGGACTTGAGATAAGTCCACAAGAAGTAATCAGGAGGGGATAAATCAGATGGGTGCGCAGGACAGTTTATGTTCCCTCTCAGGGAAATTAGTCATTCGGGGATTGATTGATTGAATATTAACGTCGCACTTTTCAGCTACACGGGGGCTTTTGGCGATGGACCACGTAATTTTGATCCATGGTCAAGTGACGTGGAGCTACCTGAGCTGGCACTCCCCTCTCCTAACTACCACACCACACCAACGGGAGGGCGTTTCAGCTCTCGACAGATTTAACGTGCATCGCTGCCCTACACGGCAGGTCTTTAGTGGTACTGGGCTCGAACTCGTGACAAGGCAAGCCATGGTTCGATACCTATACCACTCGGCTACCGCGGCTCCAAGTCATTCGGGGAAGGCTGCTCTTAAAACACTCGTAGATATCCTGAAGATGTGGTCTGTGGCCCCATCTTGTTGTAGCTACACGTTATCAATATCTCTTCCTTGGATAGCGGGTAAGAAGAATTGTTGGATCATTGTCATATACCGTTCTGAATCGACACACGAATTCTTCCCACATTTTCAAGTGTTCTAACGGTCTACGGAAGTCCTTTCCTTTCTTTGGAGACATTCCTCGTTGCTCGGAAGGCATCCGTCCTCAGTAAAACACATTTCCGATCAGGACAACGAACTTGTGGAGGAATATCGAAGTGACGACTAAAAAAGACTTGCAATGCTGTAATCAACCAACAATTACAGGTATGCGCCTCTACGTCAAAAGCTCACCTCTGCCTCTGCCACAATATGTTTGAGACTAAGACGGCGGAAACACAAATATCCCACTCCACCCCTTCCATCAAACTGCTCCCCAAGCCCTACTTCCCCTCTACAAAACTCGCTGCAAAATATTCAAACCAGGAAGTTCCCGCGCCCTACCCTGTAGTTTAATTTCACCCAAGATTTCATCCATTTTCGTTCATTGGCAACACATCAAGGAAGATTGAATTGATCAGATGAATAAAACAGTGAAAGACTGAGGATACATATATATCGATTTCGGAATGAGGTTTTATCAGTTAACTGGCCCATCTGTAGAATGATTTTGTGTGTAAAAGGCTATTAAACTTACTTTCTTCTATCGAAACAATGAGCAGCAGAAAGGATGTGTCTTCTAGTGATCACAAAACCAGAGCACCATGGAGCTAAGGTTCCAGTTCTGTCTCGCATTAAAACCGCAGCCTAAAAATGAAGTAAAACTAGTAGAATATCAATCTTTCAATAGAGGTAATTCATTATTTAAAATAATTATTTGATTTCAATATAAGATCCGGCAGGAATAGGAACCACCTTACAACACAAATAATTTCCTCTTTAATAAGAGATAGTAGCTGTACGAAGTCGTATAATCAAAGAAAGATTAATTTTTAATCATTTCGCACCTCAAAACAGCGCATAACTGTAGCATTGTTAATTTTAAACAATGTCCGATGATTCAGATAATTGCCAACTAACATTATTTTCTTCTGATTGTGGAAGTGCAAGAGGTGCTCTCCACCAATTTGTACAAATTTGATACCTTCGGAAAAGTATCGAAGAATGCAGCAGAAGTTCCAAATAAGCTAATCGTCGGAAATAAGCTTTTTTTCCAGATATAAGGAAATTTATGTCACCAAATTTGTGTATTTATTTGTTTGCAGTGTAGCATTTTTTTGCCAAAACAACTTACAAGAGTAGACATCTTCACAATGCATAACCTAATTCATGATCAAATGTCCTGAATAGTATTTGATGACAGGTGCTTTACAAAAAGCTCTCATTCGAAGACATAATTCTTCCTTCAGACTTGGAGCAAGTATGCTGCACAATAAAAGAAAATATCTGTAGTAGGTGCTACAAACAATCATCTTTAAAATGTAACTAATGTCGTAAGTCCAATGATTTATACGTTTTTATATCGCCGGTGAATTGTATGAAAGGCAGTTTCAGGCCATTAAATATGTGAAAAGTCATTAAATATCTAAAAAGCCTTTAAATTTTAATGTTCTATATGTATAGGTTTTGCACGCACACATTTAACGATTACCACCGTTCACTGTTTTCCTATTCATTTATTTGTTTAAAATCCTTCCTTTCTCAGTGTCTCGACAGCCCAGGGTGGGCCTTGGCCTTCTCAAGAAGCCTTTTCCAGGCAATCTGTCTTCCTGCTAGTGTTCTCTAATTCTTAGTTCTCAAAACTAGAAGATCTTTTTCTAGGTCATCAATCCATCTAAGATTTTGCCTGTCCTTTCTTCGTGTGTCAATTGTTTGGACATTGAAGACTTTTTTAGTGGTGCGTTCTTCGTCCATTCTAACACATTTTCTTTATATTTTGATGAAGTTAACGATGAAAGATTCTTTATAAAAGTCATAGAGTTCTAAATTTGATCTTCGCCACGTGCCATTTCCTTAAATTCCTCCAAAAATGAATCTTAAAATCTTCCTTTCGTGTAGATACTTATCATGTTATCATCTGTTCGAGACATGGACCAAGTTTCACGTGCATAAGTTAATAATTACCTTAAGACTTTTATACAGAAGAACCTTGGTTTTTCTTTTGATTGAATTCGAATTAATATATTTTCGTATTAAAGACATTTATTATCCATAGTAATTCTCTTTTGGATTTCAGTAGTATAACCGCTTTTATTATTTGCTTAGAATCAATAATTAGAAATATTTTCCAATATCTTGAATACGACTCATTTCTGACGGGTAGTTAATAGGAATGTTTGGAAATGTTTAGTTATTTCATTGGAATTTGAAAAACCTATGATAAAATCGAAGAAAAAAATTTTTTTTTTTGCGTTTATTTTAAATATTTCCCTGAATATATAGATTGTTCTTATATCTGTGTTTCCGTCAAATACAGTCGGACCTCTGTTCATTAAATGGAGATTCATCTTTCACAACTGAAATGTTCTTGGTTTCAGGAAAAAGTTCCCAAGATGGAGAAATTCGCAAAATACAGGTTTCTCAAAATGGAGGCCCAACTGTATTTTATTCGGAAAAACGCGTACATTCCTTTCAGATTTAAAAAACTTCAGTTGAAAAAAAAATAATTGTTACCATCCACGGCCAAGCACCTTGTTCGGCTTCTTCACCCCCCAGTATGAAACCCGTTACCGCATTAGATCTACCACATTCTGAAAAAGAATAGAAGAAAAGAGAGTAATTAATTTTTATTTTTGATTATAATTGTACTCTTTAAATATGTGCATATTGAAACTCTTGTTAAATAAATAAGAATTAAAAACTACCTAAATATAAAATTGAATAAATGCATTGTTATTTACATGTGTGCTTGAAGCAAAAATTTTAAAAATACAGTAGAATTTTGTTTAAAAAGTATTAATTTAGGAAAATTATTGGCAAATTTTTACAACGATTCGAATTATTTTCTACACAATTCGAATTTTATATTTTAAAATAATTCAATTAATTAGTTCCTAGTGCTTTATGCTGCAGTCTCTTATCATTCGTATTTTTCTTTCATCCATTCTATGTTTTTACCTAGTATGATCCAAAAGTTAGGGGACAAAGGGCGGGAAACCTTACCCTGATTAGTGTACTGCACCAAAGCACATCCATCTTCAAAATAGTCCCCTTGGGAGATGATACACTTCTGCCTGCGTTTGTATGACTTCTAGAAGCACAACTGGAAGCCCTTTTTCGCTACCTCCCATAAGGCCTCCTGCGATGCTGCTTTCACCTCCTCTGATGATTCAAAGTGGCGCGTCCTTGTGAATGTTAGTCATTGAAGGAATAGATAAGAGTCACACGGGACCAAGTCCAGTGAATAGGGGAGATATGGAAGCACGTTAGTGCGAGTTTTGGCGAAGAACTGTTTCACTTATTTGGATCGTTGTGCTGGTGCGTTCCATTAAGTCGAAATTCATCCAGTTTATCGTCTTCGATAGATTATCGGCTCTCTTTAAAACGCCAGTGCCATTCGTAAACCTTGGATCTCGCCATAGTATATTCATAGTACACCTTTCTTAGCACTTCCGAACTCTTCATTGGTGTTTTACCTAAGCGTTGGCAGAATTTAATGTTGCGGCACTGTTCAAGAAAAGACATCTTTCTTACGTCACTGAGTAGAGCTAACTAGCTTCGCAAGATAACAGCTGCATGTGGGGTTCGGTCATATGACATATACTAAACCAACTTGACCAGATAGGGGAGGGTTGGAAGAATCCCTTTCAAGTGGTTTAATTTTAGTTATTTGCTTTCGTCGTCATTAACGGCAGCAGTCCCCGAAATTTTTGGATTATTCTACGTATTTCAATTTTATATATATGGGTTAATCATTTGGTGCCGGAGTTAATCCTAGCATTGTGTGAGAGAAGAGGAAACTAATCGTCCAATACAAAACATAGGTGAAATGACGTAAAATTTTGCTCTTTAAATTACTTTTCTTCCAATTTAAAAAGGAAACAATTTATTTCTTCGATTCAAAATTTTTCCAGTTTTTCAATGATTTTTTTTCAGTTGAAAAGAAAGTTTTTTTTTAAATAATAGTTAGGAAAATATACAATGAAAGTTTTTTTGCCCGGATCATTCCCGTGAAAGGCCGTGTTAGAACGACATTGACTTGCTCGAGAGAGTCGAAGAGAATCTAGATGTCAAATGTCTGGAATCCCGAAGAATCTGGAGTCCGTTGGAGTGTTTTTGGGCGTCGTGGAGTATTGAAGCGTGTAGAAGCGTCGCAGAGTATATGGGTTTCCGTTTTAGTGTCTATTTAAGGGGTCATATACCTTTTAAAATTTCCGGAAAATCGATTTTTTTATTATTTTATTTTATAGAGTAAACCTTTCTGAGTGTTCTAAAAGAAACCGCATGCAAATATTCCCAATAGAACGGACGTTATTAAGAAAACAAAAAGAGTAGAAAAGATGATTTAAATATTGTTTACATTTTGGCTCCAGGGTGACAGCTGTCATGTCGCTGGTGACAGCTGCGTTTCTCTGTTTCTAATATTTTCATTCTAATTATTATCAAATGCTTGAATCTAAGTCTCAAATATTATTATTGTTGTTCTGAATATTAACTACAACTTCTACTAACTACAACTTCTAATAACTTTATAAACTTCTACTTCTACTTTGTTTTGATAAAGTGAACCTTGAATTTATACTCGCTCGTTTTTGATTTTCATACCGTATCTTATTCTAAGATAAGTTTTAGAAAAAATATTATTTTTTTTATAAACTTTTGAATGATGAATTCGACTGAATCTGCCAAAAGACCATCTGGTAAACGTCCTAAGAAAAGGAAGTTTACTGGTAATATGCATACGAGATGCAAAGCTGTACACAGTGTGGATGAATCACTAAACAACAGTGCATCTGGAAAAAAGATTCGGCTGCAAGATGTTGATTAATCTTTTATTGAACATGATGACGGTTTTGATGGCTATAGAGTGTTTGATAAAACTATCATGTTTACAAACATTCAAAACTTTGCTTCTTGCAAAAAATGTGGTGGTGATATTAAACTATCAGAAAAATGTGTTAGAGGTTTGTCTAGTGTTTTTTCGATTGAATGCAAGAACTGTAAAGACTTGTGTTCGTTTAGAAATTCAAAAATGCTGGGTAAAAGAAAAAAATATTCCAGAAATAAACAGACGTTTTGTATACGCAATGAGGACAATTGGACAGGGTCATGCAGCAATGACAACATTCTGTGGTGTCATGGACTTTCCTCCTCCAGTTGCTGAAAAATCCTATAATAACATTACAAACAAACTACAATTGTGTAGTAAAGAAGTTGCAGAAGCTTCAATGCAAAGTGCAGCTTTGGAAGAGGTAACTTTGACAAATTCTTCCGATATAATAATTAGTGGAGATGGAACGTGGAAAACCCGTGGCTATTCTTCTCGTGTTGGTGTGTGTGATGTTATAGGAGACAAAACAGGAAAGTGTATTGATGCGGAAGTGATGTCTTCTTTCTGTAAAGGATGTGATTCTTGGAAACGAAGAAAAGGGTCACCTGCTTACAAAAAGTGGAAAATTCTTCACGTTAAAGAATGTTTGAAAAACCACAATGGTTCAGCTGGCATGATGGAGACTGTGGTAATGGTTCGTATATTTCAGCGTTCATTAAGTCATTGTTCTGTGAGATATACATCTTACATCGGGGATGGCGATTCCAAAACATTCTCATCTATTACTGCATCCAATCCGTATGGAGAAGATATCACAGTTTCAAAAATTGAATGTGTTGGACATGCTCAAAAAAGAATGGGAACTCGTTTACGAAAATTAAAACAAATGAGCTCCAAACTCAGTGATGGGAAGTCGATTGGGGGAAAGGGAAGGTTGACCGACAGAATGATCGACTTAATTACAACGTACTATGGAAATGCAATCTGACAAAATAAAACATGCCTGTCAGATATGCGAAAAGCTGTTTGGGCTGTATATTTCCATATACGTTCAAGCGACGAAGAACCATTGCACAGTTTTTGTCCCGTAGGTCCTAATTCTTGGTGTAAATATCAAAATCAAGTAGTAGAGGGCAGTGTGGAAACTTTTAGCCACAGTAACAAATTGCTAGTGGCAGTAATGGATGCCATAAAACCTGTGTTTAATGATCTATCACAACCTAAATTTCTACAAAAATGTCTAGGGGGTAAAACCCAAAATAATAATGAATCCATTAACTCATTAATATGGAAATTATGCCCAAAAACTTTAGGTTGTGGTAGAAAGATTGTTGATATATCTACAAATGAGGCAATTGTCATTTTTAATGATGGCAATCAAGGCAGACTAAAAATTATGCAATCGCTTGGTCTGACTGTTGGTCAATTTGCACATAAATTTGTTACACTTGTAGATATAAAAAGAAAATTCAGACTGCAGAAGTACATTTTAATCTCCGCACAAAAGAAGTACGACAGGCTAAAAGAATGCAATTTAAAACTACTTGTAAGAAATTAACTGAAAAAGAGGGAACATCATATGCATGTGGCGAATTTTAGCATTTCAAAATCATAGTAATACACTGCATTCATATCACAAATTATTTAATATTTATAATAAGTAGTTGTTAATTAAGGTATTGATTGTTTTTTAAGTAATATTTATAAATTTTTAACTTTATTTTGGAGAAATGAATCACTTTGTTGCATTTTAATTATTTTGTAGCTTTTGATATCGTTTCGATGCTTGTACTGCATTGGTATAATATATGTTTTTAGTTATAATAATTTTAATAAATTGAAGTTTATTGACTAAAAAAACTTCACATTAGTTTTAATTTAAATTTAGTTGTTGTTTGAATAACCAGAATAATATATATATAAAACTGTAGTAAATTTTACGTTTGATGTCAATTTTCTCAGAACGTCATTTTTACTCATTACGCGCATGATATTTTCAAAACCGTTCCATGGAAAATGATAAAATTTTTACTGGAGATTCTGATCATATCTGTACTTAAAATAAAGAACCAGTTTGAATTTTTAATGAAAAAATTTAAAATTACAAATATAAAATAGCAAAAAATTTTTAAAAATTTTATAGTTAAATTTTAAATTGTTATAGTTTACTAAAAATTTTAAATCGGTGTTTCATGCTTCGTCATTTTAAAGATAACACAATTTCCAACACTGAGCAAAAATTTCATCAAAAAATATTGGTAATTTTTTTTATAAAGCTGCGCGTAATGCATATCACTTGTGAAAAGAAAACAAAAATTTCTTTTTGTAATTATCTAATTAAAAATTTATCCTAATTAGCACTGTGTTTGTTGGTTATGTTTTAAGTAAAGTAATATCTATTTGTTTATTCCTCCAAAATTTACATTCCAGGAAACAATAATAAAAAAAATTATTAAAATTTTCACGAAAATCAGTTATGTTAAAAGTTTTCTATGTTCTTTTTTGATCAATATACTCACCCCTATTAGTGTTACTTGGCCGTGGATTGGCTGCAACAGGACGAGGTGGTCGATCAGGAAGACTTCGATTAGGAATATCTCGGTTTAGAACACCTCGGTTTGGAACACCTCGGTTTGGAACATTTCGGTCAGGAACAGGTCGATTAGGAACATTTCGCTCAGGAGTAGACTGCGGTCTTGGAGCTGGGCCTATTCTTCCGGTTCTTTCTGGACAACATATCCTTCTTCTCCAGTTATAAGAATAGCCACACTCTCTTGGCTCACCTCTGATTGACCTTAAGGCGTTGCCTCGACATCTGTTAATTTCTATGCATTGAGTTCCAGGTGGGCAGTTCTCGTTGATGTTGTTGGGTCCCGTTTCTCTCTCCGGGAAACGAATTCCTTTATCGGAAAAAATGGTATAAAAATACTAAACTATGGAAAATATATATATATATATAAATAATAGAAATTGCTAAATAAATAAATATTCGTGTTTAAAATGCAGTGCTTCTCAAATTTTCAATATTGATGACGCAAATTTCAATCGTAATTTTCATCGCATCCTCCCTCCCATACAATGGCAATGTGTTGAAAGAATTAATAATGTACTTTAACACTAAAGATACAATATGATCTTAATATAAATTCTTGAATGGAGGTTAGGGAATATTTATGACCACTCCAAGGGATGTAAACTACCAACGAGTTGTCGGTGCTGGTGCCATTGCCTCTTGCTTTACTTGTGAACGGGTGATAATTGAGGCTCTTGATCTATGAGACTCTCCCTATTCTGGAACTGGCTAGAGGTCTCATCATTTTCTGTCACTCAAGGGAAGCCCTTCAGTTAATTCCAAATGGAGGTTCAAGGATTACTGAAGAGATTTGCTCTCGCCTGTTTAGACTGCAGGAGTTGGCTAAAGTCTGCTTTCTCTAATAGTTACTTGCCCGTGTTGACATTGCAGGCAATGAAAGCGCATATATATATATATATATATATATATATATATATATATATATATATATATATATATATATATATATATATATATATATAGAATGGCGAAAGAACCTATAAATCTTAATAAGGATAACTCTGTCAACATTACTTTATTAGACGCAAATGCTGTCTCAAATTTAAAATTGAGAGAGAAGTCAATTCCTGCAAAGCATCAAATCTGTAATATATAAGTGGAGATCGCCTTATAACAAAAACTATTGCTAGGCTAAGACCAGGTCACTACAGAGGAATGAAGTTTGATAGAGATGGTAGAAGATTTTATAGGAATTATGATAACTGCTTAGATATAGTGCTGACACCTGCTCATATTTTTGACTGTTCAGCTATTCTTGCTGCTCTGCAAAAAAATAGGGGTTCTCTTTTCGTCAACAAATCTCTATGTGGACAATATTGAAGAGATTTACAGAACAGTCATCTGGGCCCATGGTACTATCTGATTTAGTCCCGTCATGGATACGACATCATCATCATCAACAACAAATTATTAATATAAGTATTAAATTTTATAAATGTTGCTTTTAAGAAATAAGTATTTTAAATTACTTTTAAGTATTGGGATAAGTATTATATTTCTTTTCATAGTTCAGAATGAATTTTATTTTGCTTCCTTTCAGTATAAATTAATATATATTTTTTTTAAATACTCATTTATTTTTGACTTTTCAATATGCTCGCGCCCCCTAGAGAGACTCTCCCCACAGCTTGAGAAACGCTGGTTTAATGCAAAGGGCAAAATAACGCATAATGGGATATTTCCAGGAAACTTTTAAAACAATGCATGATATACGTATATTTTTAAAATATTGCAAAGAAAAATTCACAAGAAAGATATTTTGATAAGAAAGTTACGCAGCGAAAACTTTACCTTTATATTGATTTGATTTGTAAAAATGATAATTTTTCTTGGTAACATGATAAAGACAAACACAAGTTCTCCATCGAATTCAAAACAGTCATTAAACTAATTGTACTTGTTGTTCTATTTGTAAAAAACTTGGGTAAAATTTCAAATTTTATATTACGGTAAAAACGAAAAATTGTTATAAAAGATAAAATTTATTAGACAAAAATTTATTTTATGCATGTGTTTTTAAATAAAATGCATTTTGTATACATATGTGCATTATTGTTGCTGACTAATGTGTATTTTTCAAAAGTAAGTTTCTGAACAACAAAGTGCATGAACTGATTAGCTGGAAACACGTGATTGCTTTTATCTTGTGACTATGATGCCTCATGAGTTTTTGAACTGATTGGCTAAAAACACGTGGCTATCATTATCCTGTGACTATGATTTCCCATGAATTGAGCTCATTCCGACTTGAAGCAAAATCTCTTTCCCATTCGCGTCTCGCGTTTTCGATTAAGATAACACGTCAGCACATATGCGCAAACCAAACCTTCATAAATATAAAAAAAGGGGTAAAGGAGAGAAAATTGTAGAAAAGTGAAATATGGCACATTTGTCTCATTAAACTCGTTCCGATATTAGTTGTGCTTGCAACTACAATACAGATTAGTACAGCAAATAATTGAATTATATTGCCACTATTTTACTTAACTTATATTTATTGATTTTTACATGGAACAGTTTATACCTTTTCTGAGATGCAAAGTGAACGAATTAATGTAAGGCTCATTATCATACTGAGGTTTTCTTAACAAAATGCACATCCACAATTCTTTTTTTACACGATCTTTTTTTTTACATGATTTTGAAATAACATGGTATACGAATTTAACGAATTTTTTTTCTACACAAATTTTTTGTTCTTGCACGAATTTTAAAAAAAAATGGGGACTCGTACCTTTTGGTTGAGGATGATTTGAACGAGTTTAAGACAGTTTATGATAATAAAGAAGTCGATGGTGAAGTTCAGCTATTAACAAAACAAATCATTTAATTCACGTGGGCTTGAAATTTGCTACAAGTATGGAAAAATATTTTCTTACTCATGATCCGGATTTAGATCAAGCATTAAAATTTTAACGTATTCTTGTTTAGCAGGATATCAAGAATTTGGTTATCAACTTGAGGGGCCAAAGAGACAGCCGCTAATAAGACTTCGTAACAAAAAAACAAAACCAAAGGAGGCCGTTATTAACGAACGAAATTCTTCATTTGAATTGAAGCCTATAGTTGTCTTAGATCAGGGGTTGCGAACTTTTATGGATCAACGAGCCATTTTTTCCAAAGAAGTGTCTAATGACGTATAGACGGACCTTCAAATTATTTTGACTGGTGATTGTTGGGAAAATAATAAAACTACGTACGAATAACACGCAACTCTATTTACTATGGAAAAAAATACTTTTTGCACTGTATAGCTATAAATGTTTTAGTTATTCGTGTAATTCAATTTAAAGTAACATTAGTGTGACTTCTATTGTTGCAGATAGGATGACAAATATATTATATTAGAATTGTAAAATGTTACTTTTTGTAGAATACACTGGTGTGCAAAAATTAAGGACGAAGTCGAAAAATTAGCATATCAGCTGAACGAAGAGGCAGAGCGGACAGAAAGACCAATCAGCAGATTAAGTAAGGTGATGTACGGTAGCACATGCGCAGATATGCAGGTAGACGTAATGGGGGAGTGTCTGAGTAGTATAAAGCATGTTGTCGGTGTAAGATCAGTATTTCTGGCAAAGAGATTGCACGCCGTGTAGCAGTTAAAATCACACCGAGTTGCTGCCTCAGCGGGAAATGGCGAATAATCAATCTGTTAGACGACATTTGGATGCTTTTAACCGAGGTCGAATCATTGGGAAGTTGGAAGAAGGCCGCAGTGTAACAAGTATGGCTGCAGAGTTCGGAATTGCTCACAGCATCGTTTCATGACTTTGGAGACAATTTCAAACTACAGGAACAGCTATCCGAGGGTTCAGTAGTGGTCGTCCACAAGGAACCACACCCGCAGATGACCGGTACTTTGTCTTACAAGCCAGAAGAAACAGGCGGCTAACAGCGGGAGAAATCGCTAGACACACAACACAGGCGACTAGACGACCGATATCGCGTTTTACCGTGGCCAGAAGACTGCACGGTGGTGGTCTGTTTGCACGACGCCCTGTACGGTGTGTACCTTTAACGCCTGCCCATCGGAGAAGGCGTTCTCTGTGGTGCCGGGAACACCGGAAGAGGCAATGAATGGGGACGAGTACTCTTTACAGATGAGAGCAGATTCAGTTTGAGTAGCGATTCTCATCGCATACTCATCTGGAGAGAGCGAAGAGGCCGCAATCATCCCCCGAACATCGTTGAAAGGGACAGGTATGGAGGTCGCGGTGTTCTCGTTTGGGGAGGCATCATGCTTGGTAGTCGTACAGAGCTTCACATCTTCGACGCAGGTTCAGTCAACGGGACCCGTTATTGTAACGAGATTCTTCTTCCATATGTGCGTCTTTTTAGAGGCGCTATGGGTCTGCAGTTCATTTTCATGGACGACAATGCACCATGTCATCGCACAGTAGCTGCCAAATAGCTCTTAGAGAGTGAGGATATTGAACGTATGGATTGGCCGGCACGATCTCCGGATCTCAATCCCATCGAGCATGTATGGGATTTTCTAGGCAGACGCTTGGCAGCTCGTACGTTACCACCAATAACGATTCGGGAGCTTCGATTGGCGCTGCAAGACGAACGGGCAGCAATGCCTCAACAACTCATTGACACCCTCATTCTCAGCATGGGCAGACGCTGTGAAACCTGCCTAGCAGTCAGGGGAGATCATATCCCTACTAAAGACCGGATATTTCTTGCTGGACACCCATTACAGGGATGTTTCGGCCTTCAGTCGCATTGCGCTCCATGCTACTTTTTCATTCAAGCTTCTTTTTATCCCTCTGATTTCTCTTTTAGTAAGTGTTGCTTACATTACACATGTCCTTACGTATTGGGGATCTTACGGTATTAAATGCGTTGATTTGGAAAGCTTTTGTACAAAGTTATATTGAAAAAACCGTCTCGTCCTTAATTTTTGCACACCAGTGTACATTCTGGATTTGAGTCATCTGCCAAACGGTTTCTTAGAAATTAATTTTTTTTGTGGTTCACTTGTTTTGACAAGAGGGTTTGTGATTTGTTTCAAAATACTGTTTTACAGACGATATGTTCTGCATACCACTATTCCAGAACACATAAAACACGTACCTCTTTGTCGCCTTTACTAATACAGTAGAACGTCGTTTATCCGAATCAATTGGAACCGGACACCGTTCGGATAACCGTAAACCGAATGCGATCCATGCAGTATATGAAACCAGACACTATACGAATGTTGAAAATCACCACATGCGGGAAACGTGCTTGAAGAAAAGGCAAAGTAGGTGCAAAATATCGCAATTTTACCTTTATTCTGGAAAATAATCACTTATTTTTCGTTGTACCATTGTACACTTTCATTTTTTCGCTGCAAGGTCTCTTAAAAAACTGGTTCGGATATTTGACGCTCCGGATAATAAACGTTCGGATAAACGACGCTCTACTGTAATGCCATGTTTCTCGGTCGTCCACCAAATTTGAAATTCTCTGTTAGACTTGCTAACTTGCACTTTTTGTTCTTTTGCTGAACTAGCCATGTTAAACAATAGTTAAAAATCGTAAATAAAACACAGGTAAGTTTTGAAATACAGTTGTGTCAATGAAAGTGACTGTTCTATGGTAGACAAACTTTACATCATAAGGAATTGTAGTCCACAACGTAACTAAGACAAGACAGTAACAAACGAGTGTGCTTCCTTATCACTCGCGTTTGTTCGTAATACTTTATAGTGAACTTTGAAATTTTGAAAAATAAAATGCAAGCAATTTTGATCACTGACGTACCAAAAATATTGTGTCGCGTGCCATCAAGGGCACGCGTGCCACTGATTCGCCTTCCCTGTTCTAGATCATAGGTGCTGAACCTTTATGGATGAACGTGCCATTTTTTCTAAAGAAATGTTTAATGAGGTATAGACATGCAGTCAAATAATTTTGCCTTTTAATTATTGGGTAAATAATAAAACTTATTACTAACAACTCAAAACTCTTTATTCACTACGAAAAAGTACATTTTGTGTACTGTATAGTAGTAAATGTTTTAGTTTTTCGTGTAATTCAAATTAAAGTAACATTAGTGTGACTTCTGTTGTTGCAGATTAGAAGGCAAACAACTTATAATGGGATTGTAAGATGGTACTTTTAGTAGAATGCATGCTGAATTGGAGTCATCTGTAAAACAGTATTTAAGCGAGACTTTAATGTTAGTCATCGCTGAAAAAAATGACTCGTAAAGCATAGTCAGATGAAAATGTGGTTATAATAGCATGAGTGAGCTTCTTCAAACAGTTAAATGTATCTGGAATCGAATTCCATGTCTCTAAACTTTCATTATTGGTGTTTTTACTATATATCAATTCCAACTTTTTCCTTGTTTCAATAAATTTTTGAATTCATACTGAACAACACTGTTAATCAATCAGTTGCATTTCAAATTCTTCCCTTTCCAACCAGTCAAACTGGGATAAGTTTAGTTTATCAAAGGAAGTCACATCAGGGCACATGAAAAACTTCCGATAATAATTCGAACTGAGAACTTGCTGAAAATTCCTTGATTGAAGAATTTATAACGGTAATAAATTTTTTTATAACTTTTTCTTCATCTGGTTTCTTATGTATATCTAAATCTTTGAGAGATATTTTTTTTCAAGTTTGGGAAGTACTTGTAGTTTCTTGTAATAATATCGTTCATGAAAACATACACTTTAGCGTCAAAAGCGTGAATGAGATCCCTCATGAGGATTACTTCATAGTGAACTTTGCTATTATGGACTAAAATGCAAACCATTTTGATCGGTGACGTGCCCAAAATCTTGTGTTGCGTGCCGCTGGTTCGTCATCCCAGTTCTAGATGTATCTAATTCATCTGCTGATGATAGCCTTTTTGATCCAGTTCTTAACAAACGTGCTGGCTTTTTTTCTAATAGCAATGAGTAGTTGTTAAGTCAGAACTTCTCAAACTTTCACAATACTGGTGACCCAATTTTCAATCACAATTTTTATCGCGCCCCCCTTATACATTAATAATGTACCGAATGCAATAATAATGCACTTTTTTTGACGCTAAAGCTACAATAAGCGATCTTAATTATAAACCATACAAATTAATAACATAAGTCAGTGCTTCTCAAACTTTCAATACTGGTGACCCAATTTTCAATCATAATTTTTATCGCCCCCCTTATATAATAATAATAATTATATTGAATGCAATAATAATGTACTTTGACGCTAAAGCTATAGTATGATCTTAATTATAAACCGTACAAATTAAAAAGATAAGTATAAAATTTTTTTATGTATATTACTCTTAAGTAATATATATTTTAAGTAAATTACTTTTAAGTAATAGGTTAATTATGTTATTTTTCTTTCTCTAATTTTTTAAATTGAAACATTCATAAATGATATTTAATTAAAGATTTATTTCCTTCATTCATTTCTAAAAGTACAAATGTCATTAAAAATAGTCTAATCTATGTTGCTCTCTATCATATCTGTTACATCTGGCATTCTCGCGAACGTTCACGTGAGTCTGGGAAACCTAACGGACGTCTGCACAAAACATGTAAAAAAAATGCTGTACCTTGTACAATTCCAGTCAGTCTTGGACGAGTCGATTAGCTACCGAATCTCTCTTGAATGTACATTTCCTTATTCACGCGTTAATTGTAATTCACGGTATTAAGTATTTAAGGCAATGGATTAAAACAAAATCATAGATATATTTTTAAATCGCAGCGAGCATTTGACAGTAATAAAGCATCAACAAGTACACAAGCGAGGGCAAATTGATAGCAAGTTACGAATGGGTTAGGGATCCATTTCAAATACTTCAGAAGGGCTCTCAACTGCCGAAAAAGAGATCTTCATAGATTTCACATCTTATGACGAAATTAAAAGGCAATTTTGTAATAATCACTCTTTGAATTCTGGATAGAGGTAGATACTGAATTTTTCTGCACTGAAAACAAAAGCATTTAGTATACTATTATCACATTTTTAACATCATACCTTTGTGAATCCGAATTTTCTGCGATGGCTACTTTGAAGACAAAATACAGATTTCAGCTATATATCAAAAAATAACTCAGAGTGTCAATTTCTAATTTTTAGCTTTCCTTTGAAAAACTTTGCTCTGCAAGAGAAGCCCATGGAAGTCACTAATAATTATTAAACGTGTTCTTATACTGGCTGACGTACCCACTCTTAACACGAGTTTATTTTTTTAAAAAATGATAATACATTTTTCTTGATATAATAGCTTAATTGTAAGGAGAGTAAAACCAAGTGCATGACAATGTATACAAAAATGTAAAATGATTTTTTGAAATGAATGCTCATATTATAAATGGTTTTGAACGAACTGTAATTTTAAGCCTCACAGAATTAGCATTTAGAATTAATGTTAAATAATAAAAAAGAATGTAAAATTCCAATGAATAACAATTGTGTTATTTTTAATAATTAAAGCGAGAAAACTTCAAAATGTTGTAGCCCGGGATCATGTGTGCACTCGATACTAACGTTAATGGTCGCGTGGATTGACTCACTCCAATTCTTTTTTAATATACATGATAAAAATCACAATTTCAGTGAATAATTTAACTAAGAGAAAATATACTTACCTATTTAAAGGATTTTTCAATGATAATTTGAGAAAAAAATCCAATAAAACTGAACTAAATTGTTCCAAATGTGCATGACCTTAATAAAGGACACAAATCACAGCACTTTTCACTATTACAGGAAAGTTATTTGCAAACAAAACTGTCACAATTTGTTCACGTTATTGTAGTTTTAATATCCTTTGATGATCAACAAATATCCTGTTGAACTTTTCTTGCTTGTGTCTTTTTGACAGGGAAGAGTGCATCTTGCGGTACACTTATGGCTTCACATTTTTCTTAATGTAGCTATTGAAAATTTTCTTTTTCATGTTCATTGCTTTTCTCAAATTTACTTTCGCTATCATGATTAATATGCATTATTTCAGCAAGTGTTTTCCTTGTTTGATCAGTTTCAATTTCCTTTTAGAGAGATCACAGATGCCCGTTTCTTTTTTTATATTCTGCTCATTTACATTTATAAACCATAATCAGTCGTACAACATCACAATTAAAACCACTGGTTTATTCATAAGGGAAAAGGCAGCATGTTCAAGAAAATATTTTTGAACAAAAGTGGTCGCGCCGGAAACTCGGTCAAAACAAATACCTTAAGATTCTAAAAAAAAATGTTTGCCACTCCCAAAAAAGATGATATGTGATCAATTCATTTTAGTTCCCTGTTGAAGGATTCTCTGCCAAGATCATTGGTAACAAATAGTTTTCCCAGAATTAACGATTTCGTGATTCTGGGATAACTATGCGCAACGCTTCCGTGTTTATAGTGTATTCAATATAAAAAATGGAAAAAAGTTCAAAAAAAGAATTATGTGTATAAAACGTTTTTCATTATGAATAATATGTTTCAGAATACTCATAAAAATAAATCTTGGCCAAATAAACCTTCAAAGTGCTCAATATGCTTATCCATGTATCATAAAACTCTTTCACATTGAAAAAAATGCAACAGAAGTATATAATTTACAATTTCACTAAAGAAAAGGAATGCAGATAACCATACCAATAAGTTCGAAGGTCAGCAAAAGTAATATTTTAGGTGAAAAGAAACGTAATAATAAAATCTCTCATCGTAAGGTTGCAGCAAAGCAAACAAAATATTTCTTTTATTTAGTTATAGAATCAAAGATAGCTAATTAGCGTTCAAAGTAGAATCTTTTTTTATTTTGATGACGTTCTGTCACCAGATGATATATATAAATCATATCAATGTAAATCTGTACTTTTTTATTATGTCAGAAATTATTTTGTTTTACTTCATTCCAGTAAATTAATTTTTTTAACCTTTTATTTTCGATATGCTCGCGCCCCCTTGAAGGGTTATTGTGCTCCCTAGGGGGCGCGCCCCACAGTTTGAGAAACACTGTGTTAAGTAGTAGTTTTATTCCTAATTTCAGTTAGAATTTTAAAAGTTGTATGTACTTATAGCTTGAATTTTTTCTGTACACTAATTTTAATTTTATTTTGTAAAAATAAAAAGCTTAAAATTTGTTAAACTTAAAAGCTGCTTAAACTTTTTGCCTAAATCGAAGATAAAACAGATCTAGATCCTAATTTGTAGATGTTGGTTTTAGTACAAAAATAAGTATTATATGTATTTACACATACTTTGTCCATTAATGGAAATGGGATGTATTGAAAAAGTCCTAACTATATATATCTATAAATTTTACAAGATCTTAATATAATTTATGTAACGTAAAACATAAAGTAATAATTTTAAACAGTTATATGAAATGTTATCTATAGTTTCTCTCGCTTTGCAAAAAAATATATTTGAAGGTAGTAAATTTTTAACATATAAAAAAGATTATTTTATTTTGAAAAAAAACAGATTCACACACACACACATTTGCTACAATTCCATGTATAATATAATTTTATAATTTGAAAAATATTTGATTTTAAATAACTTAAAAATATTTAATCAGTCTTATAACATTTTTTTATTATTTACGCATAGTAATAGTTTTTTTTAAATACTGCAAAAGAGAAAGAATAATTAAGCGGCTACTGTTGGATATCCGTATTCTGGAGATTTATTGAGTTGATATTAAATAAAAAATCATATAACATTCTTACTTTAATACTTATATTACAAAAACTTTTTGAATATGTTGTGCTAAAAAATATATACAAAACATCACAGAGTACTTTTTATTGTTTAATGTCAAATTTCAACACTGATTTAAAACATAAATAAAAGCCTTTTTTTAAAAAAAAAATTATAACTTAATACAAAAACTTTATTTTGCTGCATTTTATTTACTTCATATTATTATTTTAGAACAATAAATATTTATATTTTAATGAATTTAAATGAAAGAAAGCAGGTTTTAAGTTTCCGTAGATTAATAACAGACTTTTATAAAATATATGCAATATTTTAAAACGACTTTGCTTTAAAATTTATAACAATACCATTGGATATTTAATAACAATTTATGCTTAAAAAATTGTATTTTACTTCGAAAATCGTGAAGATGCGTTTGCTTAATCCTGTTTTAAAAATAATGGGCTTTTAGTTTGCTATTTTTATTTTTACAATAACGTGATCAAAAATATTTATTTAGTTTAATTACGAAACTATATGTTTGAGTAGCCATTGCATACAAAATTCACGTAAATGATATTTAAATTTCTTTTCTTCTTTTATGCGTAAATATATTATCCCCGTTAATATGTTTGATGATCCTTTTTATTTTCAACAAAGAGAAAATGTGATTGTGTTCATCTTGTTTCCTTTTATATTTTCAGATATATATATAATTGCAATTATACGGCTAAAGTTTTACGATTGAAATTCTAAACGCTTAACACCTGAATTATTCTTAAAGCTTTCATGATAACAGTTCATTTTACAAATAGTCTGTGATGGTATTTTAAAGGGTAACTCATACATTTTTTAAAGATGCTTGATATATTGATATAAAAAATATCACGAAATTTAGATTCCTATGTTTAGAATAATCAATTTTTTTATTAATAGGCTGTTCTTCAAGCTTTGAACTTGCACTTAGATCGCTAAAGCTGGTAATAGCAGATTTACTGTTCTTTTTATTCTAGCAATAACTTAAGAATTT
The DNA here is from genome assembly GCA_019973935.1 of Trichonephila clavipes. Classification (NCBI taxonomy): domain Eukaryota; kingdom Metazoa; phylum Arthropoda; class Arachnida; order Araneae; family Nephilidae; genus Trichonephila; species Trichonephila clavipes. Next base: position 261,103 of record BMAU01008061.1, read on the forward strand.
TCAAATGCTTTCATTGGTACTTAACCATTTTATTAATAATGGACTCGGAACATAACATTATGTTCAATAGGAATTTGCTCAATAACATGAAAAAGGGCAAATGTTAGATAAGAGATAAAACTGGTTTTAACCTTAATAAAAGCAGTTCTTACTTGCAGTAACTCATGCATTTTTGTTTACAGATGTGTAGCATCTCCAACCATTTTATTTCTAATTTTTAAGTCTTTTATATATTGAAGCTTGTCAAAAACCAAGAGAGAGAATTATATTTTTTCTACATTTGAATCGGGAAAAATATATTGGGTAAAACATAGTCCCATATTCAAGTAAAGGAAATATTAGTTACTTTTAGGAATCACGGAAGTGTTTGAGGGAAATATTTCAACCCCTCAAAAGTCACGTATAAACTATTTAGACTAGGGATTTTTGCTAGGAATTGCCAATTAATCAGTCAAAAACTCATAGTCTAATAATTTTAACGTGAACTCACGAATAAATCTGTCCAAGTATAGGTTTTATCCTTTAATGCGAGATGAAAGGAGACGCATTTTGAAACAGGTTATTCATAATTATGATTTAGAGGAAAATATATTAAAATGTTTAGTAAATATGTGGAGAAAAGTTGTTACAGATACACACATATATAAGTATCTAAAATAAAGAAAAAACTCTCTATGAAAGATTTTGGATGGATTCAAATTCTTCTATTCAAAACGATAATAATTTGGTAGATACTGAATGAAATATTACACTTAAATCAAAAATAAATATTACTTATTCAACAAAGAAATGAAATACACGGAAACAAAAGTTTGAGAGCCATGAAATAATTCGTTCACTTACTTTGTGCACATATTTCGCTCACGAAAACGAACACCACGATAGCAATCCATACTTTCTCAAGCTGCAAGTATTTCATGATCCCTCTCACTAATTTGTTAATATTCCGGTGGACAACTTATTAATTGAAATCCAGTGTTACAGGCATTCAAAAGGTTTCTGCTAACCGGTTCAATGTAACAGATTAAAAGGGAAATCACTCGAGAGAACTTATTATGTTATCGTGGTGGAAGGATTTCCTACAATTTCAGGAAACACTTTTTGGATGTGCTGTAGCATCCTTCTTCCTGATTGCAAACCAACTTACAGCTAACCTGAAATGAGTTAGAGTAAAATTGGGTATTTCCTCATCAAACAATTCTTGTTTTCGCGTGTAGTTAGGAAAAGAAACATTCGGAGGAATTCCCACAGCATTTAACAAAGGGCAAGCGCGGTTTGTTAGGGGTTTCGTAATTTTATGCAAGGGGTTAAATGTCAAGAAATATCTTGTTGGAAATTACCGATTCACTTGAAAAATACTCTATTTTTAAGTTCGTCATTGAAGCTATAATAATTATTTCAATTGCGCAATTGATTTATATTATGGGTAATTGAAATTAAAGATATCTTTACAGGATGAATTGATAGATTTTTACATTTGGCTTCGAGTGGTATGATTAAATTGTGCATCAAAACATAAACTAGAAAGTGCTTCATAAAATTTAAAGATGATATTTAAATACCAATTGTTTAGTTGATATTGAATTGGAACTTAGGCGAATATTTAAATTGATACTAGAATTGGTATTTATCATTGATTTTAGACACTGTATTCATTTTATACATGCAGAACTTTTTTTTCAATTTTATCGCTTACAGCAGCGATTCTCAAGCTGTGAGGGTACACCCCAAAGGAGGGCGTGATAAACTTGTATGGGGGGCACAAGCCTATCAAAAAGTCGAAAATAAAAGATTATTAAAAAAAATCGATAATTTACTTAAAGGAAGCAAACCGAAATACATTCAGACATTATAAAAATTAAAATACGCATTTGCACTGATATACATTATACACTTATCAATGTAGACAGGAAAAGTAACGCTATGCTTAAAGTAATTTACTTAAAATATCTATTACTTAAATGTAGCATATACAAAATTTAATACTTATCTTGATAATTTGTACTGTTTACAATTAAGGTTATATTGTAACTTTATCGTCAAACAGCATCATTATTGCAGTTAATATAAAGGGTGTTTTTTTAGAGGTATAGAACTTTAAATTGCAATAAAACAACGATGTATTATTCGATTGACATGAATTTCTTTTATTCGAGAGATAATCTTGTGGCATTACATTTTAAATATGATTTCTGGCATAGCACTGCCACGGCTGGCTCGGATGTAGTCCAATCTGGAAGTCCAATTTTCGATGACTTTTCCAACATTTGTGGCCGTATATCGGCAATAACACGGCGAATGTTGTCTTCCAAATGGTCAAGCGTTTGTGGCTTATCCGCATAGACCAATGACTTTACATAGCCCCACAGAAAATAGTCTAGCGGTGTTAAATCACAAGATCTTGGAGGCCAATTCACAGGTCCAAAACGTGAAATTAGGCGGTCACCAAACGTGTCTTTCAATAAATCGATTGTGGCACGAGCTGTGTGACATGTTGCGCCGTCTTGTTGGAACCACAGCTCCTGGACATCATGATTGTTCAATTCAGGAATGAAGAAGTTAGTAATCATGGCTCTATACCGATCACCATTGACTGTAACGTTGTGGCCTTCATCGTTTTTGAAGAAGGATTCCACCAGCCCATAAAGCGCACCAAACAGTCAGTTTTTCTGGATGTAACGGTGTTTCGACATACACTTGTGCTTCACTTCACTCCAAAGCTTCACTCCAAATGCGGCAGTTTTGTTTGTTGACGTAGCCATTCAACCAGAAGTGCGCTTCATCGCTAAACAAAATTCGCTTATGAAAATCGGGAGCAACGACAATCTCGTTTTGGGCCCATTCGACGAATCTACGCCTTGCTTGATCATATTTAAAATGTAATGCCAAAAGATTATCTTTCGAATGAAAAAAAATCCTGTCAATCGAATAATACATCGTTGTTTTATTGCAATTTAAAGTTCTATACCTCTAAAAAACACACCTTATATTATTAATATGGGGGGAGCGATGAAGATAATGATTGAAAATTGGGTAGCAAAAAAAAATATTGAAAGCGTGTGAAGCTATGGCTTACAGAATTGTGAAGCGATTTACAATTAATTTAATTCGAAAATAAAGTATATTTTTATACTACAATATTTACCCTTCCTTTAGAAGCTGGGTGGCCATTTTTTAAGTGACTAGGGAATTTAAGACATGATGGCATCCGAGTTGTTTCCTTCCATTCAGGATTTTCTCTCCTTATAACACCCATCAAAACTCTTCATATTTTTCATTTTCTCTTCCTGCACACCCTTCTTTTTACTTTATTTTTAAGGTTAGTATTTAATCTATGTTATACGAATGCACGTTTTTTTTTATGAATTAGTGAGTTTTCGGAGTTGCTTTTGAATACAAATATGGGTTTTCGCACCAATAAAACCCATCAACCAACTTTTTATATTTACGTATAAATAGATTTTTCAATATAAGGTTTATTTCTTGAATTCAAATATAATTACAATAGAAATCAACTGCCGTTTCTAATTGGTTTTTGAAATGTGTATGGAAAAAGAAATATACTGAAGTAAGCGATATGAAAAAAATGTTTTCAAAATATTTATTTTTCACTGAAAACCTCGTTATTCAAATATTAATAGCTAACTTTTTATTAAAAAAATAATGTGTGTGAACTGGTGATCTTCTTAAGAATTCATCCAGATAGAATTGAAAAGAACTCCTTTTCTTTTCTTGACAAAGAGTTTTGTAACATCCTATATTTTTATTTTATTGTCGTCCTTTTAATATGAAATATTTTCTACAATAAGTAATAGGAATTTAGGTAAATTGTTTCCAAAAAAATTTAAAATAACTGTTTGTTTAAAAAGGGTGTTTACCTTCTGAAATTTTATGTGTGTTTAAATAGAGTGCATGTAAACTCTTTTATATAAATATATAAAGTGGAAAAAATTATACACAGGGTACTGTGTTCTCTGTCTTATTTTGTTTGCTGCAATTAATTTGATTTTGGTCTCTGTTCTCTATTTCTTAACTCTTCCGGTGAATCCAACGCTTCTTTTCTAAAATTACACATGCCCGTTTGCCTAAAAGAGGAGTGATTTTTTTCCACTTTTGCGTATGATGGAGTTCTTAAATACAGTTAGGAAGAGAATTCTCCACTCTATTAAAGAAATATTCCCAACCGGTATTGCAAATGACACAAAGCACAAAAAGTGTTGCAACCATTCAAAAACTTTTTACAGATTCATCTTTCAAGAAAAAATTAGGACCGTGGTAGTCAAGTGGTCATGCACACGAACTCGTGACCTGGGGGGGCTCATGAGCGGAACTTCGAAGAGATGGCTCAGGTGCCATCCTCCTCACTCGACTATGGCTCAAAACCCTCTTATTGTTACAGAGTGCGACGTTAAGATATGCGACCTCGTTCAGAACCGTGATTTTGCAAAAGCGTGTAAATGGATAATATTTATGATATTTAGTGTCACTTAGATTAGAAAATGTATATAAAATTGTTTTAAGAATAGTATTAAAGAGTGTGTTTTTTTCAGGTATAGAAGTTTAAGTTGGCATTACTTTCCAAGATGGCAACCGATTTAACAGCTGTCAAGTGATTTATTCTCAGTTTTTGGTTTGGCAATTCATCCAAACGATCATCAAGCAAGGCGTAGATCCGTCGAATGGGCCCAACACGAGATTGCTGTTATTCCCGATTTTCATAAGCGAATTTTGTTTAGCGATGAAGTGCACTTCTGGTTGAATGGCTACGTCAACAAACAAAATTGCCGCATTTGGAGTGAAGCTAATCCACAAGTGTATGTCGAAACACCGTTACATCATTGGTCTATGCGGATAAGCCACAAACGCTTGACCATTTGGAAGACAACATTCGCTGTGTTATTGCCGATATACGGCCACAAATGTTGGAAAAAGTCATCGAAAATTGGACGTCCAGATTGGACTACATCCGAGCCAGCCGTGGCAGTCCTATGCCAGAAATCATATTTAAAATGTAATGCCACAAGATTATCTTTCGAATAAAAAAAAATTCATGTCAATCGAATAGTACGTCGTTGTTTTATTGCAATTTAAAGTTCTGTACCTCTAAAAAAACACCCTTTACAATAAAAAAATTATTTAAGTACAATATTTTGACAAAAAATAAACATAGAATGACCAATTATCAAAATATTCTCCTTTTGTGAAAAATACTTCTTTATAATAATGTTTTTTCTGTATATAGCTCAGACCTCTGTACAGAGGCTCAACCAGAATTTTTGAAATATATAACTTAGAAGTGGGTTTATCCATGTTTTACGACAATAGAGGGAAAACTTTTAAGAAAAAAATGCCGCTAATTATTTCAATTGGTGGTAATTCTAAAAATAATGTGAATTTTTCAAAAAAAATTGTTCAGACTCTCTGGAGAAGTCTACTTTATATAAGCAAAATAGTATTATTTTAGAAGCATTTTTTATAAAAGGAGAATATTTTGAAAAAACATAATTTTAAGTTAATTTTTTGCCAAAATATTGTATTTAAATAATTTTTTTTGCCTAAATATCCTTAAAACAATTTTTATATATGTATTCTAATCTAAGTGACACTAAATATCATGAAAAATATCAATTTATGCGCTTTTTTAAAATCATGGTTCCGAACGTAGTCGAATACCTTAATAAACGCTCACTCAAAAAAAAATTAACAAATATCTAAACATGAAATACATCGATCGATTAATTGTTTATTTACGTCGCACTACGAAGAAACACGAAAGTTACTTGCTACGAACCTCAGAATTTTGAACTAAGGTCACGGGATGAATACAGTACTTGAGGTTAAATTCCACTCTCCAAATTTCCACACTATTCCAACGTGAGGACTTGAAGCCGTGACAGATTCTCTGGGTGCAGCAGGTCTTTAGTGGCGCACCATGACTCCAAAGCCCTATTCGACAAAAGCAACGGTAGCCACGAATTCATGACAATGGCCACTAGGCTATTTGGTCACCAAAGATTGAAGAAAAGTGTCCAGTTGAATAATTTGAGGGTCAAAATAAAGAGAAATTCACTTGGTTTATTGAGAAGCATGAACCCGGGAGCAGGCACGCACTCGATACTAGCGTTAATGGTCTTGCGGGGTAACTGAGACAACTCAATCCTTTTGTTTATAATTATTTTTACTGTACGCGATAAAAATCGTAATTCCAATGAATAATTTAACTAAGAGAAAGTATACTTACCTACCTTTAAGAACTTTTCAATTTTATTTCATAATTTGAGAAAAAATATCAATCAAACTGAACCAAAAAGTTTGAAATGTGCGTGAATTTAATAAAGGACACACATCACAGACACTTTTAGCTAACATTACAGGAATGTTATTTGCGGGCAAAACTGTCCTATTTTGTTCAAGTTTTTCTAGTTTTTTTGTCCTTTGATGATCGAAAAATAGCATGTTGAACTTTTCTTGCTTGGATCTTTTTGAGGGCAAAGTGTGTCTTGTGGTGGCTTTATATCTTTTTTGATGGAGTTCTTCAGGTAGCATTTGAAAATTTTTCTTTCAACTCAATCGTTTCATGTGTCCATTGCTTTTCTCAAATTTACTTTCGCTATCATAATTAATATCCATTATTTCAGCTGGTTCTTCTTTTAATCAATTTCAGCTTCATCCAATAGAGATTGCAATTTGCCCCTTTCTTTTTTTTAATTCTATTCATTTACATTTATAATCCATAATCAGTCATACACACAGCAATCATAGCCACTTGAGATTGCAAAAAAAGTTTGCCACTCCCAAAAAAGAGGGAGATATGTGACAAATACATTTTAGTTCCCTTTGAAGTCTGTCATATAGGAGTATACTGTCAAGGTCTGGTAAATAAACATTTTCCTCAGAATTAACGATTTCGGCTGCCTGGGGTGACTCTGTGCCCCTCGCGACTCTCCCGTGTTAAAGTGTCCATGTACCGGCCGGGTCACCAAATTTATTTTGAAATATTTTTCCTTATTCCGAGGTTCATTTCCAAAAAGACGTTACTAACTTTTCTTTCATTAGTGGTCTTCAAACTTTTTCAAATCAAGGAACCCTTTCGGGGAACCTCATTCCACACATATACTTAGACGAATGTCTTAAAATAATATTTGAAATGGATCAACATGTTATACGTACTTTATGTAAAAGCAAAACAAAACAATATTATATTTGTTATTAATAAATTTTAAAATGTAATTATAATATAATTTACTTATTATAATAATAATTTGTCATCGTAGTGTCTCCTACACCTTTCATATTTAGTAACTGGGATATGTGCTTGCCTTTTTTTGAACAAACTGTCGAAGTCTAGGTCTATTGAAATTATCTGCAGTCGCATTTCATACTCCGCGTTTAATTGGTTTTTGTATTTTGTTGCCACATACAGTGATAAACATTTTTTTTTATTTAATTGCATTATGCTGAACAGCATTAAAAAGTTCATAGCTGGGAAAGAGAAATCCCCTGTATTTTGCATGAATCTGCTACCTAAATTTTAGGAGTAGTTCTTGCTCAAATGTAGATTTTGTTAAAATGTCGATAGGTTGTCCTCTCTCCATCATTAAAGGTGTTTTTTTCGTCAAATGAAAAATGGTGCATTTTCCATTAGAAAACTGTCTAGTTTTGCACAATATTGTACTGACGAGTACAAAGTTATTTCATGAAACCCGGGACAGTAAACAATAGGATATTCACAATCTAGTAGGTATTGTAAATTTTAATTATTCGGTTGAGCTTTTGATACTTCTGGTTGTACAAACTTCATAGAGAACATGAATCCATTTTGCATACATATAATTTATATCTGGATGTGTTATATGTTTCTATTACTCTAAGTTGTATTTGTTTTATGCTAAAATTGTAATATTCGCAAGCAATACCGTTCCTTACATTATAAAGGCAATTCAATGGAAACTGCGAAATCTTGAAGGTAAAGCCTAGTTGGCGTCAATTTTGGTGACGCCGTTCTTGACTATGTTGGCAACCATTTTGGGTGAACTCGCGACTTTATGGATTCTTCTGGAAATTAATGGAGAAACTTACGAATGTCACGATTCATGATGCAAGCGGATTTTTCTCGAAAGATTCGTGAGGCCTATAAATAGGGAATCACTTGCCGAAACTGAGTTATTCTTGTTTTGAACGTTGAAGAGTAGTATTGATTTGACCGTGAAGAGTCGACTAGCGATTGTTTGTTACTGTGGCTGTTGTTAGGACAAGCAAGTTCTAGTGAATAATATTTAACATACTTGTATTTGAGACACTGAGGGTTGTGTCTGAGAGCAATAGAAGGTGTGAAGACCTTTTAAGATTTATTAAGCGAATTTGAGTACTGTACCCTGTATTTCAAGAAATGTTTTTCGATAATAAATTTCTATCGCTCCTGAAAAACTATCTTGCTTTTTGAGACTGATTGCAAAAAATCCTCGAACCCCGATTTACGGAACAATTTTCTTTTCATTTTTTAACTATGAATCTTGGAACACAGTTTGAAGACCACTGTTTTCCATCAATTTATTAACAATTCAAAAAACCTTAGCGCAAAGAACTATAATAAAATCAGACTTACATCGTTATACAGCAATCGAATGAATACAAATAAATCGGTACAGAAATTATTATTGCAAGATCCGAAACAAAATAATTGGTTATTCCTTTTAACAGTACGAATTTCAATATCGGATGGGGAAGATGAGCTTAAAATTCCCTTTCGTGGGGATTCCTTAGAATCTGGGGCACGAACTTCCATCCTGGCCATTTTAAATTAGCGAGCACATGAAATTCATAGAATTCTTACTTTTCATGTCAAATTTAGACTATTGTATAGATTTGAATGCAAGAAGTGAAGTTATCCGAAAGGGCAAAATGAAATGAAAAAGCTTCTCCTAAAAACAGATTTTCTCCTCATGTTTTTGAAAAGATGTCTAAGTGTTTCTTACAAGTCTAAAAATACCCAACTAGAATCAAAACATTTTCAAAAATGAGAAGAAAAATAATTCCAAGGAACCTTCAAAAACTATTTACACTTTTGGGAACCAGTGGAAACACTAAAGCTATTTCTTTCGGTCGCTGAATGAAGGCTTCAGGATTGATCGTTCTAGAAATTGCAATGAGGCTATATAACTCTAAAAGGTCTGCGATTTCGATTACCTTTAGCGTCCACCGGTGTCGTTAAATATTATCGCGATATAATAAGTATAAAATAATTGTAATAATTAAATAATTTCTGGCTACTGTTCAGTAGGGTTTAGTTTTAAGACCTTTTTCAATTCCTAATATTAGCTCACACTATTTATTTATTTATCTTCGTGGAATTTTCAATTTCTTATAAAATACATTTTAAAGCGCTCAATTGAGCTGAAATTTTATAAGCATGATTATTTTGGATGACAATACAGTAATTTAATTAGATTTAATAAAAATTAATTGATTAAAACTAATTATTTAAAGAATTACAAATACAGCCACGTTGGCATCATTTTTGGCGACTTGTGTCAAAATATGAAAAGGTTTTTTGTCCTCGCATTTTAAAGCGCTCGTTTGAGCTGCAATTTTCTATACACTATTGTTTTTGGATAAAGACACGATAATTTAATTATAATTAATTAAAATTAACTGACTGAAACTAATTACTTAAAGAATTACAGGTACAACCCCTTTGGTTTCATTTTTAGTGATTTGGTTCAAAACTTTAAAAGGTTTTGTTCTCCTTCGTTTGAAATACTTCAGTTGAATTGAAATTTTATATACACGATTGTTTTGGATGACATTACGATACTTTAATGATAGCTAATAAAAATTAGTTACCATCTAATATTGTAATTCTGTCATATGTATATACATATTTATACATTACTAGCGATCCCGACAGACGTTGTCCTGTACACACGTCTTAAATCCAAAAATTACAAACATTTTGAATAAGTTGCAACAATCAGGACCGTTTTGATGAATTTTTTTATAAAGAAAGTTATTACAATACCTGACATCATCAAATGTACAGTTACCACAATTCGACCTATCAATTGCGTGTATTTACTATGCACTAAGTTGAATATAGAAGCTATTCTGAATATAAATTTAAACTTGTTTTGATTAAAGGGTAAAAAAGATAAAGCTCGAGCTATTTTCATAACAGGTATATTTTTTTTAATGCACAAAAAATAAATTTATCGCAATGTCATTGAATGTACAATGTATTTGGTTAATCCTTGAGGGGTATAAACAAACAAATGCGATGGTTTGTCAAACCTCGGACATGCAACATATAATTGGGCGTGCGAAAAGCAAGGGTTTTCTAAATATAAGCTACAAATTGTCATTGTTTGACCTTGTGACTTATTAATGGCCATAGCAAAGGCCAATCGAATTGGAAATTGCAAACATTTGAATGGGCAGGTGAATCTGAAACAATAATTGGGATCTGTGGTAGAAGTACAACTTCACCTTGAAGTTTGCCGCTCAAATTAGTGGCCTCAAGAATATTGCCCATGATTTTTTTATGAGAAATCACGCGCCCTTACATAATTTTGGCGCATTTTTAACTAATTGCGATATTGGACCGAATTGCGAATCTAAATAATTCTCGAATCCACTTGAACCCACGCAAAAAATATCATCCAAACCTGTCCAGACTTTTAGAAGATGTTCAGTCCCATACACACGCACAGAAGAATTATATATATAAAGATTATTTGAAAAGATATAAATTTTAAAAATGCTAAAAAGCATGATTCGCGCGCGTCTGAATTTTTGTAACAATGAAGACCCGGTTTGGCCAATTTGGCTGAAAATCGATTTTCGACACCAACTTACGTTATTTTTATAACAATAACGTTGTTACAAAAATGCAGGTGAATATTGAATTGAATGTTTTTAATTAATGTCTTTTTAACTAGTTGCAATATCGGACCGAATTGTGAATCTAAACCATTCTCGAATCCAATTGAACTCACACAAAAAGTTTTATCAAAAGCGGTCCAGCCGTTTCGGAGGAGTTTAGTCACATACACACGCACAGAAGATTTTTATACATAAAGATATGTACATACAGACGGCAGCAGACTGATCGAGCAGGTAGCGACATTTACATTGAGAAACGTGGAGAGAGGTCTTCTTTTTGCTACCGTAACCCCGACTTTAATAGTGAAGTTATTGCAATAAAGCACGGCCTTGAGGCAGTTCTTAATGAACAAGACGTCAGAGACCTCTGGATCCTCTTTGATAGTCGCGGTTCTCTCCAACATCTTTATAACCGAATCACAGTCGGAGACAAAGCTGGCGTCTCTATACTTCAAAAACTTCGACAAATATCAGATTCCCATGATGTTCATTTTCAATGGATTCCATCCCATGTTAACATCTTTGGAAACGAACAAGCAGATTTCCTGGCTAAAGATGGTTGTAATGCTTCTCCACCAATCTCTTCAACCCTCACCTACTCTGAACATCAATCTAGGGTTAAATCTGAAATTTTAAGGGATTGGAGGACCCCCCGCCCAACCATCACTGGTATGAAGGCAAACATCCAGGATCCCCATACCTACTGCAATGTGGCAGACTGCAATCTCTAGATTGAAAAGTGGCCACATAAAGAGTCTTTCCTTTTGTGGAGGCAGGCAGACTTTTGCTCTTTGCACCAAGTGCAAGACTCAGCAAGCCTCTCCAGATCACATCTTGGACTGCTTGGGACTTTCGAGGGAGGACCTTTTTTCCTCTCCCCTCGTGGTATTGGACTTCTTAAGGGTCAATGGTCTTTTGGGTCTTGTCTGACTCCGTCAGACAGACTGAGGTTTAGCCACAACGACAGCAACGTATTTATATTAATTGTAACTATTTAACAAAAAGTAGCTAAAAAAAATTTTTCTTTTTTGATCTTAGGAATTTACTTAAAATTTTTTTTATATTACTTGTTTGATATAATTTCACGTAATTATCATATATATATGACCATTTATATCATAAAAAACTGTAACAAAACAAATGACTTAATCTTGTAAAATGGAATAAAACAGTAACGTTCATAATTTGTATAATAAGCAAACATTGTATAACATTAATAATTAATAATTGAAAAATAATAATTTCTGTGATAATGTGAAGCTTTTCATATTTATGTATCGTTTTTATTTATAATGTTTGCACATATTTCATTTGCAATGAATACAGTGAAACTCAATTTTTCCTGCACATTTTCCGCGTTATATTTTCATGCAAGAGACACACATTTTTTTAACTGTATTTCCATTACACTCTTAATTTTGCACTTTTTGAGTTTTAGGGAATTCATTTTTCTCTTAAATTCAGTATTTACCTGATTTTTTATATTTCTCGTAGTTACGTAATTTGAATGTAACAGCATCTAAGAAAAGTTTATGTAACGAGACACAACGATTTTGGTATAACTGGCTCATTTGCGCTGTGAACCCAATAACACAACATTCAAGGTCAAATAAAAGTGCGATATTACAGCAGGAAGTTTGTTTTATTGATGATATCTACTTAGCGAACTATCTTTTGCTGAACGAGAGTTATTTATAATGATAAATTGTCTTAGCGACGAAACGACACCTGCGGTCGTTCTAGGTATGTTTAGTTGAAAAATCTTTCCTAATTAACCTAGAACCACAAAATTTTTTCAGTGCACTCACTATGAAAAATGGTTAAAAGGCATGAATCCGGTGTCCAATTGACTCCGATGGACGTTCTAGAGATAAAGGACCTTTGAAACCAAGTTCAGAAGAGAGTGAAGTTGAAATCATAACTGTGCGTTGATTGTGATCTGCCTGACTTCCTGCCAATGGAACTGTCCTAGAAAGACATTTCTGAAACGGTGTAAAGCTTATGTTATAGCGAGTGCATTTTTCACTACTGCAAATAATCTGTTATTATATCTCTTTGTATATTATTCAATGATTTATTCTCTTGCAATCATTTGTTCGCCTTGCCCTTTGGTAAATCTGTAATTATTCAAATAACTGGGGAGTCGTCGGTTGCTTCCCCCCTCCAAATATAGAGGGGTTATAATTTTAAAGTCGGAAGAACCAAGACAAAAAATTTTTGTTAAAAACTAGCTGCATGGCCCGGCGTTGCATGGGCTATCTCTACTATTATAAATTTTCCCTTTCTTTCCCCAAATCAGAGCTTCTAATACTCATTTTCAAAATGACTTCCCTCCTCCACCGCTTAGCCCAGCGTTGCTCGGGCTTTCTATTTTCCTCGTGACACCAGCATTTCTGTGTGTGTGTTTGTAGCGAACAATGTGAGTGATTTCTAAAATGTCAAAAAATTTCCCTTTTTCGAAATTTTCTCTATTCCACTTATTTTTGATTCCCCCTTTCTATAGCTCCTCGAACACGGTTCTTTTTAGTGTAAAATTATTGTTCTATCTTCCCCTCCTTCTCAGAGATAAGATATAGTTTCAGATTTCGATGTATGACTTATTAAAAAAATATTGCGTTAGAATTTAAAAACTTATTAATGTGAAGCAATAATAAAAAGAAAACGATCCTGATGCTAATAGTGAAGCTTTAAAAAGTAAAGTAATGCGAAATTGAAAGTTTCTGCCTCCTCAGTTTCGAACCTGGGAACTGCAGTTTCATAAAGCGCAGCCGATTTATCAATCGCGCCGTCGGTTCCATTGGGGGAAAGCATTGAATTGAGCTTTAAAACAAAGGTAGATTTTTTTTTCAATATCCCATTTCTTTAATCGTTAAAGTTAAAGATTTTGGTAAAATCCTAGGAGGACCCACTGCTGTTTATGGCGCCCAAAAAGCGCCAAATTGAAGGTTTTCAAAAAGGCGTCAATGACGAAAAACTCTTGGGAAGCGCATGCGTCAGCGGGGGATGAAATGGGCGTTTCGCAAAATGAAAACGAATAAATACATTAAATTAATCATTATATAAAAAAAAAACGGAGAAAGCAATGAAATTCATTTTAAAAAAGCATTCTAAAACCAGTGTGTACAACATGATTTACATTTTTAAAAAAGGACGAAAGGGGCGTTTCACAAATATAAAATTGAAGAAATACATGAAATCAATCATTTTAAAAAATTTTAAAAGGCACTTACCTTACGCTTGCATTTCGTCATGTTCCGTTGGTGGATACACCCTTGCGATGGATGCAAGGAATTCATGAAAATTGTCATCCACCAACTTGTGACCTGTTCTTATTAACTTTCAAGTCATTCACCACGAACGCATTCATGCTCTTGCCAAACCAATATCTGGTCAAACGCAAGATAATTATTATAGCAAGTTTGCTTTCGCTAACCAAGTGCCCTTTCTCACACTCCGAACAACGTCGTGGCGATTATCTTTCGACTGGTTGCGGCAACGCCATTCGTAGCCGTCAACCGTTCCCTTTCGTTCTTACAAACACATATTTTTTTTTTTTTTTTAAACCTCGGACATTCATAACGAGAAGCAATTAAATTAGCTTTCATACACCATTCTAATGTCTCTTTCTTCCCCTTTGTGCCCAGGAGCACAAAGAAACCTGTCGTAGCCTCACTTTCAATTAATTTCCTTTCACACGCCATTCTTAACAACAACCGGTGGAGAGCAAACGAAGTCAAATGTCAAAATGACGTTTTTTCGGAAAAGGCGAAAAACGTTGTACTTTTTTAGGGTTGCCATTTTTAGGTGATTTGAAAATCCAAATTTTTCGATGAAATGGAAGGGTTACCATATTGTAACCTTTATCGCTCAAAATTTGGCGACACAAAATTTGGCGACCAAAAGTGGGTCCTCCTAGGATTCAACCAAAGATTTTTTTCGGGCATTCAAACTTCATATAAATAATAGACAATGTACTTCTTAATTAACAAAGAATTCCTTTAGTAATGAAATAATAGAAATAATCCTTTTAAAAAACATATATATATATTTATTAAAATCAAATTTCTATAAGTAATTAATAAAAGAAAAATTTAGAGATAGCTATTGAAGCGATTGCTTTTGTTACCAAAAAGTATGAAACAAAAATAAAGAATGTAATTACAATTAATTAATTATTACTGACATTTTAGGCAATTTTTTTCGTTTAATTTTGCAGCCACCGGAAACTCAAAAGTACATTTTTTATTAAAAAAAGAATAGTTTATGTATGGAACAGAAATTTTCAAAATTACAAAATTATTAGATCGTGTTTTAAAAACCTGTGAAAAAAAAAAAAAGAAGTTCCAAAAATATTTTTAAAAAATTGTTAAATAATTGAATTGAAAGAAAGATATTGTTTTTTTAATTGTAATTTTTAAGATATTTTATCAATCTTTGTACAGATTACGTATAATATTGTTCTACACGCGGGAAAAAAAGAAAAGCATGAACTTTTTTTAGTGTAAAATATTTTTTCCAGCGGAACAACTTATAATTCGTAATCAAAAAAAGGAACCGATTTCGACTCACTTTTTATTTAAAAAAAATTGTAAAATAATTAAATTGAAAGAAATATATATATATATATATATATATATATATATTTATAATTTTATTATATAATAAAATATATATATATATATATATATATATATATATATAATTTTATTATATTAATTTTTAAATAAATTTATTAAGAATTTTTTCCAATATTCTCTGCAGATGGCGCCACGATGCATTTTAATGCGTTTTAAGGTTTTTAATTAATATTTTTTTAACTAATTGGAATATCAGAATATAAATGGTCAAACCGGATTCTTCGGATCATTCCCAAAATTTTGATACCTTCTGCGTCTTGTGGTTCTTGAGAAAATTGGGATATATACCTACATAGATACGTTTATTTACCTATGAATTTTAATGTATAAGATTAAAATACTTTTAGTCTATATGGGAATGGTTTGAGCCCTCAAACTTCAGCTTTATGTACCCTACTGATTTTGCAACACAGTGAAATCCGTTTAACGCCAAAACGCCTAAGTCGAAATATGGGTGAACACGAAATAATAAAACGGTCCTGACGAATTATTTTATAATTTCATGCATTTTGTTTCTCTTAACACGAAATGAAAAGCACTTAACACGAAAAGATTTCCCTCATGGGAATGAACGAAATACGAAAAACACTATCTGCGCAGGCGAGATTTAAGAGGGATGTGAAATGAAAGAGGTGGTTTCATATGTTTCGTAAAAAGAAGGCTAACTTCGCTTTGAAATATCCTCGGAATAGCCTGTGACACAAGCCAATTTTGTTTATCTAAGCTTTCACACTCCTCCCCTATAAACGCCATACAAAACATTTAATCTCCCATCAGTTGAATTTAGAATTCGGTGGCGATTTCATTACAGTTTGAATAAAAACCAGAGAGTTTGGTACGCGCTTTTCTTCTATTTTAGAAGAACTTTTATGCGAGAACAATGGCAACGAGCTTAGAAGGAAAGCAAACTGCTATAGCGCTTAAAATAAAGAGGGTGCTACTTAAGGCTGTTGATCGAAAACAGAAACTGAAATCTGTAAAGATTCTGTTCTCTCTTGATTCTTCATTAAATTTCATTAGGATCTTTTGAATGTTTTTGTTAAATATATGCATATATACAAATCTTTGTAAATAAAATGTACTCTAATAAAATTAATATATATATATATATACATGTATATATATATATATACATGTATATATATATACATATATATATGCATGTATATATATATATTATATATACATATATATACATGTATATATATATACATATATATATACATGTATATATATACATATATATATATACAATATATATATATATACACATATATATATATATATATCTTTATATATAAAAATCTTTTGTGCGTGTGTTTGTCACTAAACTCCTCCTACATGGCTGGACCGATTTCGATGAAATTTTTTGTGTGGGTTCAAGTAAATTCGAGAATGGTTTAGATTCACAATTCGATCCGATATCGCAATTAGTTAAAAAGATATTAATTAAAAACATTCAAAAAAAATACAACTCAACATTCACCTGCATTTTTGTAACAACGCTATTGTTATAAACAAGTAATATAAAAAAATTTTAATCAATTCCTACTTAAATCAACCAAGAAAAATTTATTTTAGCTACTTTTTATTAAATAGTTACAATTAATATAAATATGTATATACATATGACATTACATCACAACATTAAGTGGTAATTAATTTTTATTAATTATCATTAAAGTATCGTATTGTCATTCAAAACAATCGTGTATATAAAATTTCCTTTCAACTGAATGCTTTAACACGTGAGAAAAAAAACCTTTTGAAATTTTGACATAAGTCACCAAAAGGGTCGCCAACGTAGCTGTATTTGTAATTTTTTAAATAATTAGTTTTAATCAAAATTAATTTTTATTAATTATAATTGAATTATTATATTGTCATCCAAAATAATCATGTGCATTACATTTCAGCTCAATTGAGCGCTTTAAATTGTATTTATTACCGATTGAAAATTCCACCAAGATAAATAAATAAATAAACAAACAAACAAATAAAATATGTATACAGATCGTGAGCTAATACTAGAAATTGAAAGAGATGTAAGTTGGCGTCGAAAATTGATTTTCAGCCAAACTGGCCAAACCCAATCTTTATTGTTACGAAAATTCAGACGCGCGATTCACGCTTTTTAGCATTTTTAATTAATATCTTTTCGAATAATCTTTATACATGTAATTCTTCTGTGCGTGTGTATGTAACTGAACTCCTCCTAAGCGGCTGGACCGATTTTGATGAAAGTTTTTATCGTTTCCAGTGGACTCGAGAATGGTTTAGATTTATAATTCGGTTTAGAAATGTTTATTTAATAAATTTTTTATTCATAAATTGTTGATCTTGGAATGTTTTACATTGGATCTGGCAGACTGCGCTACGATCGCAGTATCGAATATTCAAAAATCTGTTATTTTGAATTTAAGATGTGTGTTCAGGACAACGTCTGTCGGGTCCTCTAGTAAATATATATGAAAGAAATATGTATTATATATCAAAAACAAGAAATAATAGGTAATGAACATAACAAGAAATAGCGTAATAAAAATATAAAAGCTGAACATGAAAAACAAAATTATAGAGAAATAAAAAAAGAAACTACAAAAAAGAAGAACCTAGCGAGTCAGAAAGCAATTTCGGACTTAGGACCGAATAAGTGGGGTTAAACTAGTTTGAAGGCGCCAAACTTTCCCCTTTGCAACTCGGTAGGAAAATGCAAATAAAATAAAATAAACAAAACTTCGGAGTATGTAAAAACTCAGAGAGTATGATAAAACCACTCACTACTATTATGTAACAAACTCTCCCAAACTCTTAATGCAGAAAAATCGCAAAACAATTACGTAAGAAAAGTAGAAAAATCCTAAAACAATTACATAAGATAAGTATTTTTCAAAAAATAATTTAACAAAATTTCCTTACTCACAGAGCTTTTACGAAGAGAATCAAGCGCCTTGACATCAATGAAAATCAATTATTCACCAAGTTAAAAAATTCGAATATGCATAAACACATCTTTTGAGCTAACTTTTAAACCAGCAAGCAAAGACAGATATAAAAAAAGACGACAATCAAATATGGTAGAATTTTAATAGGTTGATTGCCAAAAATGTAAATTTGCTAGGCTCTAATTTGGTTGGTTGTCAACAATGTGTAAGATGTTTAAGTTGTGTGTGGAAAAAATGTAAACTGTGATATGAGTGTTATGATATAATCTTCACAGCAAGACCACTAACATGCTGACTTTGAAATCCTATTGCTGTGTGGTGGTTTTGGAATTAGAAGTAGCAAGACGGTTAATGTATTTGTGATGAATATAAGTTCTTAAGAAATTAAAAGGGTATTCATGATCTAAACAACATTGAAAAAAATTTTTATATTATTGTATTTATCTATTTTGTGGGTACTTAAGTTATCAGTTCTAAATAAAAATTCAAAATGATATTTCTGTAAATTGATATATGCAAGTTACTATTCCATACAGGAATTTTAATTATATGGAACTTAAACGAATCTCTTTTGTCAAAAATGTTACTGACTACATTATTGTTAATAAGATGCAAGACTAAATCCAAGAATTCCCCCTATTAGAGTTGAAGTTAGTTTTAAGGAGCTTGAGATAATCAGGGTAGAACGTAATATTTGGTCTGTATTCACTATTTTTACCAAAAATTATTAAATCATCTATATAGCGATAAATCAAGTAAGAATCATTTACAACATGATCAATTTCAAAAAAATGTAAATATAGGTTCGCTAAACAATTACTAGCTGGACCACCCTGAGGTAATCATTTGATCTGTTTATAAAGATTCTGATCAAATGCAATGAAATTTTCTTTTAATACGAGGTTAACAAGAATATCAGATTTTTCTTTTTTCATTGAAGTATATAATTCATATTTATCATAAATTAACTGTAGAACCTTAATCATATCGTCAATATCTATAGAATTATAAAGGTCCTCGAAATAAAAACCATGCATGGAAAAAATTGACATATCCTTAGTAACTCTAGCAATCTCTAAGCTATTTTTAATTATTGCCGTGTTTTGTAAAATATCAATTAGATTTTGAAGAAGAGATTGTAAGATCTTCCCAGACTTCGTGATATATGTATTGTATCCATTAGTGATACTACGGAATTTTATAGGGCTTTTATGAAATTTTGGTGTTAAAAAAATACTTTGATATTTAATTTTATTTAGATGAATATTCAGTCTTTTGTTCAAAGCTAAAAGACGATTATCATCTTCTCTATTGTTGTGAATTGATTTTTGAAATGAATTATTACTTAAAATGTGGTTACTTAATATTTTACTGTAAAAGTATTTACAAATTATGGCATAATTAGCAGAGACCTTATCAACATATGTAATCACGAAGTCATTTTGGATATTTTCTATTGATGATTTAAGATCTTTATACATAATTTCATTTTCAACAGTGAAATCTAATTCCCGAATTTCTGTTGCTACATAAGATCTAAATTGATAGAAAGCTTCAATCGGCATTCCGTATTTAATTGCAATTTTAAGGTAGAATTTATCTAAATCTTTTATGATTTGTTTCATAACGTTAGATTTATTTTTTGTGACCATCAGTCTAAAACCGGTACCTTTTTCCATAAAATTTCTTAACAAATCATCTTTCACGATGCCAAGGTCTCCTGTGACAACGTGCTGATGATAATCATGAATATATATAATATATATATATATATATATATATATATATATATATATATATATATTATATATATATATTATATATATAATATATATATGTATATGTATGTATGTATGTATATATATATGCTTGAATGATTATCGAGGCACATGATCTCTGATGAGCTCTTAATCTCCTATCTTTAAGGATATTGTTGAGCTTTATAGATAGAGCTTGCCATTATTAGTGGGTAATTACTTGAGAGTTAATAAAAAAGTTTAAGAAATTAAAGGTTTAGAACTTAAAATTACGCTTGAGACTTTGAAAACGATTTAAATAAAATTGCTGGAGCTAATTTTGTTTTCTGTGTTGTAATAATAAATACAAGGTGAAATACATGAAGAAATATAGAAGTGGAAACTGTGTTGTCCGAGGCTAGCGAACGGACAACTTGGTGAAGATTTGCCGGGTCAAAACGCTCGGTGGCCTGGAGTACCTGGTACCCTTCTCGTTGAGTTCCGACTATGGAGGGACTAAACTAAAATTTGATCTTCGTGGGTGATAGCGACCTAGGAGCTTTTGCCCAGTTGGCTGAGCGAAAAAGAGAAACCATGAAATAGAAAAATATTCAAATATAGAAGCTCCCGCACAAGCGGGGAGGGATAGAGTAGCCCCAAGCCAGGTGGTCCAATGAAGCAGACGCGCCAGCTGGTTCGAAGGGAGGAAAGCACAGGAAAGCGGCATGGGATTTTCGAGGCAATTAATCAGAACGGGGAACGGCCGGGAACAGTTCACTCCTTCTGACTCAGTCTAGATGCGATGAAGAAGCTGAATGAATTATTTGCGTGAGTGAAAGAGTGTATTTGTTGTGTTAAGAGGGCCGTAGGGGATTTCTTCACTTTGTCGAAGAGTATGCGTAGTTAATTTTAGGGTGTAAATAATTAAAAATTGTTTGTTCTCAAATAATTGGATTGTTATGAGTTTCAATAGATATATAAACATTTCTAGATAGCTTAGTGATGTACTTAGAAATCGGCGTCATGTGTAGGTCGTTGTGTATCACATCATTCCTTACGTACCAAGGTGCGTTTGTTGTGATGTGAAGTAATTTATTTTCAACAATTTGAATTGCTTAATGGGGTGGTGGCTGCCCCCCAGATAGGAGCAGCTTAGGTTATTACTAGGCGCAAAATTTGCTTGTAAAGAATAACTTTATTTTCTAGAAATGGAGGTGACCTTCTCCCAATAAGGAAGATGTCTAAATGAATTCTATTCCAGAATTTGTCTGCAAGATAATCAATGTGTTTCTTGTAAGTTAAGCGGCTATCTATGTGTACACTCATGTAGAGCACTACAGAGACCCACTGAATGTTGTCATCAAAGAGTGAGAGTACTATGGAGGGATTGCCGAAATGACCTGATTTTGAGTGCATTAGGTGAACAGGGTGCTCGCCCAATCGGGAAGCTGCTGCTCATCAGGGTGTGTTTCTTGTATGTATATATATTGTAATATCCTTTAACAAAAATAAATGTTTTTGTCCCGTCAGTTTCGTGTTACACGAATTTCGCTGTATGCCTCTTGTAAGCGACTTCCCCCTGAAATCGCTCCCTCACCGTCATGCCAAACTTAAGATGTTGGAGGGAACAAAGTTTAACTACTTTTTTCCTACTTTTTTATCTTTTTCGTCATCTGCACTCGAACTCTTTTTGTCTTTTTCGTCATCTGCACTCGAACTCTTTTTATCTTTTTCGTTATCTGCACTCGAACTCTTTTTCTCTTATTTATTAAATTACACTAATTAACCACACGTTAAACCACAAAAGGAAGCCCTAGGAGTGATATAAATAAAGCAATAAGCCCTAAGTGAATAAGCGCAAGGGAACAGTTCAATTTAACCTAATCAAGCTTAAACTATAAATTCTCAACCCACTAAATTATATATTGGTAAACTCCGTTCTAACTCACGTTGTGAGTAATAATTAAATCGCACCTTAGTAACACTGCAACAGATTTTCCGCTCCTTCTGCCCTACAATTACCAAATTCTGACTTTATATACTCTAACTAATCTGCATATTAGAGTTTCTTCTTGAGAGGGATGGCTGTGAATTAAACGCGAATGCCCCAAGAGGATTAGTGGGAAGTTCGCGTTAAAGACCCGTCACACTCTTTGTTCCGTTACCTCTCTCACTAATGTGAACTCAAGTTCATCACGGGCATTTGCTGATAAAATTTAGCAATTAAACTTGATTTGATAAATGTATGGTACAATGTGTTGAACGTTAGGTTAAAATGCTAAGAAACACTATTCGGTCGGACCTCTATATAACGAAGTCGCTAAATCTCGAAAAAAGCTCGTTATATGGAAAATTCGTTATATAAAGGTTCATCTTTCAATATGCTTTATAAACCCCATAAAACAAATTTTAAATTTGTAAACGCTATTTATTAAAGAAAAGTAATTATTCACATCTTTTTGTAAATTTTAAAACCTATCTATTTTATATATCTTACCCATAAAAAAAACCTGTAAGGAAAACAAGAATAACGAATGTCAAGGGATATATTGTATTTTCAACATAAAGAAAATAATTTTATATTAAAATTAATAAATTTTGACATTTTCTAATTTTAAGTATACAAGTAATTATAAACATACGGTACTTTATAACTAAAATTTCTAAGCATATATAACGACAAGCCTCCTTAAATTTAGCTAAACCATAAAATCTGTTAATTTTGAGAATTTTTTTTAAAAAAATGCGCTTTTTGTTTCCTAATACGCCTCACATCTTTGCAACGCACCAAAAATCCCTTCAGGTGTATTTTTCCGTATCTTTTTAAAAAAATTTCTATCCTTCAATTTCTACCCAGAAATTGGTCATATTCCAATGCCTTCATAAATTGAAGAGCTTTCTCTATTACGAAAGGTCCAGAGATTGGAACATTTTTATCTTGCATTGTGTGTATCCTCTTCAAAACTGCCTCGTCGACATATTCATGGACTCATGCTCTTAAACGTTTTGAACAAGAATTCGGTGAATCATAGTTTTGTAGCTTTTTTCGATTTTTTTATTATAGTTGATAAGCTATTTAGAGGAATTCCACATTTTAAAGCAATGTCCTTTTTCGACGTCTTTATCCACTTCCAGAAGAATTAATTTTTTCTTCTTTAATTTTCAAACACTTACTAACTACAAGAAATGAAGTTACCCGTCAATTGATCGACACTACAAATGAACGGAAACTAGTTAAATGACACGGGGACACAGGACAACTCCGCTGAGGGTGGAATTGAATATCGAAAATGTTACTAGTCAACTGGACAATGGGAGTTAAAGGTTGTACCTCTTAGATGAGATGGACAGAATTCTATTGCTCTCGGTGAGTTAGGCACCTAATACAACCAGTTCAAGGTTTATGACCACGATAAAATGTGTTAAGAGAGAATAACTTGAAATATTTTCAGAAATACTTAAAAATAGGGGGAAAAAATGAATCCCAAGATGAAAAGTTTGTTTTATAGAAAATGCACTTCGCTATACGGAGGTTATTTTATGAAGAAAATCATAAAATGTTCTTGGTTCCAGAAAAAATATCGCTAAATAAAAAGATTCACAATATAGAGTTTTGACTGTATTTTGTTTACATTTTAACAAATAAATATTTTTAATAAATTTTTAAAAAAGATTAATTAAGCCTTATTTTCTTAATAAAACTTCTACATAATTTAGAATGAAATTAAAATTTTTTGTGAATCATTAATTGAAAGATTTAGTCCCTATTAATAAGATTGATAATGCAACAAGAAATAATAAAGCAACCTAAATAGGTGAATAGGAAAAGAACAGAAAATTATTCAAGGTGAAAAAAAAAACTGAATTGAAATATATAATTTATTCTGCATTTTTTAAATGTTTCTATTGTGCATGTGTATGTGATTTTTATTTCTAGATAGTACATAATTATGTTAAAGTGGAATCAAAATCAAAACAAAGTTTTCACATCTAATGATTTAATAATTGAAATTTTCAAGGATGAAAAAACAAATCAAAATTACATTACCCTCTGTAATAAATCAGAAGAACTAAATCTAAAACTTAATTAAAATATAAATCTTTCAGATGATGCTACTTTTCAAAAAATTGTCTCTATAAATTTTCCGAAAATATCTAGCATTTTCTTTTTCAGTCATATTCCAAAATGAAATAATGTAAAGAATTAGCCTAATTAGCAAAATTGTTAAAAAAATATAAAACTAATATCTTTTCTTAATTTTTTTCCTCTTTTAGATTATAGTTTTGGATGGAGATGAAGTTATATGCCTGATTATTTCTTTTTACGCTGTTTTGGTTTTTTCTTCTATTCTGATTTTTTACTTGAACATTCTGAGTCTGATTCATTTTCCACTTCTTCTAAATCTATCTCTTTTAATGTGCCATCATCATTAAAAATAAAGATATTGCTTGGAGCTACTTCTTCTCCAGCAGGAGCCGGACTTTCCATATCATCCTCTTCAGATAGTTGTGTAACCTTATCCACGCCCTTACCTTTCGTAGTCTTAAGTATTTCGTCTTCTTCGGATTGGTCAAGTTTTTCAACTTCAATTGCCTCTAGAATAGATTTATCTTCTTCTTCAGGTTTTTTCAAATCTTTTAACTCGACTTTTTCAACTTTTCCCTTTTCTGATATAAAGTGAGCCGTTCCCAAATCTTCTTCTACGTCGTCTGCGACATCTTTAGGTATCTTCATCTCCGAGTCTTTTCCTTCATCTGTTAAATGAAATCCAATATTTGCGTAATTTAAATCTTCTAATTTCTTTCTTCCTACTTTTTTATCTTTTTCGTCATCTGCACTCGAACTCTTTTTGTCTTTTTCGTCATCTGCACTCGAACTCTTTTTCTCTTTTTCGTCATCTGCACTCGAACTCTTTTTCTCTTTTTCTTTATCTTCCGTTGATTTGCTTTTGACATCTTCGGGGGTTTCAGCGTCTGCTTTTTTACTTTTATCTTTTTCAGATTTGCCACTTATTTTCTTGCTTTTGAGATCGTCAGCGTACATCTCCTTTTCAGCAGCTCCGATTTCTTTGACTGCTTTCAGCCTGTCATCTATTCCCGTTTCTACTTTGCTTTCTTTCTTTTTTTTACTTTCTACTTCCTCTTTTTTTATTTTATTTACAGTCTTGTCTTTTTTATCTTCTACTTTTAGAGTTTTAACCTTTTCATCTTCCTTTTTTCCTTTATCTTTTTCATTTCCCTTTTTATCATCTTTTTTTGGTTTATCATTTTCATCGCTATTTTTGCCTTCTTTCTTTGGTTTATCTTTTTCATCCTTCTCTTTTCCTTCTTTCTTTGTTTTGTCTTTTTCGCCTTCTTTTTTATCTTCCTTCTTTGTTTTATCTTTTTCGTCATTATTTTTATCTTCCTTTCTTGTTTTATCTTTTTCGTCATCCTTTTTACCTTCTTTCTTTCTTTTATCTTCATGAGTATCCTTTTCCTCTTTTTTCTTTGTTTTATCTTGTTTATCATCTTTTCCACCTGCCCTCTTTACTTTGAGCTCTTCGTCATCCTTTTCGCCCGTTTTCTTTCGATTATCTTTTTCATCATCTTTTTCAGTTGTTTTCTTTCCCTTCATAACTTCATGGCCATCTTTACTTGTTATCTTTCTTTTGAATTCTTTATCGTCTTTTTCATCAGTTAATTCATCTTCCTTTTTAATTAGTTCCTTCCTTTTAATGTCTTCGCCTTTTTTTTCATAAGTTTTCTTTTCTTTGACCTTTTCATCGTCGTCTTCATGTGCTTTTTCTTTTTGACCTCTTCGATGCTCTCATTAAATCTTTCTTTTCTTTTGATACCTTCACTATCATCTTCATCTGCCTCTTTTCTTTTAGCATCCTTTTTCTTTTTTTCTTTGTTTTATCCTGTTCATCATCTTTTCCACCTGCCCTCTTTACTTTAAGCTCTTCGTCATCCTTTTCACCCGTTTTCTTTCGATTATCTTTTCATCATCTTTTCAGCTGTTTTCTTTCCCTTCATAACTTCATGCCCTTCTTTACTTGATTTCTTTCTTTTGAATTCTTTATCGTCTTTACCATCAGTTAATTCATCTTCCTTTTTAATTAGATCCTTCCGTTTAATGTCTTCGCCTTTTTTTTTTCATAAGTTTTCTTTTCTTTGACCTTTTCATCGTCGTCTTCATGTGCTTTTTCTTTTTTGACCTCTTCGATGCTCTCATTAAATCTTTCTTTTCTTTTGATACCTTCACTATCATCTTCATCTGCCTCTTTTCTTTTAGCATCCTTTTCTCCTTTTTTTTCTTTGTTTTATCCTGTTCATCATCTTTTCCACCTGCCCTCTTTACTTTAAGCTCTTCGTCATCCTTTTCACCCGTTTTCTTTCGATTATCTTTTTCATCATCTTTTTCAGCTGTTTTCTTTCCCTTCATAACTTCATGCCCTTCTTTACTTGATTTCTTTCTTTTGAATTCTTTATCGTCTTTACCATCAGTTAATTCATCTTCCTTTTTAATTAGATCCTTCCGTTTAATGTCTTCGCCTTTTTTTTCATAAGTTTTCTTTTCTTTGACCTTTCCATCGTCGTCTTCATGTGCTTTTTCTTTTTTGACCTCTTCGATGCTCTCATCCGATCTTTCTTTTCTTTTGATACCTTCACTATCATCTTCATCTGCCTCTTTTCTTTTAGCATCCTTTTCTTTTTTTTCTTTGTTTTATCCTGTTCATCATTTTTTCCACCTGCCCTCTTTACTTTAAGCTCTTCGTCATCCTTTTCGCCCGTTTTCTTTCGATTATCTTTTTCATCATCCTTTTCAGTTGTTTTCTTTCCCTTCATAACTTCATGCCCTTCTTTACTTGTTTTCTTTCTTTTGAATTCTTTATCGTCTTTTTCATCAGTTAATTCATCTTCCTTTTTAATTAGTTCCTTCCTTTTAATGTCTTCGCCTTTTTTTCATAAGTTTTCTTTTCTTTGACCTTTCCATCGTCGTCTTCATGTGCTTTCTCTTTTTTGACCTCTTCGATGGTCTCATCCAATATTTCTTTTCTTTTGATACCTTCACTATCATCTTCATCTGCCTCTTTTCTTTTAGCATCCTTTTTTCTTTTTTTCTTTGTTTTATACTGTTCATTATCTTTTCCACCTGCCCTCTTTACTTTAAGCTCTTCGTCATCCTTTTCGCCCGTTTTCTTTCGATTATCTTTTTCGTCATCTTTTTCAGTTGTTTTCTTTCCCTTCATAACTTCATGCCCTTCTTTACTTGTTTTCTTTCTTTTGAATTCTTTATCGTCTTTTTCATCAGTTAATTCATCTTCCTTTTTAATTAGTTCCTTCCTTTTAATGTCTTCGCCTTTTTTTTCATAAGTTTTCTTTTCTTTGACCTTTCCATCGTCGTCTTCACGTGCTTTCTCTTTTTTGACCTCTTTGATGCTCTCATCCAATCTTTCTTTTCTTTTGATACCTTCACTATCATCTTCATCTGCCTCTTTTCTTTTAGCATCCTTTTCTCCTTTTTTTCTTTGTTTTATCCTGTTCATCATCTTTTCCACCTGCCCTCTTTACTTTAAGCTCTTCGTCATCCTTTTCGCCCGTTTTCTTTCGATTATCTTTTTCATCATCTTTTTCAGTTGTTTTCTTTCCCTTCATAACTTCATGCCCTTCTTTACTTGTTTTCTTTCTTTTGAATTCTTTATCGTCTTTTTCATCAGTTAATTCATCTTCCTTTTTAATTAGTTCCTTCCTTTTAATGTCTTCGCCTTTTTTTTCATAAGTTTTCTTTTCTTTGTCCTTTCCATCGTCGTCTTCATGTGCTTTCTCTTTTTTGACCTCTTTGATGCTCTCATCCAATCTTTCTTTTCTTTTGATACCTTCACTATCATCTTCATCTGCCTCTTTTCTTTTAGCATCCTTTTCTCCTTTTTTCTTTGTTTTATCCTGTTCATCATCTTTTCCACCTGCCCTCTTTACTTTAAGCTCTTCGTCATCCTTTTCGCCCGTTTTCTTTCGATTATCTTTTTCATCATCTTTTTCAGTTGTTTTCTTTCCCTTCATAACTTCATGCCCTTCTTTACTTGTTTTCTTTCTTTTGAATTCTTTATCGTCTTTTTCATCAGTTAATTCATCTTCCTTTTTAATTAGTTCCTTCCTTTTAATGTCTTCGCCTTTTTTTCATAAGTTTTCTTTTCTTTGACCTTTTCATCGTCGTCTTCATGTGCTTTCTCTTTTTTGACCTCTTCGATGGTCTCATCCAATCTTTCTTTTCTTTTGATACCTTCACTATCATCTTCATCTGCCTCTTTTCTTTTAGCATCCTTTTCTCCTTTTTTCTTTGTTTTATCCTGTTCATCATCTTTTCCACCTGCCCTCTTTACTTTAAGCTCTTCGTCATCCTTTTCGCCCGTTTTCTTTCGATTATCTTTTTCGTCATCTTTTTCAGTTGTTTTCTTTCCCTTCATAACTTCATGCCCTTCTTTACTTGTTTTCTTTCTTTTGAATTCTTTATCGTCTTTTTCATCAGTTAATTCATATTCCTTTTTAATTAGTTCCTTCCTTTTAATGTCTTCGCCTTTTTTTTCATAAGTTTTCTTTTCTTTGACCTTTCCATCGTCGTCTTCACGTGCTTTCTCTTTTTTGACCTCTTCGATGCTCTCATCCAATCTTTCTTTTCTTTTGATACCTTCACTATCATCTTCATCTGCCTCTTTTCTTTTAGCATCCTTTTCTTCTTTTTTCTTTGTTTTATCCTGTTCATCATCTTTTCCACCTGCCCTCTTTACTTTAAGCTCTTCGTCATCCTTTTCGCCCGTTTTCTTTCGATTATCTTTTTCATCATCTTTTTCAGTTGTTTTCTTTCCCTTCATAACTTCATGCCCTTCTTTACTTGTTTTCTTTCTTTTGAATTCTTTATCGTCTTTTTCATCAGTTAATTCATATTCCTTTTTAATTAGTTCCTTCCTTTTAATGTCTTCGCCTTTTTTTTCATAAGTTTTCTTTTCTTTGTCCTTTCCATCGTCGTCTTCATGTGCTTTCTCTGTTTTGACCTCTTCGATTGTCTCATCCAATATTTCTTTTAATTTGATACCTTCACTATCCTCTTCATCTGCCTCTTTTCTTTTAGCATCCTTTTCTCCTTTTTTCTTTGTTTTATCCTGTTCATTATCTTTTTCACTTGTTTTCTTTTCTTCAAGCTCTTTATCATCCTTTTCACCTGATTTCTTTGTTTTATCTTTTTTGTCATCTTTTTCAATTACTTTCTTTTCTTTTATGTCTTCCTCGCCTTCTAGGCTTTTCTTTTTTTCTAATTCTTTGTCGTCTTTTTTTACAGTCAGTTCATCGTCCTTTTCAATTAAATCCTTTCCTTGGATGCCTTCGTCTTCTTTTCTATATGCTTCCTCTCTTTTAACCTTTTCCTCGTCGCCTTCTCGTACTTTCTCTCTTTTGATCTCTTCGACATTCTCATCTAATCTTTCTTCTCCTTCGATATCCTCTTCTGCTTTTTTTCTTTTATCTTCCTCTCCCTCTTCTACAATTTTCTTTCTCTTAGCCTCTTCAACATACTCTTGACTTCTCAAGAATTTTTCATCATCTTGTTCAATTATTCTTTTACTTTCTCTACCAAGTGCAGTTTTTTCTAAATCGAGAGGTTTATCCAATTGAGATTCCGTCCCTTCTTGTGGAATTTTACTGATTTTAGACACTTGTCTTTGCTTTCTACTCGTCTCACACGTTGGGCGTACTTTCCTTTCCTTGAATCCCCCCTTGATATATTTAGGCTCCGTGTCTTTTTCTTTGGATTCCTTATCTCCTTCCGGCTCCTTTTTCTTCTCCTTTGGCAATGGTATTCTTAGCTTTGGTCTTGCTTTTTCACGCTTTTCTTTTTCCTCTTTGTCGATTCTTTCTTTTGCTCTCTTTTGATGTTTCCATTCCTCGAGCTCTTGCTTCGCTTGCTCTCTCTGCTGTCGTTGTTTCTCTGAGATTCGGGACTTCGCTTCGGCTTCGCGTTTTCGCTTTTCCTCTTCTTGTTCTTTCGCCAGTCGCAAGCGTTGTTCCCTCTCCTCTCGCCATTTCTTCGAAGCATCTCGGTATTTTTTCCTGAGTTGCCTGCGCGCTTTCACTGCGTCCATTTGCTTCTCTTCTTCCTGCAGTTTCTTTTCTTCAGCTTCGGCTGCTTCTTTGGCTATCTTTTGAGCTTTTTCTAGTTCGTATGCTTGTTTTTCAAGAGACCACTTATTTCTCACCCGATTAACGTTTGGATGATGCTTAAAAAAAAGATGGAAAGCATTTTAAAAAGATAGAGAAAAAATAAATCTCAGTTCTTTCACTCAAAAATAATTATTTATTTTAAAAAATATTTTTACAGAAATTTCAGACTCTGTTCGCTTATCTGCTGAAATGGTATTGTGACCGGAAAAATCGTTATGGCTCAAGAGTGATTATTCTTTCAATCATAGTAAATAAATAGGAGATGGCGACAGACTCTATGCCGCCAGATCACCAGATTTGGCGACAAAAACACATGTATCTAGAATAATCCTGCAAGGTCTAAAATGATTGTTTCACGAGCAATTTCTACAAAAGTCTTCCAATCTTATATAAGGCTGATGCAGAGGAACCACTTAGAGAAAAAGCTAGAGAGTGATTGTGCGTTTCCTTTACTTAATGCGATATTGTCTCTAAGGGTTTATTGCTGTATTAAGTTATATATATAGAATTCATGCATTGTTAGGAATTTTACGTGTTTCAATGGACTAAATTCATGCGACGTCAAAGTCATATGACAGCTGTAATCACATGTTAACCTGCTAATCAGTTTATGAGCATTACTGCCGCCAACTTCTTTTTTTTGCATAAACTTTCTCTTAAAAAGGATGTGTTTGTGAATAACAACGAACGTAGCCGAAACAAATTCATTTAGTTTAAAAATATTTATATACTATACGGAATTTTTAATTTTTTAAAAAAAAATTCCTGCTAATTATTTGTGTTGCCTTTATTGAATAGATTCAGAGTTTATATTACGATTTATTCAGAAAAATCCTGCCTATTAATTACGCAGATCTTCCTTACATTCAAAAGACAATCAACCGCATAACAATTATAGATATGAGGCATTTATGCATATTGCTTTTTTTTTAAAAAAAACGAAGATTTAATACAGCATTAATACATATTTTTTCTATTTTTTAAGAGTATAATAATGTTAGCAGAGTAAGCAGCATATTCTTTTGGAACACTTTAAATGATTAAAGTAAAAGAAGGAAACTTTAAATTAGGCGGTATATGCAGGGTGATTCTAATTAAAGCTCCACTTTCAAAATTCCGTACAAAAGAATTGCTGCTTAGATTGACTTCAAATTCGAACTTAATGTTCTTGAAGAAGGAGTAAACGGTATGGCAAAAGAAATTGCTTTCTTTGCAGTTTTTGGTCCAAGGACCTTATTTTACTCATCCAATACGGTGCAATCTTGCCATGGTGGATGAATTTTTCACTAACGGTGCAATAACGGTTAAATGATGGAAGCTAGCCTAAATTATTCTTCATACACATTTCTATAACCTCACAAAATTTGAAAACTCTAAGCTTAAAAGACGCAGAATTATGGTAGCTTTTACGTTCTTTTTTATTCACATCCTTATGGCAAATCAAAAATTTTAACTTACTTATCTCAGAAAGGTAAAATAACTAGTTTGTCTTAATTTAAAATGCTAAGGCTTTTTTTCTATTGTGCCTGATGCTTTGATTTTTTTTACCTATTGTTATGGAAGAAAAGTTGGTATGTATTTTTTAATCAAAGCAATACTTATTTTTTTAAAAATAATTAAAACTAGGATTTGTAAATTTGTTAAGGAATTTTCAATAAGGATTCATAAAAAGAAGTATTCTACAAATACCAATCGTATTATCGCAAAACCCATACCAACTTTAGTTACACCTAGTTGGACATACTTGTAAATCAAATTTCATTCGTGTACGGAAATTTTTGTAGGAGGAGCATTTTAAAATCACTTCACAAATTTTAAGTGTTTTCCTTAAAAAATTAAATGGCTAACTTTTTATGAAATTTTGAGCACAAAATCTGTTTTACGTCACTCAGAGGAGGCAACCAAAAAAATTTGAAAATCCTTAAATTAAAATGTTTTGCTTAAATTGCACCATGTCCCCTTGAGCAAGAAGTGACGATGTCTGCTAGTTATATTTATTTCTTGAATTATAAAATCATGCATCATTTTTATCATAAGAAAAAAATTCTTACACAAAATTTTTTTTAAAGAAAACATTTAATTTCTTCTCAATTGCATGTTTACTAATTCAAAGTAGAGTAAAATTATACGCAACATGAAATAAACTGAAATGAAATCAGAAATCACACATAATTGATTCACGTATCCAACAATTAATTAAGCCGCGCGAATCCACTCAATAGGGCCATTTAAAGAAGGTAGAATGTTTTTTGTGGAAGCTTAGTTTCTTTCAAATGAAATGCTAACATCAAAAGCCATTGAAACTGAATATTTAAAATATCTTTGAGGGCAATCCTTTTTAATTGAAAACATTTTTGTGTGTTTTGGATTATTAAAACTTGAAGAATGGAATTTGTAGAATAAAGATATATTTGTTGCCTTAAATTATAAGCAAATTTTTTAAAAATATACAAGGTGTGAGACAGTTAAATAACCGGATATGTCTTAAAATTAGCTTTATTGAAAACAATGTACAAATACCTTTTATATAATACCTTTCGACATATTCCTTTTCCCTATCAATACATTGCTGCATACCATGTTTCCACCGTTCATTGCAGTCCTGTGGCTCATTAAGTGTCGCCATCTTCAGTAAGTCTGATGTTTCCGCTTTCTCCTCATCTACAGATTGAAAATGTGTTCCCTTCAATTTAACTTTAACTTCATTTTTCACTTTAAGAAACAGGTGGAAATCACTTGGGGAGAGATTTTGTGAATACGCTGTAGTCTTCAGCACAGTAATGCGTTTGTCCGCCGGAAACTGTTTTACATAGAGCGCAATTTTGCACCGTGACGCTGTCTTGATCAAGTTTTTCGAAACTAGTTTTGCACAAAATTGCACCACATGTAAATTCTCGACCAAAAATTTTCATATTGACTCTCTGTTAATATTCACAGTATCTGACATCATCCGAACACTCAAACGTCGATCTTTTCGCACGATTTCATTGATTTTTTCTGTTCTTGATGACAAAAGCCTACCAGAACGTTTATTATCTTCAAAAGCCTCCCGATCTTCTAAAAGTCATTTATGCCATTAAAAAATTTGACCAAGGGAAATGTAGTTATCTGTAGACTCTTCTTTTAACGATTTAAAACAAAAAGATGGAGCTTGTTCTTTATTTCGCGAGGAATTTCAAATATATGCGCAGCTCTATTTTTAAGTTTATTATGATCACTTCATTTCGACACGACAATGTCTTACTCAAACAAGGAGGGAAAACGAACTGAATAAGATACCTAGAGGGATGGAATATAGTGCCACCAACTCCATTAGGATTAAGGTCAACTATATTCCATTTCCACATTTTCACATCAAGACAAACGACTAGGGCATGCACAATCAGGGAATTTAATTGTCACACCTCGTATCCCATCATCTAATTCATTAAAACAAATAAAACATTGTTTCATACCTTTCCAGTCCGCTCACTTATAACTTTTTGCTTGATGAACTTTTGTAGTATTTTAATTTGATGCATTATGTTTTTCCAGTTTTTGGGAAACCTTTGAATGTTCGCCTTATATTTCTGATTCAACTGCAACGAAAAAATATACATTACAGCTAAGATATAGTACAAAAAATATGATATAAATAAAGGTTAAAAGAATGGAGATAAATAGAGAGAGAATGTTACATGCTATACTAAAGAACCAATTAATGTGTTATTGAGTTAATGTGTTATCAGTTACAGTAAATTCATGATGAATTTTCGTCAATTGGACTGCATTTGCTTAATCCCTTAACTAGTTTACCCATACACCGTACGAGCTACCGAAAGCTGGCCACAACTGGATTGCCCAGAAGCTGTAAAGGCCCTGATATTTTCTTCCTTCTTACATTTGATTTGCACATGTTTTTAGTTTTTATAGTGAGACAGTGTCGATTTAAGCTCCTTTCGGGACCTGGAAGCAGAAGATCTACAGGCCCTCTTGACACAGGAGGATTGAAATTTATTAACAGAAAATCTGGTTAAGCGTAGCTTATCCGGGCCCAAGGCCCCAAGCGCTCAATGGATAAACCTGCACTGTAGTGAGATTATTAGTGCTAGTCTTTTTAAGAGATGTAGTTTGTCCACATGGTGTTGGAATACTTCTCATTCGGAATTTTCCTTGTAGTGAAGGCAGGAATTTAGATTCTTAAAAATATTCGATAAGGAACAGGGATCGGAAAAGCAATGTGCTATTTGTTTCTTGACAAGAAATGAAAATGGAAAGGTAACCCAAAAAAGCCGATATTATCTCTGTCCCCATTGCAATGTAAGACTTAGTATTACACCATGTTCCACACACATACAAAAACCCTCAATCGTTTGAAAAAGAGTTACGAACGTGAAATTTTTTTCATAAGTATGAGAGAAATTCTCTTATAAGTTGTATGAACAATTTTTCACAGCATGCAGAGTGTACTTATAAAATGCAATCATATTTAGGGGTTTTGTCTTCCACTTTTATAAAGTACTAGCAGCTATACCCGTTCTTCGAAAGGGCGGGTTGAAAAATTAAACAATACAAACTGAAGGATAAGGAAGTTTTTAATGGGTTAATTTTACGTGAATTGCAAATTAAACAAAAAAAAGTTTGTTGCATATCTCATCTGAACAAAAAGGTCAGCGAGGTCATATATACAAGCATCCATTTATATATATATAGAAAAAACAGTGTGAAAACTCTAAAATTGAAAGTTAAAATAAAATTTTTCCATTTTTATATTCTGTTAAGTATTATGCTTAGTTATATGCAATGAAAAATGCGCCTTTTTTGGAACATTTTCGGCAAAACAATTAATCGCTCAAATCAAAAATTGCGTGAAGAGTATGATTACCAAATGTTCATCTTCTAATTTACTTCGGTTGTAATAAGAAGTGCAATCTAGAAGTCGATTGAGCACAGCTTGATTGTTGTAGGCTAGATCTATCATTTCTTGTTGTCTTTTCCAGGTATTCAAACTAAGAGGAAAAAATAAGCATGAAAGCAGTTAATATTCAAGAAGAAAGCCTTATAAGTTATTAACAAAACTTATAACTGTTGCTATAACCTTGCATCCTCACGGAGTAAAAAAACATAAATTTATTTCTAGGATAGATAAGTTTTTTTTTGCCCAATCAAAACTGAATCTCGTGTCCAAAAACTATTTGAATACGAAAGCATCTGATACTTGTACGTACTAAATTCACTTCCGAAAGACGTACACTCGTGAATTACCTACAGAAGAACAATATAGCGTGGCCTCCTCCTTCCTCTGCCTTTGTTCAGAGCAAATCATCTTTTACATCGTTTTGTGCATATATTAATAGCATTTACCCCGTATGATTTAGATTGTAAATTTTATGTGTTTGCTATCATTTGCCGAGCGTGTATATAAATATAAATACATATTTGTATATGTGTGTGTGCATATATGTATATTTGTATGTATATAAAGAAAGTTGGCATTACTTTCCAAGATGGTGACCGATTTAACAGCTGTCAAGTGATTTATTCTCAGTTTGGTTTGGCAATTCATCAAAACGATCATCAAGCAAGGCGTAGATTCGTCGAATGGGCCCAAAACGAGATTGCCGTTGTTCCCGATTTTCATAAGCGAATTTTGTTTAGCGATGAAGCGCACTTCTGGTTGAATGGGGCTACGTCAACAAACAAAACTGCCGCATTTACAGTGAAGCTAATCCACAAGTGTATGTCGAAACACCGTTACATCCAGAAAAACTGACTGTTTGGTGCGCTTTATGGGCTGGTGGAATCATTGGTCCGTACTTCTTCAAAAACGATGAAGGCCACAACGTTACAGTCAATGGTGATCGGTATAGAGCCATGATTACTAACTTTTTCATTCCTGAATTGAACAATCATGATGTCCAGGAGCTGTGGTTTCATCAAGACGGCGCAACATGTCACACAGCTCGTGCCACGATTGATTTATTGAAAGACACGTTTGGTGACCACCTAATTTCACGTTTTGGACCTGTGAATTGGCCTCCAAGATCTTGTGATTTAACACCGCTAGACTATTTTCTGTGGAGCTATGTAAAGTCATTGGTCTATCGGATAAGCCACAAACGCTTGACCCTTTGGAAGACAACATTCGCCGTGTTATTGCCGATATACGGCCACAAATGTTGGAAAAAGTAATCGAAAATTGGACGTCCAGATTGGACTACATCCGAGCCAGCCGTGGTAGTCCTATGCCAGAAATCATATTTAAAATGTAATGCCACAAGATTATCTTTCGAATAAAAAAAATTCATGTCAATCGTATAATACATCGTTGTTTTATTGCAATTTAAGGTTCTATACCTCTACAAAAACATCCTTTATATGTGTGTATATGTATATATATATATATATGTATAGTGTATGTATGCTTTATGTATTTGTATTTTGAAAACATTATTATGATCATGTTTCCTAATCTTCCCTATCGTATAGTTTTAATTACTGAACGTCTCCGTTTGCATGTGAGCAATCTTGTATTTTGTTCTGTATTGTTTTTGCATCCATTCTTGTTTCTTTCCCCTTTTAATTCGTACTTGTGCCTGTATCCTTCTACTTGAAACTTCCTACCATTATTGATTGAGTGTTGACTCACGTTTACAAGCCTTGTGTTATCCTTGTCGGCACACAAGGAGACTTTAACTGATGATTCGAAAGAAGAAAAAAAGTTTTTGGGATGCATGAATTTTTTAAAACTAATTTCAACACATGTATTTTTATAAAATAATATTTGACCCACATTTAGTAGTTTTTATGTGCCATGAGTATGGATTGGAAATGGTATTTGTTTTGAAGAAATTACTCTAATGAAGAAGTAAACACACAGTGATCTCTGATATCCAGATATACGAGTACATAAACCAATGTTTTTTTACTTAAATTTATACATTCCATCAGAAATTATTATTTTTTTCGTATTTGAAAGTAGTTTTAATGTCTTGAAAATAGGAAAGTATATGCTAGAAATCTCTGCTTAAAAAAACCTATTAAAACTGTTTTTCAATTAGAAATTCTCGTGAATATTTGGACTCTTTTCAATTCCTACTATTACTCTCTCCTTATATGTATCTTATTCAAATTTTCAATCGTTAATAAAGTACTTTCTATTCATCCATTCAAGTTCAAATACATTTTTTTCATACTTGTAGTAGATGACACTTGATGTTAATACAGTTTCTTTCAAATATTAATTCATTAAATAAATTTAATTAACTGAAATAAAAATTTTCTTTGTTGATCTAAGTAGGAATTGACTTTTAAAACACTAAGCAGCAATGTAAATTTTAAGCAGATAGCCATGAAATTCCAGAAAAGGGGTTATTACGATCAGTACAACGAACATAAGCGACACTAGTGTACGCAAAACGCGTGCAGTCGGCATGCTGCTCAAGACTACAATAAAAAGAAAAACGGAGACAGAATTAAAGACATTCGCTGCAAGGGAGTTTTTTCGGGAAATATGTGGATAGGAGAAATCACCTGAACCACTTCACACGTGAAAGAATGATCTAAAGCAGCGTTTCTCAAACTGTGGGGCACTCCCTTCTTCGGGGGTGTGATAACTTTAGGAGGGAAGGGGGCGAGCATATTGAAAAGTCGAAAACAAGAGATTATTTTTAAAAAAAGTATTAACTTACTGAAAGTTAGCAAACGAAATACATTCTGATATAATAAAATATGAAATACAAATTTATACTGATATGAAACACTTATAAAATACATTGTGCAGTACTGTGTGATACATTTATAATTAGTTTAACAATACTAAGTTAAGAACCAGTTTAATTATTACCAGTGACCCCATGGGCTTGTCGTACATAAAATTATATACAAAAATTAACACTTATCTTGATCATTTGTGCAGTTTATAATTCATCCCTTAACTGCCAATTAAAAGTTACGCGATTCACTCCCCAATGCCACCGTTTTTTAACACATTGGCGAGTGCATGGGGTGTATTGGTGGGAAGAGAAAAGTTATAAATAATAACATCATTTGAAATAAGTAAATCCTTCGCAAACACTGTCAAGGTCTTATTATTGCATTCCAAAACCTTCGGAATAATTTTATGGATAGCAGTACAGAGAAAAGGTCGTACTTTAGAAAGACGTATATATACGTCTGGGACAGTTAACGTTTTGGCTGAGCGAGACGTTTATATACGCCGGTGGCACTTAAGAGGTTAAAGTCGTATTGCAGCTGTAGTGACAAAGTTTTGCATTTTTGAATTCAATATCTTATATTTATGTGCAGGGGGGGGAGCACGATGAAAATTATGATTTGATATTGGGTCGCAAGTATTGAAACTTTGAGAAGCACTGATCTAAAAGCGAGAGGAAGGGCGCATTCTTCAACCAGTGTAGCTGAAGAGTTCGGAATCAACAAAAGTGAGATGTCACGCACGCCTTCCAAACCTTAGGTATAGATATTAGAAATGTTAGTGGAGGCCACCTTAGGAAAATAAGTGCAGTGGATGACCGATATATCATCTTGCAGGTACCTGATACCAGTCAGCAAGCGCCATTGCTCAGCAACCGTGCGCAGTAACAGGACGAAAAGTGTCGTGGTTTTACTGTGGCCAGACGACTTCACAAACGTGGCCTATTCTCACACCGTCCTGCTCGCTGCATCTCTTTGAAAGCTGGTCATCTGTGGCGCCCTTTAGAGAGTGTGATAAAGAGCATAAAGACAGGACTTCTCACCAATGGAATCGTATCCTCTTTACGGATGAGTTTTTTCAGTGCCACAAGCGATTTTCAAAGCTAGTTGATTTGGAGAGAGGTCGGGACATGGTTTCATCCCAGTAACATCATGGAAATACCGTTATGGTGGTCCTGGAATTGTCATCTGGGGAGGCCTTATGCTGAACAGGCTGACTGAGCTCCACGTTTTCAACAAAGGTTCTGTAAACGGAGATCGCTATTGTAAGGAGGAGATCCTTCCCCATGTTCGTCTGTTCCGAGGTGCTATTGGACCAGACTTTGTTTTTATAGAGGGCAATGCACAGCCACACCGAGTTACTAATATTCAGCAGCTACTGGAAAGTGAAGACATCACTCGAACGGATTGGTCAGCGTTCTCCCTTGATTTAAGTCCCATAGAGCATGTGTGGGATGCTTTGGGGGAGCGTCTTATGGCACGATTACATCCTCCGGGGAACACCCCAAAACTGTATCAGATGCTGATTGAGGAATAAGCACTGTTAATTTAAGAATGGTTGGACAATCTGGTGCTGAGTACGGATGCGAAGCAGCCTTTGCAGTATGGGAAGAGCATATCTCCCACTAAAGAACATCCGCTTGTTGCTCTTTCTCTTGGACAGACAGTCATGTGTAACAATACTGAGTTCAATAAAGCCTTTTTTGTTTGATTCCATACTTTAAGCATTGTATTCATTTTTGCGCAACTATGCTTTCGTCATTGTTTACATAGAAAATGCTGGCCCTCATTTCTGAACTTTATGTTGTCTCTCAAATGATTTATCGGGAAATTTATGGGGGGAAACCCCACCTATTACTTAAGTTTAGTACACTAGTGTAACATTTCGCCTTTCAGATGCAACTGAAGTTATGGAATCGTGTTTGAATATCGCAAAACTTTTAATATGTATGTGACTTCTTACCTCTTGCATTCAAGGTTATTTTTATTGTCTATCCAAGCTCCTTCACGCTGAATTTTGGAGATTCTTTCCATGAGATATTTATTGCATCGATGAATGTTGCAAAAGCGCTCTAATTCTAGCTGAAATAAAAGCAATTAAACGCATTTCAGTTTTAAAAAAAAGTATTTATCGGTTACAGGGTTCTTGAAACCATACACGGCTATGCATAGAAAACCCACCAAATTCGGTTCTACCTTTATATTTGTTGTGTATACATAGGTTATGTATCTTATCCAATAATATCTCCAATTTGCCAATTGGCGAACTCTTGAAAAAGCAATCG
Source organism: Trichonephila clavipes (assembly GCA_019973935.1). Classification (NCBI taxonomy): domain Eukaryota; kingdom Metazoa; phylum Arthropoda; class Arachnida; order Araneae; family Nephilidae; genus Trichonephila; species Trichonephila clavipes. The sequence continues at coordinate 301,473 of BMAU01008061.1, forward strand.
TCGACTCATGGTTCTTACATCCGATAAAATCTCTCTCAACTTAAAAAATAATTGCCGTACTTGTCTTTTTTAAATCGGTTAATCATTTTTTCAGAAAACTAGATAGATTTTCAACAAAGAAAGATATAGCTCAGCTGTAGCTGAATAAGAAGGATAAAGGTGGTTATAAGAAGTATATAGCCGGATTATAGTTGGAAATAGCCCAGATCTTAATCCAAATCTATGGAGTCGACTGAAGAAACTTTGAAGTGAGAAACAACTCAACAAAAAACCTAAATAATAAATTGATAATTAAACCTTGGTTTCACACTGTAACAGTTGATAAGTTTAGAGAGGGAATTTACTCCATGAATAGCGTAATAAGGTCATTATTAAGTCTAAAGGTTACCTAAATAGATATTACCTGACAGACAGATTATTTGTAAATGTCCCTTTTTTATGTGTGTGTATTCCTCTCTCTTTTCTTAATTCCTACTCTATTAGTTCATTCTCTCCTTATATATGTATGTTTTGTTTAAATTTTCATTTGTTAATAAAATACTTTTTATTCGTCCACTGAAGTTCAAATATATTTTTTTAAACTTGTTGAAAGTGACAATTTATGTTAATACAGTTTTTCCAAACATTAATTAATAATTAAATTTGCTTTTTAAATTTTAAATTTATTCTGTGTTATTTCTGACGAAGTTAATTTTATCTACAACATATGACACCAATAAATTTTTCTATCGAAATAGGAATTGGCTGTAAAGATTTTTTTTAAAAAAAAAAACTTTTGTCGTGTGTGTAGTAAAATTATTAATAGAATTTGGAGCGTTTCCACATGTTTGGCTTCAAGGGTCATATAAGCGATAAGTACGATATTGTTATTCCTTCTGAATTCCACCAAATTTAATTCATTAAGCAATGCTGTTATACTCTTCATGTATAATTTTTAAGAGAAAGAAGGTAAAAGAAAAGCGATTAAGAGAGAGAAAAAGTAATATTGAAACATTAACTGATACATATCGCACTCATAAATACGCTGACGGAAATAAGGAGCGTGTAGTTGAAAAAGTACTTTGTGAAAATAATAAATAAATGTAAATAAATAACAATTAATAAAGAAAAAAGAATAACTAGTTTTAGTACTTATGTATTATCGCAACAATGCCAACTTTCAAAATAGCCCGCCAAGTTGGAAACCCTCATTTTGCATGTGGTGTACGCGCTGAGTTGACAAACATGTACTTCGTTTCATATAATGTCGCCAATATGATTGCGATAATACGCACGTATCCTAATTTCTATTTTATTTTATTATTAATACTTTTATGTTATATTAATATAACTTAACTCATCGGCTCCATAGCACATGAGGACCAAAGCCTACTGTGTCCATCTCAGTATACATGACCTTGAGCCCTGAGGTGCATAAGCAGATGTTCCGATCAGGTGGTCAATCTGACGCGACACCCCCAGTGTTAAGTTTCCCTGTAAGCTTGGTACTCATTTATCGACCCACTGAAGGAATGAAAGGCTGAGTCAACCTGGCCCCGCCCGAGGTTTGGACCTCGGATCTGTGATGTGGAAGCACGATGCCCTAACCACTCAGCCACTGGGCTTCTATATTAATATATAATTATAATCATTATTATTATATATAATTATATGGTACGTATTATCGCAACAAAATTACCATCTCTATTAACGACTCGCAGTTGGCAACCCGAGTTTCTATGTGCTGTACGGGCTGAATTGACAACCATGTGCTTTGTTTCATATAATGCCATCAATAGATTGCGATAATACGTATAAGTACCAATCATATTATTATTATTAATTTGATTATGAATTTCATTATTTAAGAATTCAGTAAATCCCAGATTCGTATTTTAGTATTCGAGCCTGTCAAATCAACGAACGGTTATACTTAGAATGGCGGCAAGCGGAGAAATATGAAACGAAGCACATGGTTGCCAACTCAGCGTCTGCGAAAACGTGTGAAATCAGGATTCTTGAAAGTGGACAAGGTTGCGATAGTACGCAAGTACCTATTAAGTATATCTTATGTTGCTGTAAACAGAATTAATTAAAAAAAAAAAGGTTGTCGTAGTTGAAACCCCTGATTTTTCGGCGTCAAAATGACGACAAAGGAAAAACCACGTTTCACAAAATGATCAACTTGCGCTAAATCCTAAGCATGCAGCTTGCGTGCAAGTATTGCTATCTTGACGATAAGATCCAACGGTGTAGTTACCGTCGTATCAGCCGTATCAATGATACGGGGCCCTCGATGTAGAGGAGCCCCAAATCGTGTAACTACGGTCCCACTAATAAGTCTCTCATATGTGAAATCGGGCCCAGAAGGAATTTTGATACAGGGCCCACTCAGAATTACCTACGCCAATGCTAAAATCCTAAGAATATTGCACCAAATTTTTGTCGACAAATCGGGTGGGGCTCCATTAGGATCCAACCGAAACAAAACTCATCAGATTCTGTCACATAACTTACCTGAAGTTTCTTAGGTCTGTAGTATAAATGTGTGTAAGTCAACGGAGCTCCATTATCAATTATGGGTTTAGCTAGAAAAAATAAAGAAATACGGAAATTTTTAAATGTTTTTTTTATTTGAATCAAATTTGTTCTCTATTTTGTAATTAGATTGTGTACTTAAAGTAAATGTCTTCGACCAAATTCGACAATTCAAAAAATGTCGTCAAATGCTGTCATCGTTTTATTACTGTGTTCAAACGTACGGGGGAATGTTTTCCACTATTGATTGCATATCGTAGCGTCTTTTGTTTGGACGAAACTGGGTGACGGTATAACTCATACATACCTCAGATTGTTATTACTACTTTTGGTAATTACGTACTAGCGTCACCACAACCAAATTGAAGTAACGCGAATCGCGCCATTTTCCACCAAAATTTTACGGATTGGTATTTTTTCATATAAAACACGTTAGAATCAGTGGCGTAACGTGCACCCCCGCATCACGGGGGTCCCAGGGTTCTAAAGGGGCCCAAAGCCTGCCTGACGCAAGTGAAGTGACGATTGAAAAATTCAACATGGGGCCCCAAACCTGACTTTGCAGGGGGGCCCAAAAGCTCTCCGTTACGCCACTGGTTAGAATCTTTGTTGTTTTGATATCGAGGTACGATTCACGTGGAGCCAATTTTGCTGCGGTGACGCTCTAATACGTAAGTACTTTATTTTTTTTATTCTTACGAACTATACTGTCAATCAATTTCATCAAGTGCTGTAGTTACATGCGTGAATAAGATTATGCCACGATATGCAAGAAATAGTGAAAATCGTTACTGCGTTTGTTCGAAAACAATAATAATATCAATGACAGCTTTGAGGTGGGTTTTTTTTTAATTAGCGGCGTCTTTTGATTTGATGAAATGGGTCGGTGGTATAATACTTAAATACTTTTTCTTGTAGACCTTCTAGGATGCTTTTTTCTCAACTAAACGTATGTCATTCTCGTAAACTAAACATTCGTTATCATGGAACGGTACTTAAGTATTATCGCAACCTATTGGTGACATTACATGAATGCCAATTCAGCGCGTACGACACATAAGAAATCGGGGTTGCCAACTTGGCGAGTTATTAATAGAGTTGGCGATTGTTGTGATAATACGCAAGTACCCATGGAATGCTGGTACGCAGCTCGTTTTTGGCATTTGAAATGGAGCCAAATAGATCTTTGGCGTTCAGACTAATATTATTGCAGTGAAAAATTATTGCCTCAACTTGGCAAAATTTTAGAACTATTTGGCAGAAGAAACCGTAGCTTACTGATATCAAATTAGAACCCAACTGAATTCAATACTTACGCATTATCGCAACAATCGCCAATGTACAAGATAAGTTGCTAAGTTGCAACCCTAATTTTGCATGCGTCGTACGCACTGAGTTGGCAAACATGTGATTCGTTTGATATAATGTCGCCAATTAGTTGTGATAATACGTAAGTATCGTGCAATCTTTAACAAACTTTTATAATGAGCGAAAGGAACAGTTTAATGTATTTTTCAAAAAACCGCCAGTCACTTATTTCTTAAAAAAATATTTACAGCTTTAAAGTAACAAGCGAACAGTGAAAGCTAATGTAATATCAGTCTGCAACTCGTTTTTGGTGTCATTTTGAAATCTTGTCAAATTAGTATTTATTATTTGAAATGTTGTAATGTTACCATTCCAATTTGGCGAAAATTTAGAACTACTTGGCAAAAAAATCCATTGCAGACCGATACCAAATTATTTCCTGATTAGCAATTAAGAATATAGAGCACATGACTCATTCAAAAGTACTACACCTTTCGGTTTATCTGGGTTGCCACAGTTCCTAATTATGCAGGCTGAAATTGTAATATCATAAAATTGCCAAATCTGAGGGGACTTTTTTTTCCAACCAATACTATCACATTTAGTAAACTACCACATGTTTATTCCTTGTAATCAGAGATAGTTAATATGCAAATACAAAAACTCGTTAAACGTTCTTTTAGATCATTTTTAAATTGATATAGGAAGTTATCCTGTCTCAGTAGAATAAGGAAGGGAACAAGAAAAAACATAAATACAAACTACAGACCTGTTTTAACATTGTACCTATGATTTTCATATCCTATTAAATCCCATTTAAGTTGAAGGTACAAATTAGTACTCGTGTGACCAACATTACTTTTTCTTAAGGTATCGTAAAACTGAAACATTTCTGAAAGCTTCTTCTCTCAAAGTTTTGAAAGATTTCTGCTGTTAATGATAAAAATTTCTTTCTCACTTATATCTTCTATTTACTTATCTATTTTAATTACAAAAATAACATATTTTCTTCTCACGGTCACGCGCTTCAAAAAATACAAGTAATGCTGCTAATTTGGACTCATGAAAACTTAACAGCTCTCGAGTTAAAATCTTGCCTGACTTCAGATCTTGTTGCAACTCCATGTACATTACCTTTGTTTCTGTAAAATTTAGTTTTGATTGGCTGGTAAAAAAATTGATGATCGAGAGAAAAAAATAAAGAATGATGTTGAATAGTTGAGAAATTTTTCTTCGATTTCGGAATACTAAATATTTAATCGTTCAATAAAGGATATTTTATTTTGTGCATTAATAATGTCTGTGATTATGCCAATTCACATTTTAATATATGGTATGTGAGAAATGTTATACCAGGGGTCGGAAACCTATGGCACGCATACCACCTGTAGTACGTGGTGCAATTCTCAGGGGAGCTCTGCATTACTCTACAACTTTGTTAATTTTTGAGTGGGTGGAAATTGATAAATTTGTAATGGACCAAGGGCCACTTTTCCGCTTAGGCACACTAGGAACGTGCCTAGGGCGCAAAATTTGGAGGATGAGAAACAAGAAAAAATTAAAATTACAGATAGCGTACCTCCCTCCTAGCGATTCATGAGAGAAGTAGTTTTGCCCTTTAGAGAGTAAAGACTGAAATGAGATCCACTATAGAAAATGAAAAGCTTAACATTTTGATGTTACTATGCACTCAAAATGATGTTACCATGGAAATTGATGGAAAAGATGTTATTAATGATTTTACGATAATCAAAACTGGAAGAAAACCCTTTAGTTGTACCAATACAATGGCAGTGACTGAACAAAGAATAAAGACGTTTAAAAGTAAAAGGCAGTAAGGCGATAAGCGATGAAGAAAGTGATAATCAACAAAATGAAATGGTATATAATGTATACCAATGGCGCATTGTACACCCTCGAATCACCAGAGGGCAGGATACTAGGGGGCCCAAAGGTTATGGTTCTGCAATGATTTGCAGCATCCTGCTTGGGACCCAAAACCTGACTTTACAGTGGGGCCCCAATGTTCTCCGTTAGGCCACAATGTATACTTTATATCAGTGTTACCCAACTTTTCTATCGCGTTTGATAATTTTACCGCGGCCCGCTGAAGGAGGGGGACGTCGATTATTTATATTTTAGATTGCTTTTAGGTAATGATTCTAGTTTAATTGTATAGGAACATGCTTTCAGAATAAAATACAGTTACACCAGTGCTTCTCAAAGTTTTAATATTCGCGACCCAATATTCATCCATGATTTTACCCCCCTCTCTCACACAATAACAATGTATTGAATTCAATAATACTATACTACGACGCAAAAACTACGATACAAATTTAACCTCTTAAGTGCCACCAGCTTATATAAACATCTCGCTCAGTCAACGCGTAAATTTCTTAGGACGTATACATACGTCTTTCTGAAGTACGTTCTTTTCTCTGCACTGCTATTCCATACAGTTATTCCAGAGGCTTTATAATGCAATAAAAGGACCTAGACAATGTTTGCGAAGAATTTACTTATTTTAGATTATTTTTGCTTTTTTATTTCTCCCCCCCCCAATACATCACAGGCGCACGCCTGCGTGGAAAATGGTTGGCAGTGGGAAGTGAATCCTGTAACCTTTAATTCGCAGTAAAGGGATTAATTATGAACCATACAAATTATAAATATAGGTGTTCATTTTTGTATATAATTTTATTTATGACAACCCCATGGGTTCATTGGTAATTATTAAACTGGTTCTTAACTTAGAATTGTTTAATTAATTATAAAGTACATTGTGTAGCATTGATACATTTATAAGTGTAATATATTTGTGTAAATGCACATTTTATATTTTACTATGCCAGAATGTATTTTGTTTGTTTACTTTGAGTAAATTAATATTTTTTTTTTTAAATAATCTTTTGTTTTTGACCTTTCAATATGCTCGCGCCCCCTCGTAGAGTTGTCACGTCCCCAAGGGGGGCATGCCCCACAGTTTGAGAAACGCTGAGTTACACCAAAAAATTAATTATTAAGTGATTTAACATGGTATGTAAAATTATTACCATAAAACCCTTGAGAAATACATCACTGTATATAAAATGAAAATAATTTAATATTTCTGGTGCGGACCGGCACTATTTGGTACACGGACCAGTATCGGTCCACGGACTGGGGGTTGGGGATCACTGCTCTATACTGTAATTGCAAATGATTTCATTAATTTAATATACTAATTTTCAAAAGGGTGGATGGGTGGTTGGTCCATTATGCTGTAAGGTAAGAAATGAACAAAAGTCGGCAAACTATGTCACTATCCTTTTCTTATGGTTGACAGTTCAGGACACGGTGGGTCTATATGTGGTGGATAATGGAAACAAAGTAAAAGTAAAAACAAAGAAAGGGAAAAGAGTAAGGGAGAGAAGGGAAAAACTCTCTCGAATCCTAAACTGGTAAGGTAAGAACTGAATGCGAGGGAGGGGGTACTCTGGAAATAGTGGGAGGAATGTTAAAAATGGCCCTGGGCTGAGTAAAGACTTCATCACAAAATGAGCAGCTTAAGTCGGTGCTTACGTATTATCGAAACAATTGCCAACTTTCAAAACAATTCGCCAAGTTGGCAACCCCAATTTCGCATGTGCTGTATGAGTTAAATTGGCAATCATGTGCTTCATATCAGAAGATGTCGCGAATAGGTTGTGATAATATGTGTGCATCCTTATGGTAGTCGGTACTCTCTATACCGACAATGCTAAATTAAGCTTTTTTATGTACCTTTTTCTTAGAAACTGTTAGAAGAATTATTAGTTCAGAATGTAAGAACTTCAAATATGGTCTGTATATTAATTATACTTTTATATTTATACTGAAGTGAGATTTTTCAAATACATTGTTTAGGGTTTTTTTTCAAAAACATGCAACGTAAAAGTATCACTATGAATTTTTTGAAAATTGTCATTTTTTGTTACGATATCTGATCTTTAGCCAAATATTTTTGGAATATCTCAAAAATCTCACTCCAGTATTTATATAGTAACATATCAGTAATATGAGGGAAAAATTATAGATACATTTATACAGTAGATTTTCAGAAATAGGTACACGCAGTTTTAAAAGCATCATTTTCAGAAAATGGCATTTTTAATATAAAATGTCACTTTGCATCATAAAAGTTATAAATTACAACATGCATTTATTCCATTTTATTAAACATTAGTATCTTCTCAATGTGTTTTAAGGGAAACAGGAAACGAAAAAATCTTAAATTGCCCAGAGAATACATACATAGCATTTTTTAGCTTTTGTTTAACGAGATATTTTGTAGCATTTACATCAGTTTTCGAGGACCTTATAGCTTTGATGTATTAGAAACATCAAATTCGACCATAAAGCATCATAAATATGATGTGAAAATGTATGAAAATGGTTTTCGTATGAATTTGTGATTAAATTTGGGAATACATGACTATGAGATATTTTGAAAGATTTCGTAATGGTTTTTTAAGTTCATATGCAGACACAGTTTCTAAAAGTTTTAAAATTCAAAAGTTTCTCTAAACTGGACAAATGATTTCTAAAACAGCCCAAAATAAAACTGTTTTTCTGTTTTTAAACATGAAATTTATGTACTTTAATGTATGTAACAAGCTTCTCACAAATACAATAAACATCACATTTGATGTTTCATTTCTTAGAAACTATTAAACATAAAGACTCAAGATATTTTGACTGTATATTAATTAGACATTTATATTTATACTGAAGTGAAGTTTTTTAAGTATATTAATTATTATTTTCAAAGACAAACTTTTACTTTTACAGAGCATCATTATGAATTGATTGAAAATTGTTATTTTTTGTTACGATATCTGCTTTCTAGTTAAATGTTTTAAGAATACTTCAAAAATGTCATTTCAGTATGCACAATTCCATTTAAGAAACTTAGAATACATGCATACAGTAAATTTACTCAATTTTAAAAATATAAATTTTAGAAAAAGTAATTTTTATAAAAAAATCTTAGCTTGTCAAAATGAGTTTTCTGTATACTTACTAATCCTTGTTTTTACCTTATTATGGATAGTTAGCAAATGTTATTTTTACTATCCATTACTTGATATGAAATTCCTTTTATAATTATTTTGAAGCATTTGTGTGTGATTATATTAAATATAACAGCTATATATTACCAGCACCTAAGCTAGTCACAGTGCAACATCTAAGCTAGTCAACATAGTCAACATTCAGTGTCCCATCAACCAGAAATGTAATATTTTAATTTTCTCAAATAGTTCCTACCTACAAAAATCCTACCTACACGTTTATTTAACAATTTACTAAGCATTGGCATGTTGAAATAATTAATAATAACATCTGATTAAAACTAAATTTAAGTAAAGAAAACTAAATTTAATTAAAAATCAGTAAAGATTAAATATAACTTTTGAATCACTAAAACTACAAAGTTAAAACTTGGCTCCAGAACTTTTTTAGAAAATATAACGGTTAAACTTGCAGTTATTATACTGTTATCTAAAGTTAATTTTGTATGAATAAATACTATAAGTAGAGGCTTTGCAACTTTCCCCAGGTTTAAAAGGACACTGCTTATACTTTTATGTGTCAAAGTGGGCGCGGCACAACAGCTGATTATTTTTTAAAAGTCATTTTGACATACTTCTAATTCATAAAGTAAAAAATAGTATGTTATATCACTGGAAAGGTCAAGAATTGGGGATTTTAGAAATATCAAAATATCTAAATCGGTAATCTGAAGAATTTTAACCTACTGATAGTCTTTAAGTCTCTGTTAACCGCATTCATTTCAACCTCTATTTTGGATAACAGTTTTCATAAGGAGTATGAAAATAGTTGAAAATCACAAAATGTTAAAAAAATAAATAAATAAATAAATAAAATTTTAAAAAAAGATAATAAAACCAATTTACAAAACAAAGCAATAAAAAATAACAAGAAACCTAAAGTAAAACATATCCAAAATGTAAATAAAATGTGAGCAGCAAAAATCGGTTGGCTAATAGAGGGATAAGAAGTTATCAAACTATATATATATATATATATATTGTTACGTAGATCCGGATTCGAGGATTTTATGCAAAGCAATCACAAAGAAAATAAACAGTTCCTTAAGAGCGATGTGAATTTATTATCGAAAATTCAATCCTTTAAATACAGGATTCAGCAGCAATATTCACAGGGTAAATATCCGAAGGTCTTCAAACCTTCAACAGCAATCAAACACAATAACCACTGTTTAAAAATACACGTACGTAAAGATTATTCACAAGCACAGCCAAGCTAATCGCTAGTCAAAACAATCCTCACTACTCGCTGGCTTAATCAAGACTTATCGCCGCACCGGCGAGCATCCTTTTTATAAGCGTGACAGAAACTTCTAGAAATATAACCGCTCGTGTCATTGAACGTGACAATAGGGGAGAGATCTACTACTTTCTAGAAGATTCCAGAGGGTTCCGAACTCGCCAACATGGTTGCCAATGACGCTAAAATAGTCGCCAAAGTCACCAAATTGGTCACCAACTTGGTCTCCAAGAATGATGCCAACTTGGCTCTACCGCCAAAATTTCGCCAAGTTCTCATTGAATTGCCATTATAACGTAAGGGGCGGCATTGCTTGTGAATAGAACAATTTTAACATGAAATAAATATAACATAGAGTAATGTGAATAATATGAATGCATTAAGCACTCAAATACAAATTTACATTATTTACACAAAATTCGTAGCACTATATATATATATATATATATATATATATATATATATATATATATATATATATATATATATAAATATATAAAATCAATCACAGTTATCAATTGAAAAATTGAAATATATGAATCTTATAATATTAAATCCCATTTCAAAATATCAATGGCGAATATAAAAGGTAAAATTCCATCGTTTTCAAACAAAATTAAAAATTATAAAGTAAAATAAAAATTTATAAAATATCCAAGTGCAATCTCGGACTTAGGACCGATAAGTGGGGTTAAACTAGTTTGATGGCGCCAACCTTTCCCCTATTGCAACTTGGTAAGTTAATCGGAAAATATATATACAATATATATATATAATATATATATATATATATATATATATATATATATATATATATATATATATATATATATATATATATATATATATATATATATATGCAATCATTAAAGTTTCCATATTGCGTAAAAAATTGCGTCAAAATCTTTGGTGCGTTTGCGCTGTCCTGATACACTCATATGATTTCGGGCCGGTTTATAAACCTAGCTCGAACTATGATAGAGATTAGCTGACCTGATTATTTAAGCAAAAGTATCTATAAATATTTTTTAACACTTTCCGTTGCCATTTTAAATTAATTAACTCCGTTGCCGATTGTGAATCATCACATTGGAGAAAAATTGATTAATCACATTAAAAGTTGTTTTGAAATACATGTCCTAAATATTTCATTGTCGAAATTGCATTCTCATTGAATACTTTAATTTCCCTTCAATTCTCTATATTCGAAGACACATTTATAAATAATGAATATCTTTTTAATTTATTTTCTAGACATGTTCAGACGACGAAATCGACACCTGAGCCTTTCAATTTCCCAATCCATATTAATTGCACCATACAACTTCAAGATTTTGCACGATGGCCAAATTACATAAGCCATCATCACGACACACAACCGCTTCTGTTATAATCTATGGGGGCCACGGTGTGTGTGTGTGTGTTTCCCCTCCATCAAATATTCAATAAAACCAGCTCTTTCAAAAAATATTCTTCAGATTTTTAAATGTGATATTTTCTTGTTATGAAACATTCGTACAGAAATGACTTGTTACGAATTTTGTGTAAATAGTGTAAATAATTTGTATTTGTGTGTTTAACGCATTTATATTACCCTATGTTATATTTATTTCATGTTAAAATTGTACTATTCACAAGCAATGCCACCCCTTATGTTATAATGGCGATTCAATGAGAACTTGGCGAAATCTTGGCGTAAAGCCAAGTTGGCATCATTTTTGGCGACCAAGTTGGCGACTATTTTGGCGTCATTGGCGAGTTCGGAACCCTCTGGAATCTTCTAGAAAGTAGTAGATCTCTCCACTAGTGTCACGTTCAATGACACGAGCGGTTATATTTCTGGAAGTTTCTGTCGCGCATATAAAGAGGATGCTCGCCGGTACGGCGAAGAGTCTTGATTAAGCCAGCGAGTAGTGAGGATTGTTTTGACTAGCGATGAGCTCGGTTGTGCTTGTGAATATTCTTTACTTACGTGCATTTTTAAACACTGTTTACTGTGTTTGATTGCTGTTGAAGGTGTGAAGATCTTCGGATATTTACCCTGTGAATATTGCCGATGAACCATGTATTGAAAGGATTGGATTTTTGATAATAAGTTCGCATCGCTCTTAAAGAACTGATTATTTTTTCTTTGTGATTGTTTTTGCATAAAATCCTCGAATCCGGATCTACGTAACAGGCTGGTGTTAACATATTTTTTTTAGTGATACCTAATTATTAATTGAAATCTCTCTTCACGAAAATATTACCAGTTCCTGAATTTATTAATCGGTTTAAACGCACACGCCTTATGCAGGATTGGTATGATGTAAATATTTTGGTGCACATTAAATGAAATAATCCATGAAAATTTTAATTATACTCTTTATTAAACTTTAAGAAAGAAAGCACTAGTTTTGCTAAATAAAAATTTTGGGATATGAATGTTAAATTAAATGTACTGTGCGCAATTCTTTTTTTTTTTAAAAAAAAATCAGTTATACATTTCTTTTTCCAAGATTGGTATAATACTCGTTGTGGTCTGTGCTAAAATAACGATAACAAGCTATTCATTGAAAATAATTCGACATTAAATTTTAGGCACTTCTACTTTCACTTCTAATTACTTCATCCTGATTGGGTGAAATTCAAAGAATCGGACAGTTTGAAGGAAATTCTTTCTTTTACTGTGAGATTTCACTACTACTGAACGTGCTATAAAACTGCTCTGTGTGCTAATTTACAAAAAGCGACCTTGTTTTCTGTATTTGGTGACTTGAAATTTATTGTATTTCAAAGCTTCTTTCTTATTTCTTCCTTTTATATATTAATATTATTGAATAGCTTAATTTTGATTTTTAGTTTTTTAACTTTTCTGTAGCGTTAGGCTTAGGATTTTCTTTTGGCTACTTTCTTTCTTCTAATTTGGCAAAACAATGCCAAATTTTAATGTTTTTTATGAGTCTTTCTTTTCAGATTGCCGCCAAGAAGAGGAGCCCATGGACTGGGAGGATGTCCCTTTCCTCCCTGAGGTAAGTGCACCTTTTGGTCCTTCCCGTCCCCCACGGAAAATGAGGTCCCTCATCTCCATACAGGTAAGTGAGCCCCCTTCTCTCTCAGCCAACCACTTCCCGAACATGAGGGCTCTCGTTCCAAGGGTAAGGCACCCAAAGTGTCTGTGATGTTGATTGTTTTTAATGTCGTTTCTCCCATTACTTCCTATTTAGCTTCTTTCTTCTTTTAGTGTTTTTTTTTACTCTATTTACGTTGTTATTCTACAGTTATGTGGTAAAAGTTGCTTCAGCTTGAATGTACTACTGGCAGTGTCAATTTAATCTTATTTCAGGCCCTGCGCGAAGAAAATCTAGTTAAGTTCCGCTTATACAGGCTTTTTTGAGCCCCTGGGTGCCCACCCCAAGTACCCAATGAATAAACCGGTACTGACTTCTGGCGTCGAGTTTTAAAGTTAACTCTATTTTTTATATTGAAATTATCTAAAAATAGACTCTGTGAAAATTTGGCGGTTGGTAGAAAACAATTTATGCTTTAACAGTTTTTTCCTTTTAGTTTAGACTGAAAAATTATTTACGTGTTTATACTTTATTGTGGCTAACTTTAAAATATTTTTAAGAAATATTTTTAGTCATATATGATTCGATTTATTTTTGACAAATATTTTTTAGTATAACACTTGTAGAAGAATATGTTCTACTGATATTTCGGTACTTATGTATTATCGTAACAATCACCAACTCTATTGATAACTCGCCAAGTTAGCAAACTCGAATTCTCATGTGTCATACTCGCTGAATTGGCCTCCATGTGCTTCGTATCATTTAATGTCGCCAATAGGTTGCGATAATACATAAGTATCGATATTTCTATTAGTAAAAATTTTCAAAGCATCTTCTTTGTAATAATTTTTGATAAGTATGTTTAAAACTTTTTTTCTTTTCCGTGGTTCTTTATTTTACATGTTTATTAAGGCATGGCATATTAAACTTGACTGTGAAAAATGTTTTGGATACTTTTCCGCTTCTCCGGCGCAAATCTCGCTTTATAGGTGACAACACACAATATACACATAAAAAAGTTAGTAAATATTAGTTCTCATTAGTTTTTCATTTAGTTTTCGTGTATTATGAAAAGATACTAATAAGAAACGACCACTACTTGTTTTGAAAATGGGATGGTAAAATATTACCAGCTGGAATATTCAATTTGGAGTTGGTAGTCTCATTTTTGGCGACTTTTTCTTCTGTCCCGGCGAAACAGAAAAGTACAAAGTTCCTTAATTTAAAAATTTATAGTAAAACCAACTTTTTTTCAGAAGATTCACGACCTTTCTCGTCTGTGTTAGATATTGTTTCCAAATAACGTCCCCCCTACAGATTATACTACAGACGGAAAGGGGTGTTTTGTTACACTCCCGGGGCTGCCCTCAGTGATCGTTGAAGAAGGTAGCCTCGAGGGACCAAAGTAGCCGACCTCCAAGTGGTGTTTCTCGGGCAACGCTGTTCTTCGAATGATACTTACGTACTATCGCAACAATGCCAACTTTCAGATTAATTCGCCAAGTTGGCAACCTCGATTTCACATGTGTCGTAAGCGGCAAGTTGGCAGCCAAGTGCTACGATTCATACAATATAGCCAATACTGTTGCGATAATACGTAAATACCCTTCAAACTGATAACAGCGGCTGACAGGCTACTAAGCAGATGCAACGATACGCTACTGTAACTTTTCGGAACAGTGTGGTGAGAGAGATAATGTCTTTCAGTGGTGACTTTTTTGAATGGTGAGGGAAAGATATAGCCCAGATTTCAACGATGCTTTTTTTCTTTTATCTCCCGGGGGTATTTTAGGTATAAAACAGAAATCAAAAGTCGCCAATGCAAAGAAATACCAAAAAGAGACAATATTTAACTGGTGCGGGTAAAAATGTTTTGCAAGGAGGAAAGCTTAAATAAAGTTTGTTCAAATTTACTTATCGATTAAAGGATGGATGTATTGGGGATTTTTTAAAAAATCGATCTTCATAGCGGGGTCCTCACTTTATCTATCGCCAAAATTGGCGTACACTTCAGATTTCCCTCGATCACGAATGATTTTAGGAACAATACAGGTATGCTTGAGCAGTGGCGTAACGTGCACCCCTCAATCTCCGCATCGCGGGGGGCAGGGTTCTAAAGGGGCCCAAAGCTTGACTGACGCAAGTGCCTACCCTTTGTAAAATTCAACATGGGGGCCCCCAAAACCTGACTTTGCAGCGGGGCCCAAAAGTTCTCCGGTACGCCACTGTGCTTGAGGGATTTGTAAAGGTACAACATACGTCTTCGAAGCTGTTGGCTCATTGATGGTTTTTATTGTTAAGACACCAGTCATTTTCTTCATTTCGACCCCTTTTTTTCCCTCTTTCTTCTCTTATCCATAACAACCTATGTGGGGATAATATTAATGAAATCTAACTAAAAGCTAAACGCACAACTGCCGTCTCAAAATTACGTAGAGATTTATTTTCAACAGATTTAATAGAGAAATTGAATGAACTCGTCTTTGTGTACTATCAAGAGGAACTGTATATTTCGGACATTTCGTTATTTCGGTACTGCGGAAGAAACCTTACCTTTAACTAAGCAGATTAGGAGCAAAGGTGCAATTCAAAAAAAAAAAAAAAAATATGCGGCAATCGAAGCAATTTTTAAAATTAAAATTACAAAATTGAGTATATTGATTTTGTAATGCTATTTTTGCAATAAACTAAAAAAAATCACATTTCATAATTTTTATTAATAAATAAGTTTTTTATGCATTACCTATATAGCTTTATAAATTACTGTGTGCAAAGTTAAGTAAAGACTTAGTTTAATATGCGTCTAAAGCGTCGGTAGAAAAAAAATGCCAAATGGAAAGATATCTGATTCGTATATTATTGGCTCTTAAATAATTATATTTAAACAAGAGTTTTCTTGTAGTTATTCTCTCTCAACTTCAAACTGTGTTCCACGGAACCCTGGGGTCCCACGAGTCACAATAAAAAAAATCGGAAATAAACTTATAAGTGTGTATGCAAAATAGATTCACGATCTCTATGAAGATCGTATGCCTACAAGAATTTAAAGCTCCTCCCCATCATTAAAAAACTGAAAATATTTTGTCTATACATAACTTTATTTTGTCTATACATAACTTTATTTTGCAAAACTTTCAAAGCTTTATTATAATATAATAAAAGAATATTAAACATTTTACATTTATATATATGTATATATATTACCAACTAGATTGTGAATATTTATTGTTTAGTATCCCGGGTTCCACGAAATTATTTTATACTCGCTAGTACAACGTCTTGCAAAACAAAATAGCATTGGAACAAAAAGAAACAAAAGGAAAACTTAACAAAACAAAAGGTTCAACATATCAACAAATTCAATTTTAAAAATCTAAATTAAAGAAAGAATAGCTTCTAAATGTTATGTTGCAAATTCATGCAAAATACACAGTATTTCTCACACATCTATAAACATATCAATGCCATTCAGAATAATGTGTATAAATGAAAAATATTTCTCACCGTGAGTGGCTACGAAAACAATGATAGAAACAAACGGAACTCAGAATATTAATGCGATTGCAGTTAATCTCAATTGACGTAGACTTCGATAGTTTGTGCGAAAAAAATACAAGAACACACCCCAGCTACTAAACATAATGCATGGGTAGGTGACTTTTAGACGCAGAATAATGTTATTAAAGAGTAAATTATATTAAAAGTAGATTAATTTTTTTTAATTTTAAGTGCAATACTTTTTTTAATTGCCTTTACAGTGATATATATACTGTTGATATATTTTAAATATTATTTTAAGATATATTTTTCTATGTTTGTGTGGAATAGGGTTCCACGAAAATTCTTTTTAATTCTAGGGGTTCCATGAGTTAAAGGCGCAGTTTAGCCAAAATTGGCTCTTGCGCCAATAACCCCAAAACTCACTCACTCACTCACTCCATGAGTTAAAAAAGTTTGAAGACTCTTGTTTTAGATCTCTATATTTTTTTTAAATATATGAATATTCATTCCTCTCTGGGAGCATCACTAAACTATGAATTAACATGACGAAGTTCATTCAAAAAATAAAGACCATTTTGTTATTAAAAAAAAAGAAAATCACATACACAATATTTATCGAGGAAAAAAACATCTGTTACATACTTGAAGCTTCCTATAGTCCAACATCATTTGTATCTCTTCACAAGTTTCGGAATATTCATGTTATGTAGTAAAACCTGTTTTTGTGTGGTAGATAGGGACCACATAAAAAACCCGCACAAAAAATATTCTGAAATTTCATGCATACTTACATATAACACACATTTAAGAATGACATGCAACAGAATTTTTTTATACGGAAAGGAGGGACCGCATAAAAAAGTCGCATTTAGAGAATACGCCAGCTATTTACGAAATACATGAGGAAGTTCTTCCAAACAAGATGAATAAATAAATTACACTTAGAAACACTTTTAAAACATTTAATTTCTGATTGTATACATAATGAAGTTTTCAAAATGCGCATACATATATTAATGCTACTCGTCGTGATCCAAAATGCGCATCTTGCTATGTTGAATTAGTTCAAGATTGCTTTCGACATTTGAAGATACAATTTTAATTGATTTACTTTTTGGCACCCTAAAGTCAGAGGTGGATTAAGAAGCTGGCGGACCTTGCGGCCGCCAGAGATTCCCAGTGCCAGTAGGGGCCCCAAGCTCGATGGATTCTTGTTATAAATTCAACGTGCAACAAAAAGATCTTGAACCAATATTGTAACCAGGGTTGTCTGAAGACAGGGCGCAGTTGGGCCTGAATAGGGACCTCGTCTCGTTCAAGATTCAGCCTTCATAAGATTATGGTTCGAATAATTTTTACGGTTAAATGTTATTTCCGGATGTATTCTTCGAAAAACTAGGAATTTAGGACTATATGTCAACTGGTAATAGTAGCAATACTACATTATTATTTGATGACCGTAGTCCCTATACAGGCCTACGCTTACCAACATAGACCATCATTATTCATTCAGTCAAAAGACAGCAGTCAATCGAGCTGGTTTGTGCAAATGTAAGTCATGCACATTTATTTGTTTCGTGTTACTGTTTGTACGAGTATTTAACAACGCATACTATACACTGTCTACTTTTAAGCACTGGTGTAACTAGTCATGAGTGGGACCTGTATCAAGATTCCTTGGGGCTCCTTTTTTGGGGCCCCTTAACATTTTGCGATTTTTTTTCTTACACATATTAGGGCCCCTGTAGCTTGGGGCTCCACATCATTGATATGATGGTAACTACCCCCTGCTTTTAAGGATCATAGGTGAGGCCTACTCTTGAGCAAGGGCCGAAAGCTTAAATCTTAAGACGTCTCTGACTGTTACCACGATGATGTTCATTTATTTGAGTCGCGCTAGCCCTAGACATCTTTCCTTCGTATACCTGTATTGTAGCAATCTATGCAAAATTTTAGCATGCGTTTTTTTAAACAAATTTTGTATAGAAAAAACGAATACTATTCAGGTCAAACAAGTTCATTTTTAGTTCACAGCCATGCTTAGTTACTCTCGGATAAATTTTACATTGATAAGGGGGTAATCCCAATATCAAGAAAAAGTTATTGTAGACTAATGAAACTTCGGCAGTACAATTGTCTAGGTAACGTAACTAATTTAACTTTCAAGGTCACAGGTTGATATATGCGCGAGATGAGTCATCTCAAATATGAAATGTTGCATTAAAAACCAGTGTAAACTAGAGAATTTTAAATGCAGGCATGCAAAGATGTCGTCGCAAGTATCTGATATCATTTTGGGGGATGGAATTGCGTGCCTGTTGCTCTTGGTCGGTCAATATAATGTTGTTAAATTCTGGTTGTGGATGAAGCTGCCCTTGTCATCAAATTATGTAACTTTCGTGCCCGACTGAAGAAAAATCTGGTGAACTAGCAGGCCAACGTAACACATTGACATCCTATAGAACATGTTGCGCTACAACAGTGTATGAGGGTGTACGTTATCCAACTGGAAAACATTCCTTGAACGATGTTTATGAGTCGCAGTACAGCGGTTTGAATCGCCAGACTAACGTACAAGTTTGCTGTCAGGATGTGTGAATTAATCTATAACCTATAGGGTGCGCCTACAATCAAAGAAAATAGCTAGCACCAGACCATAACTGTAGATGTAGACCCAGTATAACTAGGTGGCAGAATGATGGTTTGCAGGCCCTGACCTGGCCTTCTTCTAATCAATATACAACCATCATCATACAGACAATGGCGTAACTTAAACCGCATGAACCCCCCACATCGATGAGAATACAGAATTCTTGGAATGCCTTAGCCTGGCTGATGCCAAGTACGGCTTGGAAATCAAAAGCATCCAAAGCATTCTAGAAAATCATTGCAATAAGGTGGGTGTGGATTATTAAAAAGATATAGTCTACTAAAATCTCTAAAAAAATATTCAAAGATAAGCTAGTAAATGAATTTGTAAAAATAAAGCTAGAAGCAACTGATTTAAAAGGACTCTCGTTTGAAGAAGAAGCTGGGCAAGCTCGCAGGTAGCAAAAGAAACATTTTTCGGCGAAAGTAAAAAAGTCGGTTATGAATTTTTGAAAAAAGGAAAATTTTCATTGTGACTTCTTTTCATGTCATATATGGTAAAGCAAGAGTAGAACTATTTCGTAGAGCTGATATGTATTTAACTGTTATAGAACACTTTATTGTATTTTTTGATGAGATATTATTACCTGAAACTAAGAAGAAACCTACACAAAAACTAAAGGAAACTTACAGGACGACATGGATTCTTTTAATTTTGACGATATGAATTGGATCAGCATTTACTATTTTTATAAGAAAACAAGGAAACAATGAAGACCCCCCCACACACTAGAAATTGATCCAGTAGCAAGAGAAATCCTAATGTGTAGAGATACTTCTAAAAATATTTTTAACAACAGCGAAATCGAGAGAATGCATCAGGTAAAATATCTTCAGTTTTAAAGCGATTAAAAAATTACTTAAGAAGTACTACGGGAGAAAAGACAAATTGAACAACGTGGCCATTAAGAACACAAGATGTTTGGGTCAAAATAGATACGGCAAAAATAGTTGATGTATTTGCCAGTGAGAAATCAAGAAGAGTTTGTATAGCAAAACTGTAAGCTCTTAGTAAAGGTTTTAATTTTTTAAATACAGTTAAGACTTTTCTTTAGCTGTTGAGTTTTGCTATTAGCAATACATTTTATTTTGAGAATTTAAGGTCAGCTAATCTCTATTTACTATTTTAGTTATTCGATTGCTTAGAACCTTTTACCGCCAGGGGCCTCCAACTACTTTAATGCATCTCTGCTTAAAGTCAGTGATAAATTTTCGAGACAACGGTCTTAAAGTACACTGATAGAAAACATTACAGTGGTGCCAACGCCGTTGAAATTCATACACCTAAAAAAATCACACAAAACAAATAACATAAAAACGGACTGCACAAAAACATGTTTTACTGTAAGTGCATTAAGTCCGGTGGTAATTGCATTCTCCTTCCTTACGATGACTGTTGCCAGTCCGGTCTGATAGTTGATGGATAATGGAAAGACTCTCAAAGAGCAAAAACAACGAAAGGAAAAAGAAGGGGAAATCTTTTTCGAGCCAAAACTGGCAAGGTAAAAACAAAGGGGACGCTCTGAAAATAGTGAAGGGGCCGTAACAACTTGAAGTGCATAGAGTGCCAGGGTGGTTAAAAACAACCCTGTGTGTGAATGGACCATAATTCACAAACATCTTCAGAATCATGGACAATTACAGAATTAAGAAATAATCTTAAATATTTTTTTTAAAAATTACGCCCGCCAACACACACACACTCACACACACACACACACACATCCTCTCGGACATAAGGCGTCTTGCAGTCCAATATAAAGCAGATGTCGCTCTAGCAGGGAGAACTCATAATCTTAAATATAACTCTAAAGATAAATCTACAGCTATTTTGTAAATTATTGAATGCCGCTGGAGAGATTTAGTTGTTTGAAGAGAGAAAGTTGCATGTGTGCTCTGCTTTCCGCTATTGGTTCTACATATCTAAGTAAAAAATCTTTATTCGTATGAAAAATATTTCGAGTCCGCAAGAAGTCGTGTCAAATTGAAAGTCCCAAATTATACCCTCGATTTTGCGATATGAAAGTAGAGGTGCCAGCACTAGGTTTGCATCAATATTTCTATTTATCTTTTTATTTAACTAAAATGAAGGGAAATACTTATATCTTATGTTTCCTGTTTCTTATTTTAATAAATATATTAAAAAATACATAATGCAAGATTAATTTAAATTTTTAAAAAATTGGTGAAGAAATAGTTACATTTTATTTTGCTTATTTTTATGTTAAAAATATCTTTAAATGATGCAAAATTAATGTATAATAAAACTGTAAATCTATATTATTTACCTCTATTCCCTAACTCTACATGCATTATCACAGGAATCGAATAGTTACAAAAACTTCCTACTGCGTGGCACGGTGAATCATATTGGTAGATTGGTTTGGCACGCCACAGCTAAAAGGCTGCGACCCCTGTGTTATACTTTATAAAAATTAAGATATTTTGAGATCTCTTGTATACCATTACGTGCATCAAATTATTTACAAAAATAAAGAAGAAAAAAATGTTCTTATATTAAACATTTTGTGTTATATGTTAAGGCATACTCATTCATTGTTGTTGTGGTTAATGCCATCTGTCTGACGTAGTCAAATCGAGGTACACGAAATTCATCGCGGCAAATGGATAGAAGTACGACGGTCTTTGGCCTTGAGCACCATACAGGTGACAGTACGAATTAGCTCGGCGAAATTCGCCGAAGGGACGATAGATGGCGACACCACCTATCTCCACAATTTAGACATGGAACTAAAGGAGAGGGAAATATTCTCTAGTCCCCTGCACTCATGATTTAGCCCACAAGACTTTCGGACCCACTGATTTAACGAGCATGTACTCCGTGTGTACTCGGAGGGTATTTGGTGGCATCGGGCATCGAACCCAGGCCTTCCGGTCTGGAGTCCGATGCTCTAACCACTAGGCTACCCTCGGCCCACTCATTCGTTACACATGTATACATTAAAGCACACCACATGTTGTTTCCTCTGCGACAACATTCTTCTTGTGGGAAAATTGAGTTTTACTGACAAAGTTAGCTTCCCAGCATGAACCTGAATAAGATAATGTTTACCACACAAGATGTGATCAATTTTACTGGAATGGAGATTTTATCGACTTTAGTTAGAAATCTATTGAAAAATATGATGCCGTCAAAGAATTACCGAGAAGTCTCTAGGGCAGGGGTGTCCAACACGCCGCCCGCATGTGGCCCGCCAATACGTAAGTTTCTGCCCACCGACTCTTTTTAAATTTTTTTAAATATCAGATTTTTAAAGTTTTTTGATTTTGAAATTTATTTAAGGGGAAATTTATATATATATATATATACAATGTATTTGCCAGTTAACTATTCTTGTTTTAAAATAAACCCTTTTTGATAATAGAAACGTCCTTTAGATTAAAATAGATTTATATTTTATCAAACAGTTACGTTTGATTTTACTGTAATAAATTTCTTTTTTAATAAATTCCGAATTGCATTATGCACATCTTTTACTATGGATGGTACATAATTCTCTATGTGTGCGACTTTCATTTCTCCTCCACCTTTTCTGTTTGAAATGTACAAAAAGCAAGAGGCAGTCAGAGATGTTTTTTAAAGTTTAAAAAAATTATTCAGGATGGTTAAGATAAAAGGCAATGTATACTTAATCGTTTGAGAATGACGGCACAATCAAATTTCAGCAATGAGTAACGAAAGATCGATTCAAAAGGAACTCCATAATTTTCAAGAAAATGGCAACTGAAATATTTTAAACATTATTTGATCATCTTATTATTATGTAATATAAACATTATTATATTATCTATGTCTGTATACAAAAAAAAGGATGAGATCAATAATAATTCTCTCATTTTGTTTTAAATTATCCCTCCAATAAATGTTTTGTTTTCAAATCTGATATAAATGTACATATTTTTAAGTGCGGCCCGCGAGATTATAATGTTTATCCGAAGTAGCCCGCAAGGTCATTTGGGTTGGACACCCCTGCTCTAGGGTCTACCCTTCTAGAAATTTCCATAAAACATTAGCTTTAGAACACCTTTTTTTAAAAAAATGGAGGTGGGGAAAAAAGAATTCAGATTTCAGAAGCAAATTAGTACTTATGCAATTAAACTTATACAAGACTATATCATAGCCCTACAAGTGCAAAAATAAAAAAAATTGCGTAGACCAAAATCTTAAATTCTATGACGAACAAAATTCATTTTCCTAGTTTTATTCCACCAACACCAAAAAAAGAAGCTCCCTCAAGATGCGCTTTGTGTTGGACTAAAAAGATTAGCAAAGGTAAAAAGGAAAAAAAGAGAGAGAGAGAGAGAATCGCTACATGTGTAATAATTGCAATGTTGGGCTATATACTGCACCTTGCTTTCAAATATCACACACACACACAAATTGAATATTCTTTTTTTAAAAAAATAAATACTACTACTATATTGTTATTTCTGAAGAATATTAGACCTTAATCTTGTTGTAAACTCACTCGAATCCGGCACTCATACGCAGTGATTTCACGTTTAGGACAGAATGGAATAACTCACTACTCAAGATCATTGACTTCCCCACTCTTTACAAATGTATAACAGGGCTTTATTACACACTTTTAAACATACTATTATCGAACGCTAATTAGAACACTCAGTAATATGTAAACTCACACAACTGGCCCACACACCTTCCTTCACTGTCTCTCACTCTCGAGTGCGTAGTTAATGGCAGTTTATCTGTGGGCACCTGGACTCTAAACACAGTCCTCAATTCCATACCATGAGTCTTTGATGATTGAGACGGCGTTAGGTGGAATTACACAGTCTTTAGAGTGGCATTGGTTGTTGTGAGGAGATAGGGAAGGCGTGGCTTAACCCTTTAACGGGCACAAAGCTAAAATACACTTTTCTGTGATAAAGTACTTGATAAATGTAATGTTCTCATCCCTTATAAACATTATTTAGTTACAAAAAATATCTAATCAAGGGTTTTTTTCCTGGGTGGTGGCTAGACGTTATAGCCACCGCGCACTTAGGACATTTAACTTACTTTTCAGGAGAGAAATAATGAATCCTATCACAATAAACTTTTTATGAAAAATTAACATTTATGCTGATAACTATTTCAATAACAATTAAATAGAAAGTATAAGTGTAATTCAATAATAACAGAATAATTGTACAACATAGAATACGTACTAAGAATATATATAGAATACTTAGAATATACACATTGAAATTGGTATATATCCACAGTTCATATTTTATTTAATTTTAGTATAAGAGGTTAGAAATAAAGTAATATTTTTGAGAATTTAAATTAGTTATTTTACAAATTTGATGAACCATTTAGTGTGGAATTTTATAATATGCAAACGTTTTTTCCGAGCAGAAAAGCTGTAATGAAAGGTTTTCGAACCCGAGAATCTTGTATCACATATTGTAAACAGTTTTTTTGTATTTCTGACCCCCTACATTCTCAAATGATTCTAAGTGTGGAGAAAAGCGAAAATTTCTAGGTCATTTTTCTGTTCTATGTGGGCAATGGGATAGAGCCTCTAGCCACACACACATATATATATATGTGGCATGCAGCCAAAAGCAACGCAGTCTCCGCGCGCAGGCGCATTGAATGGAAACTAGAACTGAAACTGTCGAACTAGTGAAAGAAACAAAAACTTTTAGACATTAGAGCAGAGAAAAAGGAGAACGCGAGAGGTGCGCGAGCAGGCGTTACCTTCTGAATACAATCGTCAAACTTATCTGTAAAAACTTTTCTACCTTTTTAATTAATTTTTGTTTAATGTTAAAATAAAATAGAAGAAAGACCAACGTCTTGGACCCCTTGTTGTCTCCCACAAATTATGGGGGCTCGGCCGCGATCAAGGGATCGATAAACTTTCGATTTTGAACCAAAGTCTGGACAATGAACAACAGCGTCCGTGAAGGAGACGCGCCGCCATTTTTCGGAAACTTCGTTCAACCTGTGTAGAGGTTGAATTTTTCAATTTCATTCCGCCTGTGTAGAGGTTGGAAAACCCATCGACGAAAATCCCGCCTGTGTAGAGGTTGGAACTAATTCAGTGTGAATAATCCGCCTGTGTAGAGGCCGGAACTACAATTTCAACTATATTACCTGCGAAGAGGTGAAATCAGTGGAATCAACGTTTTTATTGGATACATCGTACGTGCGAGCAACAAGGGAGCCAGAAAAAAAAAGGTAGGATCTTTCCATTTATAAAATGTATAAAAACGCTCTTAAAGAGGATTTCATAAGAGTTGTTCAGGAGCTAGACGGTATTGTCGAAAGTACTGACACTATAGTTAAACTAAAGACTAAAATTGAGAACAGTAGTACATTTGAAAGTGATCCAGATTTCGTTAAAACTTTAATTCAAAACTGTATAGATGAGAGAGTATCGCAAAACGAAAGAGAGGTAACTTCAGAACAAAAAATTGAGCTCGCGAAACTTCAGTTAGCAAAATTAGAAAAAGAAATCGAACTGCAATTGGCTATAAATAAAGCATTAAGTTTAAATCCTGCAGCTAAAGCCGAAGAAAAACAGTTCGAAACTAACATAGAAAATATGATAAAAAGTATAAAAACTTTATCTCTTCCTGTTCCCACCAGATCTGAAAATTTTAATCTGTTCTTCCAATCATTAGAACGCGCATTTTTAACCAAGAAAATAAATGACGAATATAAATCTGAAATTTTAATAAATCTTCTGGGCGAAAGAGCTCATAACGTCTTACTGTATATTAAAGAAGAGGAATTAAATGACTATGAAAAACTAAAATCTATAGTACTCAGAGAATTCCAATTAACCCCTCGCGAGTGTTTAAACTCATTTAAAAATGCTGTAAAATCATCAGGCGAGACATACATCCAATTTGCTGCAAGATTGACGGCAAACTTCCAATATTATTGTTCGTTAAGAAAAGTTAATTCCTTTGAATCTCTATGTGATCTTATAATTTCTGATAAATTATTTGAAACTTTAAATAAGGAAACTGCAACTCATATTGGCATTCGAGAAGCAGAAGATTGGTTTAGGCCTATTGATTTAGCTAAAGAGTGTGATATTTATATTTCATCTAGAAGCGGATCACATAAAGAAATTCCTATTACTTATGGATATACCCAAGACCCCTTTAAAAATAAATCACAAAACTTTAAAACAAAGATTAAAGAGAACTATCCCCAATATCATGAAAGAGAAAATAAAAATTGCTTTATATGCGGTGATTCATCTCATTACGCAAGAGACTGTGAGAAGCGTTTTAAACCTAAAGAATCTAATGATCACATCCATAATAAAATAAACGTGAATACTTTGAAAATCGAGAGCGAAAAACAAAATAGCGAAGAATGCACAAATCTTCAATACGTAAACATTTTTGTGGAAAATCAGCCCGTAACAGCATTGATTGATTCAGGTTGCCAGATCCCAGTTTTAAATTCCTCACTAATTAGAGTGCAAACACCTTCCGAAGAAATCATAACATTAAGCTCATGTTTTGGCGAAAAGCGAATGGTAGAAGTTAAACCCATAAATATTTCTCTTAATCAACACTCTCCTAGCTTAAGTGTTGGAACGGCAATATCACCGACCTTGACCGAAGAATTTATTATACATCCCAGTGTATATTCTGAAATAGAAAAACTAGGCCACGCAAAGAGCGATGTTTTATTGAGTGAAAGTGGATCCTCTTTGAGTGTAGATTGTGCTATTTCTTTTCCAAATGTTTCTGTTTCAAATGTGATAAAAAACTGTAGTTATGATTTGCCATATGTTAAGAACTTTGATATTAGGAATGATTCGAGTTCTCTAATTAAGGATTATAAATGTAATAAAATTAAGATTACTAAGTTAAAATTGAGTATTGTAAGAGAAAAATGTTCTGATATAGTATTGTGTAAGAAAGCCAATAGTGCCATGAAAACGAGTTCCGTGGAATTCATCTCCCGCTCACCTACCCCTTCACCAATGGAACGTAATTATCGACGGTTTGTGTTGCTCCGACGAATCTTTCAACCCTGGCAGTGGAAACGAAGGAAAAAGAGAAATCGTTTTGAACAGACGTCCAGAACTCTACAGAGGAAAATATAGATGCGTTCAACCAAAGATCAACTTGTTGAAAAAGATGTTCTTATGCCGGTGAAACACAATGTTTTCCTGTGGAACCTTCCGGATGTCGAAGAGGTGCCTTCACATGATGGAGAAACTGTCTAGTTCAGAAAAAATTTTGATATGTTCAATCTCTGTATATTTGTCGTATAGTCCTTGTCTGTTCCGTTTTTTTTTGTATGTTTCAGATTCTCCTCTGGTCTCCATGGAAATACCGCTGCGGACAGCGTACGGTCAGGCTGGCCGTTGTGGCATGCAGCCAAAAGCAACGCAGTCTCCGCGCGCAGGCGCATTGAATGGAAACTAGAACTGAAACTGTCGAACTAGTGAAAGAAACAAAAACTTTTAGACATTAGAGCAGAGAAAAAGGAGAACGCGAGAGGTGCGCGAGCAGGCGTTACCTTCTGAATACAATCGTCAAACTTATCTGTAAAAACTTTTCTACCTTTTTAATTAATTTTTGTTTAATGTTAAAATAAAATAGAAGAAAGACCAACGTCTTGGACCCCTTGTTGTCTCCCACACATATATATATATATATATATATATATATATATATATATATATATATATATATATATATAAAAGCTTTCCAAAAACCTAAATAAAACCTTTTTTTAATTGCAAATTTGCTTAATGCATTCAGATGAGAGAAAAGTATACTTAAGACATGTTTAAATTTTTTTTCAAAGATCAGAAATTTTATTTATAGTAATCAAAATACAATTTGTAGAATTACATCGAGAAGCACTGTTTTTAACTACCCATCAGGGGACATTAAATTTAAAAAAAAAAGGTATCGTCCTGTCATCTGTATTGATTTTTATGCGTTTTAGCTTCAATTAACTCATGTGGATGGACTAAATATCCCTCACCCGCTTGGAGAAATTTTTTTTAATATGCGACTAGACGTATTAGCCACTGCCCGCTAAAGTGTTAAGGTCTTCTTGACGTGATGTTGCTGGAAATTTTGACCTGGGTGAGAGCTGAGAGGCTGCTCTCTGATTGGTTGATGAGGATATAAACTCAGGGAGTGTATGGGCGTAAACATTACTACACCTTTATATGCCTCGCGCTCTCTATAATAGGACTAACAGCCTTAAGGGGAGGATCCTATCCTATTTCCAACCCAGTAATTTGAAATTTCTTTCTTAGTCAAGCAGGGTGATGAGTTAGCCTAGCTAGCTACCTTTTTTCATTAGTTACAAAACAAGGGATCGTTATTAGTAACCGTTCGTATTTACCAATTGGTAATTAGCTTAGTCAACCTTACTAACTATATGAAGTGGTAATTGAATCATTTGCATCTCTTTCACGCTTGAAAAACGTAACTACGTGAGAATACCATATGCTGTTTAGAATGAGTCGAGAGCGAGGGTTAGCAGTATTATTTTCATTCTTAGGAAGCAAAAGGAAATTATTCAACACAAGAAAGTTTGATTGCTGCAAAATATGAACGTATCCTCGCGTCTTTGCAAGGAAGGAAGAACGGGTACTTAAGTAATATCGCAACCTATTGGTGACATTATATGAAACGAAGCACATGGTTGCCAATGCAGGACGTATGATACATAGGAAATTGGAATTGTCAACTTGGGGAGTATAGCAATAATACGTAAGTACCGAAGAATGCAACTGATAGTTATGAATAAAGATTCCGTTTGAAAGTAGGAAAGAATCCACCCTATAACGTCGTGACCCCAAGTTTACTTAATTACTGGGTAGCGAGAAAGACCACACAGCTTTAATTAAAAATTATTTTTTATTTAGAGATAGTTCAAGCAGAATTTATACATATGTTCTATTATATTCATATCTTTTGCACATTTAGTTCCCCTATACTTGGTATCATCCATCGACTATTGGACAAGTTCTCAAGAATCAACTCGATATCGTAATATTGACACTCCACCTAAACAGTGAAGTTAAATTTCTAGTAGGTCCCCTCGTAGGGTCCGATTGCCCGACACCCTTTTTCTCCAGTCGGCGAAGTCCCGAGAGCTGTGTGGCCGCGGTAGCCTAGTGGTCAAGGTATCGGATCATAGTTGGCATGTCATGTGTTCGAGCCCCCGTTAAATCTGACGAGAGCTCTAACATCCTCCCATTGGTGAGGTATTTAGAAGAGGGGGGGTGCTAGCTCAGGTGTCGTCCTCTTCACTTAACCATGGTTCAAAATTACGAGGTCCGTCGCCAAAAGCCCTCGTGTAGCTGAACAGTGCGACGCACAGTGGACAGTTTTCCCCAATCTGGCACACGGAAATTATCTTATGGCTTTAAAGTCTTCATATAATGATCTAAAATCATGGTAATTAATGTAAATTGGGTATTATTTTCTGTTTTTTACTAACAAATAAGGGGAAAAGGGTGTTAACTAATTTGTCAAGTTTGAATTCGATCAAGAATAAATGATTGCTAAGTGGAACTAGTTTTTGAACAAGGATATTGACAGAAGCAAAAATTTACACATGGGAGAATATATACAAGAATTAGTGTGTCAAGAGAAAAAAAATTAAATTTAATAATTGTTAAAGATTAAACAAATAAATCAAACATAACATTCTGCATATACAACAAAGGATAATAGGCAGTGATTAAAAGGACTCAGCACCCTTTGAGCAATTTTTTTTTACTTATGTATTTAAAAATTATATTTTAGTATTTCATATGTTTATTTAAGAAAATGATACGAGATAAAAAATTTCACATATTATTCATACAACTTTATAAATTTAATTTCTTTTAAAAAATTTCGAAATTTTTAAAATTCTACTTTTTTTCTGATTTAATTTTGTCATGAAATTTTTGTAATATTTCTGACGATGTTTTAAACACGTTTAGGGATCGATTTTACAATACCTTAATTAGTTTTAAAGAAGGAAAAAAAAACGTTGATAAATATATATATGCTAAAATTCAACAAAAAGTCCAATATTTCTCACATTTAATTTTTTAAAAAAGATTAAATTTAAAGCAAAATGGATCCTTAATTTTGTTACATGCATTACATATAAGACACAAGGAAAAAAATTGAAGTGATTGGTAAATAATTGTGGAAAAAGTGATGTTCTGAATGTAAAAAAACACAAACCGAGAAAAACAATTTTAAAGTTTATAATTCTGAAAAAATAATAATTATAAGCTTAAATGAACATAAAATGCCACACTAAAATATTAGCTATATATTTTTCTTAAAAATAATAAAATATAGTATGAATCTTACTCCCCCCCAAAACCAAGCATCATTTGACACACTTGGAGAAGAACTTTTCATTTCTATGGCACCTCATCCATTTTCCCCCTACAAACGAGCAGAAATTTGTAACAATTTTTCAAAATTTTAATTGCTGCTGGTCCTCATATTTATCTAAGTCCATTGTAGTCTTAACTAAACTCAAAACAACATTAGTTTTGTGCTAGTATCTTGCTCTTCCTTCCATACATTGAATAAGGCATGCCGAGTAATATCAGCCAACACTGAAAAAAAAATCATAACTTTGGGAGTAGCAGCTATATATATATATAAAAATTTAGTATTAAATTAAAGGTCTATATCTACTCTATGTGACTTAAATGTTTCTGTGATCAACCCGTGTCAATCCTAAAAGTTCTACTGCAATAAACACAAAACTGACATATGTTAGGAGTTACACGCTGTGCTAAATGTTATATATATGTTCTTACAATTTTCAATCAAACTTGAACCTAATTTGTAAGTCAGATCAAGACATTACTTACCCATGGCATGTAAAAAAAAATGCTTAAATCTGCAAAATCTTTTTCAGACGAAACGATTGAACTTCTTAGTAGAAAATGACGCTTACAAGCGTTTCTTATAGCAAAAAGAAAACTGATTTTAATAACAGCTGATTGTAGAATATTTCCATTCGCGTACTGATGAAAACTGTTAACCACAAGTCTAGGGAACCTATGAGAACCATAAATAGTGGGTTGTTTTTTATTTCATGCAGTTTCATTTTTGGACTTTCCTTGTGCCAGCTTGGGAAAACTGCCCACTATGCAACGCTAATATTCACTCACCTGATCGCTGAATCTAATCTTCCCGCTGCCTAGCAGTCTTTCGCAGGTCTAGTCCCTGGTCACCCTCCAATCACTCTTTAACCCATTCCTTTACAATTTCTGATTGGTGGATATGCACTCTATACCCTCTGTGATGGTCCCATTCACCATTGGCTCTTAGAAGACAAAAGTCTGTCTTAACTTAGATTATCTTATTGTCGTACATGTAAACAATGAAGGGTCTATAAATCGACACTGAGAATACCATCAGGGGCAGCTCTATGGCTAGACCACTGCCAGGTGCGGCAAATTCTAAAGGGGGCATTTGGATTAAATTTGAAAAATATAATTTTTTTGTTAGAAAAAATTTTATATATTTTCTGAAATAATTTTGGGTATGAATTTGGTATTCCATTTGTGTTGCATCTTACATCCTTATTTTATATTCTGCATGTTTAATGTGTCTTTTTTTTATGTTGAAACTTAAGAGTTCGCTGTGGGATTATATAATCAAATGTGAAATTCGATAAGTTTACACATCTTTTACTAGTAAACTTTCTCCTCATTCCGGAGTGAGGTCAACATGGACATCCCTTTCACCTATTTGACGACCAGTGTTAGTTATCCAAAAGCAGACAGGGAAAGTAAGAGTTTTTTGTAGATAGCCTCACATAGATAAGATTGTTTTTTAAATTCGTAGGTAAACAAACCTATCAAAAATTCAATAGCTAACTGGAAGAATTTTTTTTTAATTATTAAACAAAAATGGTTATAAATTAATATATTTTTTAAAAAAAACTAAAGCAGTATTGCTTTTTATTATTCATAAATAAATTATTTAATAATAAATAGAGATTATCTGTTTACTAGTGAATAAAACTAGATGAGCTTTGTAAATTATTAATCGAAAATAGAAATTTGAAAAAAAAATATCTTATTCCTTAGGAAAAAAATTTATACACAGAAAAACCAGCCAGACAAAGAAAAGTGGGAGAGATTTAGAAATCACTCACATTGTGCATACACACACACCCAGAAGTGCTGGATCCCACAGAAAAAGGAATAATTTCCTTGGGGATAATGTTATACCCTCGGAAGAACCCCATACAACGCTAAGTTAAACAGTGGAGAAACTGACCTGCCCGACTGGGGCAAAGAAGTGGAAGAAATTTTGAAAAAGGGAATTTCAATGACATTAATATAGAAATCACACACACCAGGAAGTGCTGACACTGAGAGGTAAAATTTCAACGGGCATAAAGTTAAAAACTCAAAAAGGCTCATGCAATGGTGGGCCATATAGCCAATAATTTAATATAAAATGAATAAAAGTGTTCACACCTAAGCAAATGTGTGGTATATGTATACATTGGTTGACTACTAAGTGTATTCAAAAATATGCAAACACTGCCAAGTGCAGAAATTATGGATGCTGATAGCCAGAAAATATATCCTCCCTTAAAAGACATTTATACTATCATACATACATGTCCATACAATATGAAAAGCAAATATTTCCATACATATCTTTCAGTTTTGCAGAAACAAATTCAAATTGATATTTTCTCCATATACATGCATTTTTAGATATTGTAAATTAAATGATTTTTTAAAAAATCATGTATGCTTGTTGCTGGAAAAAAATAAAATATCTAAATCCTGAACATTTTGCATCAGTTCTTTCTAAGGGTCAAGAACTCTTAAAAAAAGTTTATAAAATTTATTCATGAAAATATACAAACAGCGTAAATGTTAACCAAATGGTATATACACAAAGCATGAAAGGTATATGCTAAAAATACAAGTGAACAAAATACGACAATTTTAATATTCTCATTTCTGGAGGTCAGCTGATTTTCCATAATTTTACAGTTTTATCTTCCTCTAAGCCACCAGAAGCAATTAGATTTCGATCTGGATGACAATCAACACATACAACAACATCTAAAATAAGAAAATATATTAATGTCACATTTTTCATATTAATATACTTATATTTCACAAGAACTTTGGTCATGTTTGGTATTACTACATACATATCAGCTGAAATTAGAAAATATTTTCTTAAGCTATTGGAAATGTTACTTTAAGTAGCTAACAATAAAATGTAACAATACAATTGATGTGATAATAATCAATACCACAATGTAAGATATTTTTTCCCCTCTTTCAAACAATAACACATATTATTCCTCATTAAAAAAAAATGCTCTAAAGAAATCTGTAACAGTTAACAGAAATTTCTATAAAATTTTTGGGCCGTGGGTAGCCTAGTGGTTAGAGCATCGGACTCCAGACCGGAAGGCCTGGGTTCGATGCCCAATGCCACCAAACACCCTCCAAGTACACACGGAGTACGTGCTCGTGGGTCCGTAGTCTTGTGGGCTTAATCACGAGCACAGAGACTGGAGAATATTTCTCTCCCCTTCAGTTTACATGCAGAAATTGTGGAGGTGGAGATAGAGGTCGTGTCCCATCTATCGTCCCTAAATCATACTGTCACCTGTATGGTGCTCAAAGCCAACGACAGGCGTACCTCTTGTCCATGCCACAATGAATTTCGTGGGCCTCGATCTGACTACGTCAGACAGGTGGCATCAGAAAACAATAAAATTCTTTGATGGTTATTATTTTAGAGTTTGGGGGAGGAAATTTGAAAGTGCACATTTTATTTCTTATATTGATGTTTTCAATCAAATTAAAACAAAATTTCCCTCATTAAAAACTTGGTTCTTTTCTGAAAATCTTTGAACATTAAGGTAAAAGTATTTATGTAATAATTTTGATTTGTTTTTCATATCATCTCTACTTAGTTAAGGCTCCAAATAGTTATAATAAGCTAAATTCATGACTGACACATAATAAATGTAATCATGCATTCACCATGGAATTCAAAACTAAAATTAGACTCTGAATTGTTGTACTTGTAAAACTTAGATAAAATTTCAGATTTGATAATTGGGTAAAGATGTTCAAGTATAAAAATTCCTCAAAAGGATTTTCAAAATGAAAAAAAAAAAAAAAAATCTCATATTACACATGTACAATCAGACTTCCATTTCATGAACCTATATTTTGAAAACTTTTTCATGGAACCAAGAACATTTAACGATTTTCTTCATAAAATAACGTGTAAACAGCAAAGTGCATTTTCTATTTAACAAATTTTCTCTTGTGATTAAATTTTTTTTCTCTCTATTCCTAAAATATTTGTGGACATTTCATATTATTCTCTCTTTCCACTCATTTTATGGTAATCCATGATCTTGAATTGGTTTTGTGAGATGCCTAACTCATCGAGATGAAAGTCCACTCTATTACGAGAGAAACATTTTTTTTTTCAAACAAAATTAACAGACTTTATCAGTAATTAAATTTAAGGATTCATGTAGTAATATATACTTAAAAATTACTGTTTATAAAACACCACATGTTGAATATTACTAGCAAGCTTAGAATTAGAAAATATCATTAAAATGCATTAATTTTAAAATAAAATTTTCTTTTCAAAGGTTGGACATACAATTCACTCCTAAATGTTTTTTTTTCATGTTATCCTTTCAAAATTTTTTTTAAAGGGTAAGATATGTAATTTACAAATGGCGTGAATATGTGCTTTATTAATAGTATATAGTGTTTATGAATTTAAAATCTGTTTTATGTGGTTCATAAAAAAAAATTGAAAGATGAATCTCTATTAAACAAATTTTCCACATGACGAACTTTTTCACAGGTTTTCAGCGACTTTGTTAAATAGAGGTCTAACAGTATTTTTAAATCAAGTTCATTATTTTGATGAATTTTTTAATTATTTTATTGTAATATTTTAAAAAAGTTTGTATTTTTTAAATTTCTGCAAAAAGCAAAAGTTGACAACAGCGAAACACATGAATTGATTGACTGGAAAATGTAATTACAAATATCATGCATTTATGATGTTGCATGAATTTATGAGCTGATTGGTTGGAAACATGTGATTGCAGTTGTGTTACTATGATGTTGCATGGATTAAGCCCATTGTTGGTGTCATTAAGCTAACTTGCAATTAAAAAACATAAATACACACACAAAATATTCTATGAATAAAAATAACAAATTAACTACGTGTTTTTAGTTTTTTTAGATCTATCAGTATATGATATTTAAATGATGTCAGTTACAGTAATTGACATTCAAATGAAATAAAATTGAAAGGGAGAAAAAGAGGGGGACAACTTAAAACAAAACTTCAAACTAACAAAATACAGCACATTTTGATGATTTTACACATATTAAGAATGTGAATCAAATTTTGAAAAACTATTTTTTTCCTCCACAAAAATAAACATTTTATCAGTTTTTTTAAAATGTTATCCAAATAAAAATTAAATAAAGTTATATCTCATATCAAATCTACATTCCTCTATCTTTCTATTTCTCTTATTAATGTACATAAACAAAATAAAAACACATACTTTTGAATATCTAAATTACACGACAATGTATGAAATAAAAATACAATTATTAACAATACCTGAATGGCCCTCTAAAGTTTGAACCAATTTTTTAGAATTCAGATGCCAAATATATATATTCCGATCTTCAGATCCAGAAACAACATACTAAGTTAAAAGAAGCAAAGGGACAAATTTAAAAATAACACACATGCCATAAAATTGTGTATTATATATATAATTATTATTAATATACAAAATTACCAATATGCATGAAAATAATAAGGCAGTACACGACAAAACAGAATAGCTACAGTATATATATACACTTGTATGCACAGGATGATTATAATTAAAGTTGCAATTTCAAAATGCTCTTTTAAAACGATCAGTCAGAATGACTTGATATTTTACCAAAACAATCATGAAGCAAAGAAATTTGTTTGGTGAGGAAAAAGAAAATAGTTCTAAATTTATTGATAAATGGCAGTTAGGAAAAGGCCTTAATTGATAGATTCGATAAACAAGGGAATGTTATTAACTGAAAGAAAACAATAGACATCAAGGATTAATGACATGTTTATTAATGAAAATACAATAACGTGTCT
Organism: Trichonephila clavipes; assembly: GCA_019973935.1. Lineage (NCBI taxonomy): Eukaryota > Metazoa > Arthropoda > Arachnida > Araneae > Nephilidae > Trichonephila > Trichonephila clavipes. Next base: position 338,018 of record BMAU01008061.1, read on the forward strand.
TTACAGCAAAAATATTAATATGGGCATAAAAAAAAGAGGTTTTACAAAACAAACCTCATGCTACTTTGTACCAAATGGTACTTTTTCAAGAATGAAGAGGTAACTGCTGTAGTGGGAATGAATTCTGAATATCCCATATTTTGCAATTATGTGCATATACAGAACCTTGCTAATGGAAATGGTCTCATCATATCACAGAATGTTCTATGGCTTTCCATTGTTCACTTCCATCTGGGTGAGAAATTGTGGTATAAACGATTTATGTTTCCAGGTCAGCAGCTACTAACTGCTGCACATGAGTTATATGGATAACTATACAATATATTTCATAGACCTTTATGCACTGTGCTGATAGGCATATCCAGCACTGGGCCAATTCCCCATACACTGTTGATTCCCAAGCCACTGCAACTGATTTTCTTTGATCATATTTTAAGTCAAACAAATCAGTCTCTTCGAATTTATCTATCAGTTCCCAAAGACCACAAGTAGTCATTTTTCAAATTTTATGTTTTTTAATGTCCAGAAGATCCTGATAGCTGTTAACACAATCATTGTTCTAAATGAAGAGTCTTACAAACAGAGTTTGATACTTCTTTGTCAGAGTCATGATAAAGCCCTCACGCAAAGTGTTGTGTGCTCCACTGGTGCATAAGTCACGTTTTGATAATTTGCAAGCCTCTAACCTAAAGCGTTGCCTATTGGCACATTTTGGAACTATTTTGTTTTCCTTTGAGCATAAAATTACATTGCCTCATTATTTATTGTTTTTGTAAAAATATCAAGTCATCTTGCCAGATAGTTTTAAAATTAGTGTTATGGAATTGCAACTTTAATTATAATCACCCTATATATTGATAAAAATAATTCCAAAATATTACTTGAGTATTACAGATTTTTAAAAACAATCATTGAAATACAGAATATATATAATTTTGTTGACAATTTATTAATAAAATAAACTAACAAGAAGTTGAATATTTAGCAGTAACTCAAAATACTAAGGTAGATTTCAAAATAATTTCAATTTGTAACTCACTCTGCCGCCTGTTGAAAAATCAGCAAATATGGAATATGTTTTATTTGTATGCCCTTTGTACACTTTTACACACTAAAAAAGAAATATTCACAATTACTCTTTAAAGTTTCATTTAAAATAATATACAAAAAAATAATCTTACTAAAAAAATTTAAATATAAATACAATCAAAATATGCCAATAAATTGAAGTCATTCAAAGTTCAAAGCATAACAAATTATTTATCAAATAGCTAAAAATAAATGACAATATATTTTAGTGCAAGCTGATATGGAAGGTAAGAAAAAAAACTGAGTGTGACATCTTCCTTTAAAACAATGAAAAATACTAAAATAATTCCAAAATATTATTATTTCAAGATATTATTATCAGTTTAAAATGCATAGTTTACAAATATATATAATTTTTTTTAAATTTAAGAATTTTTAAGCAAATCTCTCTCTCTCTCTCTATATATATATATATACTAGCTGGTATACCCATTCTTTGCATGGGTGAATTTAAAAATTAAAAAATACAGACTGAAGGATAAAGAAGTTTTTAATGAGTTAATTTTACATGAATTGTATAAATTAAAAAAAAAAGCTTTTTACATAACTCAGCTGAACGAAAACACCATGTTTGCTAAACTTTAAGTCTGTAGATATAATTGCTGATTTTTTTATTATTGTTATTATTATTTATAATGCCCCGTAGCTTTCTTGTGGGTCAATTTTTGACAACAACTACCTGCTCAGCAAAAGTAACACATTGTTACAAATTTTGTGTAATAAACGCTAAAAATAGTGCAAATAATTTTTATCTGGATGTGTAATACATTAATATTACTTTCTGATGCATTTATTTTATGTTAAATAGCTGTTACCCGCGACTTCGTCCACGTGGAATTTAACAAAAAAGTGTTTATTCACTTCGCAGCGTTTACGAAAACTTTTCTTCTACTTTGTGAATCTATTTCTTTGCTTTTTGTTGAGCAAGGAGTGAAAGGGACGCATGACCTTTGACTTTGTCGATGGGGTGAGGACTAAAATCTTTAGGATCAAAATAGGTCTAAGTAGCAAGTAGGGTGAAACGCGAACACAAACGAAGTCGCAAGGAAGGGGGTGAAAGGGACGCATGACCTTTGACAATGCAGTTAAGGACTGTAAAATCATTAGGATCAAGACATGAATGGGAAATGTCGCGAATGGCAGCAAACTAAACAAAGAAAAAAGTTTGATATAACTGCTGGCAATTGTTGAGACAGAAGGCTCGCGAAATAAAATAATCCTTATTAAATAAAAAGTCCCTATTAAAATAAATAATCCTTATTAAATAAAAATAGTCCCTATTAAAATAAATAATCCCTATTTGTATCAGATATTGCTCACTATTTCATTGGTTTTATTTCTCGGAATCCTAATTTCTTTTCTAAAATAAAAGTAGCCTAAGTTATTCCTTATAACATTAGCTATCTGCCAGTGAAAGTTTCGTCAAAATTGGTCCAGCCATTTCAGAGATTAGCCGGAACAAACAGACAGACAAAAATTTTAAAAATTGATTTTTTCATTTAAGTACCATATGTACTTTTAAATGCATTTAGTAAAAATCTGTTAATTTCAAATTACAAACAGACACTTCATTTTTATTTATATGTATAGATAATTCTTAAATCCAATGAAAAATAACAGCAAAATGTTGTCAAACTTTATTCTTATTATTTTTTAAGTAGACGAATGAGATGAAGAATATATCTTTTTATGGAAACTCATTCTACTTGGTAAGTGACTCATGTTAATTATAGATACCTTTCATTTGAATAAGAATTGTTTACGGCTGTTTTCCTTTAAAATTACTAAACTGTATAATAAATATATTTATGGATATTAACAAATAAGTTTTTAGCAATTCTTATATCTTCAGCAATTCCTGATTTATATTACTTGGGCTAATTTTAATAAGTGTTAACCAAATTCCCTTACTAGTCATATAATCCTCTTACAAGATTGTCCCTGTCTCAGCAATGTCTGAAAAACACCAATTAGAAGATGGCACACAGCCAAACTTTGGGCTTCTTAGTAGGAATTATAACAATCCATAATATTTAACATTTAAAACTTAGTTAACCCTTTGATGGTCATGAACGAGCTCAGCTCGCAATCGAGTAGTGCTTCTGAATGCGCGCAAACGAATTCAGCTCGGGTGCAAGATTTTGACCGAAACGGGTACAAATGAGTTCTACTCGCATAGTTAAACCTTTCCCCAAAGGGCGCTGACGAGATGGACTCGTTCACGGTCATTATTCTGCATTGATTAGGTTACAAATGAATCCTACTCACGAAATTTAGTTAGTTTTACTGTCTAAAGAGGCCAAACGGGTTCCATGAATTTTTCTTCATAATGAATTTTTTTTTTTTTTTTTACGCTATTCTTTTTATGCGTATTTTGGCGCGTTTTTTAGACTGTTTGTAAAGTAAAATGGCTCAAAAGCGAAAATTAGATTATTATGATGATAATTTTGGTTTCGATACAGAAAGCTTATCAAGTTTTGAGTCTGATGAAGACTTTGTTCACAGCATATCAAGCTCAGAAGACGATACAAGCGATGAGGAAAATTTTTCGAGTGTTCGACAGTGGTGTAAAATTGATTCAAGTTCTCCCGCTCCTAGCCGATTTAGTTTTACTGATGATGTGGGCATGAAAGCTTGCGTGACAAATATTTCTGATCCACTAGAGTACTTTGAGATGTTTTTTACTGATGAGATTGTAAATCATATTGTTACTGAAACCAATATTTTTGCTGCTGAAAATTTAAATAAATCTAAGAGCAAAGAACATTCCCAAGCTCATCATTGGAGTGACACTAATGCGAATGAATTGAGAGTATTTTTTGCAACATTAATTTTGCAAGGAATAATTACAAAACCAACTGTAAGAATGTTTTGGTCAAAAAGAAAGTTAATTGAAACTCCTAGTTTTTCTAACCTCATGAGTTTGAGAAGGTTTGACCTTATTATGCAATTTATTCATTTTGTAAGGAATGAAAACCCCGATTCTTCTCATCCTCAGCCAAAACTAAAAAAGATATGGACCGTTTTAAATTATTTACAGAAAAAGTTTTCGGAATTTTATACACCCGAACAAGACATATGTATTGATGAAAGTCTGTTGCTGTATAAAGGGAGGCTTTCTTGGACCCAATACTTACCACTTAAAAGGGCCAGATTTGGTATCAAAATGTTTATGCTATGTGAATCCCATAGTGGATACGTGTGGTCTATTATAATTTATGTCGGTAAAGGCACAGATGTATCTGAAGAAAATAAAGAATGTTCATTTTCTACTCAGGTAGTTTTGACATTGTCTAAGCCGCTATTAAACAAAGGATACTGCCTTACTATGGATAACTACTACAACTCTCCAGAGTTAGGGGAAATGTTACTGAAATCTAAAACTGATTTTTTTGGAACATTAAGACCCAACAGAAAAGATCTACCGAAGGAGCTGAAAACAGAAAAGCTTAAAAAGGGAGACTTACTTGCCTATCAAAGAGGTAAGATTATGACCATGCGATGGAGAGATAAAAAATATGTTCATTTTATAAGCTCAATTCATAATCCCGAAATCGTAACAGTCCCAAATAAATTGAAAAATGGGGAAATAGAGAAGCCTAAGATTGTTTTAGATTATAATAATACGATGGGCGGTGTAGATCGCATGGTTTAGCAAATTGGATACTATGACCTAACTCGATCTCGTCAAAGGAAATATTACAAGAAAATATTTCGTTATTTATTGGATGTAACAATTTTTAATGCTTCTCAGCTGTGGAAAAAAAAGGCAATAAAAAATCAAATTTGGAATTCAGAATTGAACTAGCTGAAAGAATTGTTGAAAATATCACACTCACAGACATTTTAAATTAAAACCTGCTGAAACAGTTTCGAATACTTTAAGATTGTCAGCACGTCACTTTCTTGACTATATTACAGCTACAGAAAAAAAGAAAGAACCTACTAGACGCTGTGTGGTATGTTGCAGCAAAAATGATGCCAATGGAAAAAGAATTTGCCGTGAAACACGTACTTATTGCAAAGACTGTAATGCCCCATTATGTGCAATTCCATGTTTTAAAGTATATCACACACAAAAAGATTTTTAGGTAATTACTATATTTAAATTCTTAATAAAGTTTTTCATTAGATGTTTTTATTTAGTCCTTTCAATTTAATATTTGTCTTATATTTATAATTAACTATATTGTTATTTATGTATTGATTATAATCATTTATAATTTACACTATTTAATAATTATCATTTATTCATTATTTTAAAGTACATAAAAACTGTTATTTGTGTACTACAAATACTTCCAGAAACCTTTAAAATGCATGAGGCGAACTATCTACGGCATCGCCGTAAAAGGGTGACATTTTAGTACAGCGGGGGAAAACAGCTGCCACTTTCGACTACTGCTTACTCGTAATACTGCGCGAATTAACTAAATGAAAACTGCTCATTTCCCTAACCGTCAAAGGGTTAAAAGACAGCAAAAATATGAAAACTGGATGCTTAGCAATTTGATGTTGCATATATAAATTAAAAGTGTGTGCATGCAGACTAATAAACTTGTCACAGCTGTACAGCTGGGGGGGATAATTGCCAGTGTTTTGACGAATAGGCGAACGCACGATACCATATTTGTGGCTAGCATGTAAGCAGATGCGTCACTTGTGTGAGACGGCTTTGAGAAGTAAAGGCTTATTTGCGTCAATGTTTGATGTTTTGGTTGCTTTTGCGGTGGATAGATGGCGCCACGACTGCTGCGCCCGAAGGGTGCAGTTCATATCACGTCTGGGTCACCAATGAAGGAAGGTTCGTTCTGGGTACCTTCCGTTCCGAATGAAAATGCGAGTACTTAACCCATCACGCCAAAACGATCGTTTTCACGGGATGTTGGTACAAGTTCATACAGATATTACACCGCTGCAAACTAAAATAATTAGTCACCAGAACAAAAGAATTAAGAGTACAGTAAAAAAAAAATATACATAAAATTTCTTTAGAGAGGGTATAAAAGTTTGTGCTTATGATAAAACAATCAACAAACCATTGATTTTGTGAAGTCCCACAGCTTGATAGTACTATAAAATAGAAATTTAAAAAAAAATAAGTTCATGAATATACCTTCATACAGAAACAAACACTAATAAATAAAACTTCAAGAATATCATTAACAAATTTTAAAAATTTCATGAGTGCGAATATTTGATGCATTACATAACATAACCTGCCAATTTTCAAAAATGGCAAAGTGTAAAAATAACACATGAAGGACATTTCAAATGAATTTTTCAAATAATGCTCAAAAATTATAAGACAACACATGACATACAAATTTATAAATATTTTAAAAATATATATAAAAAAAATGCTACAGTAAAAATATTTTTATAAGAAAACCTTTTTGAATCAATTTCAATTATAAAAATTCATTACACTAAGGTAAAATCCTAATTTAAAGGCAAGTATAGAGTAGTACAAGAAAGTAATGACTTTAAAATAGAAATATTTTTATAAAAAAAATACAGCAAAATTACTTAAGCTTTAGATTATATTTATAAAAAAACTATTAAGCATACAGAAATGGATATAAGTTGCAAAAAAAACTTTCAGAGAATGGCTTCAAAAATAATGCATCATCATTAGATTTGTATTAATTACAAGCATGTATGGAAATAATTTAATGAAATATTTAATATTGTTAAATATAACAATCAGTTCAACAAGGTCTGCTACCACAGTATATCTTAACATTTCTCCTTAATTGGGAGTTTGTTTATAATGTAATCACATGAAATATTATGGATACAATAAAAAAACATTTATTTAAATGTTCTATACCTTTAGCCTAGTAGCTAAGAAGATTCTTTATACTTTCCAATTTTCTTTGCAATGGCAATTTACATTGCTTATAGTTCTTTACTACAGTTAGCTTTAAAAATACACAAACCAGACTTATTGATAAATCAAGGTACATTTGCAAGGTACAATATAAAGTACCCTTTAATGCAAAGTTTTGTTTATATTACCAAATGGACTTCTTTAGTTTGAAAACTTTTTAAAGCTTTGTAAAATCAGCCCTTTTTTTTTTTTTTAAAAAAAAGCACTTTTTTGATAGATAGAATATATCTACGAGCATCTCCTCAGTTTTGGAAAGACAAAGAAGCAGTCACTTTTCTAATGCCAAATTTACTAAACTCAAGCAACACATACTCTTTAAGTTCTTTTCTTCCTATAAATAGAAGTAAATTCCCCCCCCCTTGAATTACTAAAGCATTATCAGCCATAAATGAAACTAAATATTCAAAAGAAACATTTTTTAACCTCTTCTTGATGGATATGTATAAATGATATATACATTTCTTAGGAATATGTTTCATGACAGGGCAAATCTCTATCAGGGCAAATCTCTAATACATTTCCTACAAACACCACTATCACATCCAAGAAATTCATATATGAATTGCTAGGTGCATCATATATGGCTTTTCAGATGGAACATTTAATTACTATACTTTCCTTGCCACTAAATGTCAGTGGTAGTGGAATATTTCAAGACTGGAGAAGATTGATCATTATTTCATTGCAGTATTTTTTTGAATTTGGTATTTATTTCAGAATAGTAATAGAGAATCTCACAGGAGACAGAGTGATGAAAATAAATGGAGTTTTTTGTTTAAATGCCTTGGTTGATATAAAACACATGTGCATGCCAATGTTCTCAGTGATTCTGATTACATTTATTAAATTTTTTTTGTTACTATGTAGAATCTTTTAGAGTACTTTTCTAAATAGGAAGTATATGTACTTTTATTTTAGAAAGCTTTGACTCCAGATTATTATGACAAGAAAACATTTATCAGAAGATGAACATACTTGTGTCATAATTTAAAGCTTAGGTAACAATCTAAAATGGGGGCTGGGTGATTTAAAAATGTAAAATTATTCAGTTCACTACAGCTCCATCCAGAAGGGAATGTCATAAAAAGGGGGGGGTTGTCACGAAAGAATTAAATTAGTCTATAGTAAATTTGTTAATATTTTCTCCAGTGGAATTTTCAATGAAATTTCAATATGCAAAAAGGCTTCTTTGAATTAAGATATTTCTAAGGTCAAAGTAAATGACTACAAATGGGACATAATGAGTAGTCTGTATTATTACAACTATCAGATGCTGCTGGGGGGAAAAAACTAGGTCCATGCATTTACTTATACTCTTTCTAACTAGAAGCTAGTTCACTAATCATAGCAGATGTTCTAGTCTTTATGCATCTGTACTGCTTGACAATATCAGACTTTCAAAACATTTTCTGAAAACAGAAAACTGACATGAAAGTCATGCCAGCATGCATGCAAATAAAACTATTATTGGGTACCTGGCAGTTCACTTTGCAACAAGTTGATCAGAAATTATTCCACTCATTTTACAACACTTGGCAACAATTTTATATTCATATAAACTTTTTAAAAATTACAGGATCCCCCCTTCCTCATTTGGCATATTTATGGGTTTTGAATTTGGGATAAATTTTTATAGAAAAAGCCCACTCTTGTGGAAATACAGATTGGCTAATATTCGGAAATATACAGTATGTAGTTTCTTTATAATGAAAACAATTTTATTCATCTAAATTTACTTTTTAAAAATTTAATATGACTTTTCAAAATACTTTTTATCATTTAAAAAGCAACTAAAATGATTAGATATTTTTTTTTTAAAAAATTTAATACTTACTCATCTTGTGTGGAAGCCATAATATATTTTCCATTTCTAGAAAATTTAGCATAAGATATTGCAGCCCCTTCACCTAAATTAAAATTACAATTTATTTCATCATTTGAAAATGTTTATACATATATAACTTTAAAGTGTTTTGAAATTAATTGATTTTCTATGATTGTCACACTATGAAGCACCACAAGAGCCATTGGGAATAGATCTTATGATTCCGAACCACAGTCAAAAGGCGAGAACGACACGAGCTTTCTCACCCTCTGGCACTTTACTCTCTCGATCTCCACATTATGCCAATATGAGGACTGAGTTTCCCTAAATTTAGCTTATGAATCAACCCCTCCACATGATGGTTTTCAACCTTTTTTCGATGGGTATGTCATACATGCACCAGTCTCAAATCCCCTTATCAGATAGCAGGTCAATAAACGCACTTTTCCATGGGGATGGCAATCCTGTAGAACCAGTATGAAAGGCGATTCCCCAGTGCATCACCCGACTGCCAGTGACAATTGGGAAGGATGCATATGTGACACACCTATCTCTACGATGTGTTTTCCGTTAAACAGTACATCGCCACAAAAAGATTAATGGTACTAGGACTTGAACCCTAAACTAGATGGAAACAATGTAGATTGCGATTCATATATGAGCATGACCACACACCTGCTGCAGTCACATCTTCAGATGAAAAATTATCCATTACATTTATGAAGTCATTATACTCTTAAAACCTGAATTTAGCAATATGTTAAATAAAAAAAAATATGAAAGTTATTTTCTTATAAAAAAATATCAAACATGTTAATCTAATCATTACATAAGAATATAAGAAATAAATCAATTGATAAAATTCTATCATGGAGCATTTTGTTTAAGTTTCCTTATTCATTCTTTCTTTTTTAAGATCCAGTTAAAAAAAGCAATCTCCCACTATTTCATGCTGCAATCTTTAGTAGAATTACAACTTTCAAATTAAAGATATATTTACACCATAAGGCAACTGTAACAGCACAATAAGGCAACAAGAAATAACAAAGAATTTTTAAAAATTTTGTAGCAAAAATTTCATAAGTTGAATAGGAATGCATGTAAAAAACATAAAATATCAGATTCATATTATTGAGATTTATCTCAATTTCCAAATATTTTAGCTAAGGGAAAAGCTTAAAATGTAAACAATACAATATATGTTGCTAATATACTCTATAATTAAAATTAGAATCTTTTTAATTTTTTTCAAACATTATAAATATTAATTAACTACTAAATAAACAAAACAAATTATACAGTATATTTTAGAAATACAAATACTCAAATTTTTCATATTTTAAGTGCTATTAGGAATAAATCTGTACTGTTCATGGATGGGGAAAAGTTGCAGACTAAGGACTAGAGCACCTAAAAGTACGTAGAGGACCGACTTAGCTCTAGGTGGTATCCTATTTAGTCTGACTCCTACCCTACGAGGACCTGTCCGGCATGGGAGACCCTACCGGTAGTTAGACTACCGCCGGCATAGCTCCCAGGGTTGTCAGAGTACTCAAGCCCCTCCAGCACGTCAAGCTAAGGATACCAATGGAGGAGTTTTCCACTTCCATTTTCAGTAGAGATTTCAGAGTGAATGAACTCTAAGCTGCGATAGGTGATTCTTGTCCAAATAAATCTCATGGTTCTGATGGTATTCACGGTCATATGATTGACCATCTTGGCCTGAGCGGAAGGCACAGATTTTTGGACATCATCAATTGTTCCTGGAACAAGGGGCAGCTTCCTCGGGACTGGAGGAGAACGACCATTATTCCTATTAAAAAATGTGGCAAAACTAAAAGTACCCCTGAGAGTTATCGACCCATCACCTTAACCAATATTGCTTGCAAAATAATGGAGAAAATGGTTTTGAGAAGACTCACTTTCCACCTGCATTCCCACAATCTTCTCCTGGAAGAAAAGTACAGTTTCAGAGAGGGACATAATACTACAGATCAGCTTCTCTACTTCTGTCAAAGGATTAGAGATGCTCATAATAGGAAACCTACTAATTACACTGAGGTGGTTTTTCTGGACTTATCCAAAGCTTTTGACAGAGTGGAATAATTTTCTTGTTATCAAACTGTATATAAATGTTTGGTATTGGAGGTAAAGCCCTACCCTGGATTTACGATTACATGAGAAACAAGACTTATCAGAGTGAAGTTTAATAATTCCCTCTCCAGGAGTTTTTCGTTCTTTCAAGGAGTGCCTCAGGGTTCAGTTCTAAGCCCAACTTTGTTCTCGCTTTACTTATCAGGCATTGAGAGTGTCATAAAGAGGAAATGTGAGGTTGGCGCATTCATGGATGATATTGTTCTTTGGAAGTCCGATTCTGATTTGACGAAACTGGAGAGAGACATTAATCTTGTCTTTGAGGACATTCAGGATTTCGCTCTAGACCACAAATTGACTTTTAACCATACCAAGGCTGTGGTTAGTTTCTTTACAACCAATAGAAAGCTATATAATTTCCAACCTAATACCTTTCTGTATAATCAACCACTGACCATCGATAAACATCCAAAATATTTGGGTTTCATTTTGGACCCTGAAATTCTGGGGTCTATTCTAAAACAAACATATTGACAATATTGTATTTAAGGCAAGAAAATGGCTCAACATCTTGAGATATATTTCTGGAAGTGATTGAGTAGCAGAAGCTGGCACTTTGAGAAACACATACATCACATTTATCAGGCCCATTTTGGAGTATGGCGCGAGTCTGGATTCTCGAAATCGTACTTCAGCTTATTTCAAAGATTGGTGTAATAACCAGAGACTCAGGAGAAACAGCCCCTTCAGCCAAATTGTCTCTTTTAACCTTACCATTGGTGCTGTGGAACCTCATCACCTGTTACAATGTCTTGACCCGGCGGATGATCTTGACGGAGTCTTCTTCCATCCAGAATTACCAGTACACGTGAATAAACAAGCAGACCTTCCTGCCTATCTAAAGCAATTAGCTCTAGAGAGAATTGGATATACCAATTGATGCCATTCAAGTTTATACGGATGGCAGTAGAGACGATTATCAATCTGGCAGCGGAATTTACATCAAATTGCAAGACCATATCTTAAGAATCCAGATGGTTGCTCGGTTTTTTGCAGTGAGCTAATAGCCATTGATGAGGCCCTTGGTTCTCTTGCATCACTTCCAAATGGAAAAGAGACTTGGATACTGTCTGATAATAGAAGTGCAATACAGCACTTGCCCAATTGGCAAAGTGTGAGAGTTAATGTTGGAGTGTCAATGCTCATCAAGTTAAAACGACTTTCCACATTGCATCAAATTCATATGCAGTGGATTCTCTCTCACATAGAACTAGAGGGAAATGAGGTTGCGGACACTTTGGCCAAGGCTGGCGCTTACGAGGTACCAGAGCCGTCAGCCCCCCCTCACCTTTTTGGAGATTTTCTCTAGAACTAAACACCAGAATAAGACCATTTGGATTACCCCTCCAGAGCACCATTGGTATCAGTGTTCTCGTCCTGCAGGATCTCTGGCTCACGGTTTTTCAAGACAGGATCAAACTCTTCAGCCCGCTTTTGAAGTGGCCGCATCAAAACAATGAAATTTTCCGAAGGATGCAAGAGCTTGGAAATGTGCACGAACTGTTCTTCTGAGCTGGCCACAGCTGCTCACATCCTCGAGTGTCTAGGGCTCACCAAGCACGACTTAGTACACGTTCCCTTGCTGGTGTTGGACTTCCTGAAAGTGCACAATGTCATGGACCTGGTCTAGCACTGCTGACCAATGGAGGCGTGCAACAACAACATGAATAAATCAGTGAAATAATACACTAAGATACATCACATGCTCCTTTTTTATATGTGGAAATCTTCTAAAAACTTTGTACATACAAGCAGTTTAAGTTATAGTAATTTTAAATTTATAATATATACTTCAAATGAGAAATATTTTATATTAACACACTAAAACATTTTTGATGGCAGATTAACTGTAATGAATACAGAAAAGAAATACAAACTCACCAAAAGTATGAAGAACTTGTCCATTTCTTATATCATAAATATGACTAAAACAAAAAATATATCTAATAAGATTTTAAACTACAAAATATTTAAAAAATGAATAAGTTGTTTAAAAAAAATCAATATTTTATTAAACACTGAAAAAAAAATTAATTCCCTGAAATTCTTTTTTAAAAAAACCAATAAGCCAGAATTAAAGAACATAATGCTTTTTTTACACATACATGGGATATTTTTTAATCTTATCAACTGCATCATTTAGATTAAAAGAATAAGTCATATCTAAAGAATAATCTATAGAGGAAAAAATTATTTTAATATATAACGTGGATATTTTTTTTTGCAAAAATATATGAAAAAAGTGGCTCCAAAAATACATAAATGCTAATCATAACACTAAACATCTGTTGTCTTGTCCAAGTCGTGCAGAGAAACCAAATGGCGCCGAATGTGGTCAAAACAGTCCTTGCAAAGCTGAAGACCTTTGGAGAATAAAGAAGTTGATGGTCTGTGGGGTTTTAGGTCTATGTTGTGGAGTTTAGCCAATACAGAAGAACAATTAAAAATGATTAGGAGGAAGCTGAATGTCAGGACAGAGAGGACAAATATTGCAACTTCTTCAGACATCAGGAGATATTTCATCCCTTTAAGGTGTCTTGTACGTAGTCTGGGATGGTGGTTGAAATTAAGATCTGGAATGAAGTGCTTCTTAATCGGATGGGAGGGGAGTTTACATCAGGCTATTGCAACAGTATCATCAGTAAGTTGACGAGTGAAGTTCTGTTTCTTCTCCCTTCTCTTGGGAGGGCATCCCACCCTCTCCCTGCGGTCGCTGACCGTGGGTTTTTGTTTTTTCTACTATAGGATCACAGAAGAAGCTAAGTCCTTTAGCTGGTTCTCAGACAGATATAGCCCCGCAGTAAGGGCAAGGCTATTGGAAAGTTGAGGGGAATTTGGGGCTTCTTCGGCAAGGTTATTAGCCTGCTTAATGCTGAAGATGTCTACATGGGCCAGTATCCATTGCAAAGTGCAAGTTCTTTGAGCAGCAACAACTAGGTTTAAAACTAAACATCTACATTTACTTACTAGGACATTGTGAATCGTTTTTGGGTAAATTTAGTACACTTCACTGATAATATAGTTGCTCTTTTAATCATGCCCATTAGAAATTATTGGCTCAACTGTAGTATAGGAGGGCCACTTTGGATTTGGCGATTTTTATCTAAATATCATGGAGAGATAACAGATTCATTCTAAAATAAATAATAAGTAATTCCGAATTAAGTATCTTGGCGACCGCTTTTAGTCGCCAAAAAAAAAAAAAGGACTGCGCCAAGTGCCCCCTCCCCCATACTACACTTTAACTGAAATTATCAATCCTTTTGTTTCTCATGATATTCAAACAAATAAATAAAAAACCCTAAAAAATATTCTTGCTTGGTACCACTTCCAAATTAATCAAATTGGAAGCATTACTTTATTGGAATAGCCATTGCTCATTAATTAAAACTTTTTCACAAATGACATTGAAATCATTTAATGAAGCTTTACTTACATTTTCCTCTTTGCTTTGATACAAAATATCAAAACTCTAATGTGTATGGTTTTATTAAATCAACTCTTAACTATGACAGAAAATTTTATGTTGGTATATTTCAATGATATGCCTTTTATGTGGTGAGTTAAAATTGTATTTGTTTTTAGGCTCATTCATTACCCACCTAGATTCACATGTTTTTAAGTTCAAAGAAGGCATACAGTTTTGTGTCAAACTTTAACATAAAGAAGAGAAAATACAACATTCTATGAAAAATGGCATTTCAAGCAAATATTTTCTTTTATTTAAAATGAAATTTAAATTAAAAAAATATTAAAATGATTACATTGTTTGAAAGTGGATTAAGCAAAATTGAACACAAGAAATGTTATTTGCAATTTTATGTACTTTAAAAACACATAATAAAAATATATATATATATATATATATATATATATATATCATGATATGTAAAAAAAAGATATAGCATGAGATGCACTAGAAATTTCAATATTGCAACAAGTTACACTGCTATTGAAAAAAGTGATTATATATTTCAATAGATTTCAAAATGTTAACTCAAAACAGGTATTAGATTTGTCTCTTATCATAAACTGATAAATTTACAACAAAGAATGAACCTTCATACATGAAATAAAAGTTAATGACAATACTGAAACAGAATTGTCACTTAAATTTAAAAAGTCAGAATATAATTTTAAAAAAAAAAAGTCAAAATTTAGCAGATTATTTTAAATTGTTATCAAACACGCAAACACCTTTTTTTTTTTATCATTAATCATATCGTAAGCATTCACATAAAAGTAAATGAGATTAATAATATAACTTCATATTTGTATGAATCTAGAGTAATAGCTTTTGATATAAAATCTTTTTCAGTTTGAATAAGGGGGTTGATATAACACATGAACAAATATCTCATTTAAATTCATTTATTTAGAGTACAACTATTATACCTTGTTCCGCTGAAGTACATATTTTTCCACAACAATGTAAAAAAGCTTTTCTTATTCATTCTGCTGTGTTTAATACATAATTATGGAACAAGTAGTGAAAACTTTCATATTTATGAAAAAAATAGTATTTTATAGCACAAATTTGTATTTTTATGTAAATAATGAGTTAAAATGCCTTTTTTTTAAAAAAAAAATTTTTTTTAAGATTAAAATAATTTCTTTTATTTACATCAATAAATGGATAAAGTATTTAAAAGTAATAGCTAAAAAATTAGCACATACAGCACCAAAAAAAAAAAAAAAAAAAATCAAGACAGTGTAAAAATTCAAATTTACACAATCTAATCAGATAGAAATATTTTATAAAACAAAAAGAAAAAAAAACTAAATAAATTACTTTCATCCATTTTATTCCAAATATAATTTGTCAATATAAATACAGCTGATTTGGATGTATTTTGCAGGATAATACATTCAATAAAAATTAGAAAAACAAATTTTAATGAAAAACTAGCTGCATGGCCCGACATTGCATGGGCTACCTCTACTTTTATAAATTTTCCCTTTCTTTCACAAAATCGGAACTTCTAATACTCATTTTCAAAATGACTTCCACTCCCCTCCACCGCTTAGCCCAGTGTTGCTTGGGCTTTCTCTTTTCCTCGTGACACAGCATTTCTGTGTGTGTGTTTGTACGCGCATAATGTGAGTGATTTCTAAAATTATGTCAAAAAATTTCCCTTTTTCGAAATTTGTTCCATTCCACTTATTTTTGATTTAAGACAGGTTTCTTTCCCCTCTTTATAGCCCGAACACGTTTTTTTTAGTGTAAAATTATTGTTCTACTTTCCCTCTCACAGATAAGATATAGCTTCAAATTTCGATGTATGACTTATAAAACAAATATTGCATTAGAATTTAAAAAAATTATTAATGTGAATCAATAAAAAGAAAACGATTCTGATGCTAAGAGTAAAACAAAAAAACGTTCATCAATTTTTAATAATAGTTAGTTTCTAAGAATCTAAAATAATAAAATAGATTTCAGATTTTCATGAATCACTCGTTACATATAGTTAGCTTAAAAATGTCTCTAAAATGTATTTTGATCCAAAATAATAGACGATGTACATTAAATAAACAAAGAATTCATTTCGTAATGAAACAATAGAAACAATCCTTTTAAAAAAACATATATTTATTAAAATCAAATTTCTATAAGTAATAAAAATGAAAGAAAAATTAACAGATAG